>CM042054.1:32892500-33320000 GCA_023525745.1 Arctium lappa | reverse complement strand
CATAGCAAAATCGAAACCTCAGGGATGAAATATGCACTTATTGAAGTTCAGGGACCACTTTCGTATTTTTTGGTAAACCTCAAGGACCAAATTTGTAGTTTACTCAATATAATATAATGGGTTCATCATCCTATACCTATAAGTTTTCGTACCTTACTAGATTGGGAGGAATGAAAATTTTTAGAGTAAACTACAATTTTGGTCCTTGACGTTTACACCTTGCTTCGAAAATGGTCCCTAGGTTTCAATAACTACAGTGAGTGTCTCTACTATTTACATTTTTCTTTAAAAATCGTCCCTCAACTTAACTCTGTTAAATTTGTTTTCGTTAAGTTAGGGGTATTTTCGTCTTTTTACCATTATTGGGACAAGTTATACAATTTTGTTTAAACTAGGGACCAAACTGTAATTTACTTAAAGTTATATTGATATTTTTTTTAACAGAAGATATTTATTTATTTCTTTATATATATAAATTATGTGTGTGTATATATATACACAGTCGTGAACAAGACCATCGCCAACGTCGGCTACGAAGACCATCACATCACCAAACGTCGACGACAGACCACTGCTACACCTACCACCAACGACTGACCACTGCAACACCCCCCGGTAGCGTTGTTAACCCTCATCGTGATCCCCAACCTTCAATCTCCAAATTGTAATTTACTTTCTTCCCCAACCTCCGACCTCCTTCTCCAACACGAATCCCAAATGATCACTCTCTTATCTCTCGCCCCTCTTCTTCACAATAACCTCCGTCTCACTGGAAAACCATTTGCCATTTGATATGGTTTTTGAGTCGATATGTTGAATGAACAGATAACCGAGATATCCTAACCAGATCCAGAACAAGGATTGAAGTGCAAGCCCTTAGTGGCCGATCGAACGAAGAGAAAGAAAAGGGAAAGATTTGTGTATTCCATGGGGTCACAGAGGATTGAAGTGCAAGCCTGAATGATTTTTTTTGTGTATTCCAACGAAGAGAAAGAAAAGGGAGGAGGTGGGTTGATTTTTGTTTTTTATATTGAAGGAGATGGGGGTTAAGTGGTTTTTTTGTTCCAGCGATGGTGACTGGAGTAAGTGAGGTCGTCGGAGATGGTGACCGGAGCAAATGAGGTTGTCGGAGATGGTGACCGGAGGTTGCCTGAGATGGTCCTGTGTGGCCGTGTTAATACAAATTAGAGTAAATTACAATTTGGTCCATGTGGTTTAAACAAAAATGTATAACTTGTCCCTGTGAATGTAAAAAGACAAAAATACCCCTAACTTAACGGAAAAGGTTTAACAGAGTTAAGTCGAGGGATGATTTTCAAAGCAAAATGTAAACAGTAGGGATGTTCACTGTAATTATTGAAGCTTAGGGACCACTTTCAAAGATTCGTGTAAGCCACAGGACCAGTTTACTCAAAATTTTATTTCCATTCTCGTACATTTTCATTTTTCATTTTCATTCTCATTCATTAAAATAAATCAAACACCTTATATTTGGCAAACTAGTTGATAAATTAGTTGATGGTTGATAATCTAACTGATTAACTAATTACGTTTAACAAAAACTAGTTGATAAGCTAGTTGAAAAATGTAAAATAATAAAAAACAACATGTTATAAAAATATTCAATTCTAATATTACATAATATAATGAAAACAAATTATTAATAATATAATTGAAGTAGAATATTTGAACATTTCAAGTGGGGCATTTGACTAGTTAATTAATTGAATTATAATCTTTGACCTTCATAAAATCAATATAATACGTGAAGATACTTAAATTACGATTTTCCATTAAATAAGTTCCTAGTATTGTATATCATGTTTTTTTTTGAAAGGCAAATAACTTATATCATCTGGCATGTTTTAAGTTTCGGATTATTATTTAGTCCGTGATTGTTATGAAAATGTTATTGAACATATATCCATTATTTTTAGCAGAAAATACTCATTTTTAATTAAGTTGGGATTTATTAACATTGTCAGTAAATTTAAATAAATACATTAAAGCAAAAAGGCATGCCTTATAATATGAGGTGACAAGAAAGTTGACTGAAGTAGATGTTTGGATATTTGACTGACTTAGAGAGTCGGTCTAAGTGTTAAGTGAGTATTTGATATGTGAGCAATGGTCGAATAACAAACAAATGTCGACCATAGTACTTACAAACTATTTCACTGTGTAGGTGTGTTTCAAGTGAGACTGTGAAATTTACAATACTAGGTGAGTCTCGTGCATCTTTCTGCTAAGATACATTATATAGTTGTATGATATAAATACTATTGTGAGATGTTGTATGTTATGTTTCATTTGTGAAATCGTTGAGCATGCTAGAACTCGGAGTGTGAAAAGTAAAAGTTAAGAATGAAAGTTGTCAAGAATATATTGACAGTGTTTGCCAGGGACAAAAGTGTCCAAGGTGATAAATCCATAAAATGAGGACCAACGTTGTTTGTATCAAAGCGAGTTGTCGCTATATAAATCGACTTCGTTTATTGGAAAGTACATACAATATTTGGAAGGCTGATATGCGAGTATTATTTATTTAAATGCACATGAGTTAATTGTTTATAATTAAATGGTAGTTTATGCAAGGAACTTGTGTTATTATTAAGATTCATGTTACATGACAAGTTAATCCCTTTTTAAACTTATTAGCTAAATAGTAACATGCATCTCATAGATAAGAAAGTCAAAAAAAAAAATTAAACAGTTGATGTATTCTCTTAATCTAATTTATTATGGAATGATGTTTGGTATTTTATCACTCTTAGGTGACATTTGTTTTTTAAGAAGTGTTGAAGTCTGATTTCACTTATGATTTTTAAGAGGTGATTCTGAAGTATGAAATCTGAATCAATAAGACTGTTTGTTTTTGTAAACTGAGAAATGTCTGAATATGTATAATTATCTATTTTATCCCTAAAACAATTCAACTTAAATACATCAATTGAAGTGAGCATTGATGATCGAATGACGGAACGAGAAAAAGAAACAAAAGAAGGATGGTGGCAGATTTGTGAGGCTGTGGGGTTTTAATCATATCTCACACACCGAAGCCCCGATTTAAGCAATTCAAGATGTTCTGGAAAACCAACACACATATCTACAATCTTCGTGTTTTTCGTTTATGCAAACTTGGAGTACATGGTGTTGGATGGAAATAAGAGAAGATTTAAGAGATAGAGTTACCACTTTTTTGTCTAGATCATATTAATTTAAGAGATAGAAAGCTCTGAAAATAATAAAAAGCAAACGGTCTAAATTATAAAACGTTCTGAATCTTTGTCTTCTCTCTCTTTTTTTTTCAACAATTTCAAATATAGTTCATCTTCACATTTAAGAGATTATTTATACTATAAAAACTCCTATTTGTCTTATTAATTATAAAGTTGGCATTGATAATTGAAAATATGTTCACATGTATATGATGATTAATCTTAATAAAAACAATATTCTCATTAGACAATATTTAATTTTATTGTGTAATAAAAATAATTATGAGAGAAAATTAATTGTAGCTACACTGTTCTTCATGTTGTAGTCCAGTGGTAAGGTAACATCCTGGGGGGGTCAGTGGATGGTATCCCTGACTACTCAGGTTCGAATCCCGTGGTGAGCATCCTGTGACATCCATGATCATGGGGCTGCCACATAGTGGTACCCTTAATTGGACTGGGTCGTGATCAACGGAGATTAGTCGGGTGATACCTTTAAGTGGGAGCCCGGATACCCCGGGAACGTGTGTGTGTGTTAACTTGTCGTTCAAAAAAAAAATTGTAGGTACACTAGTATGATTCTCATTAGAACACGTAGGTGTTGATACAAAAACATAATGTCACCCAATGAGCAATAAATAAGTAATTTATTTATTTATTTATTTAATGAATTATAATAAATTGGGAAAGACGTAAATGACGAAAGAACGCGGAAGCTTCACAAGTGTCGGAATCCAGATTACGTTGGCAAACAAAACTTGGAACGCATGGTCGGTCCATTTCATGCCGGCCCCATTTTATGATCTTTTTACACAAAATATTTTAACAATTTCTTTTTATACCCAAAATTCTCGTAAATTAATTATTGAAATGCAACTAAAATAACACATTTTTAGCAAGTTGAATTAGAGATGTAAAAATCCGTTTTATCCCTAAAATTTTAACATTGGATCGATACTTAACTTGTAATTTGGATAAAATCTGAAAATGTGTCATTGGTTAACTGAAAATGGTCCGATCAAAACCCAAAAAAGCACGAAAAAACCGATCAAGACCCGTTGTTACCCGAATTGTTTTATGACATTTTTTTTAAAAATAATATCAAAAGAATAATTTGGGGTCATTAATAGTAAATTAATGTAAAAAAATTATAAGATATTTTAAAGATATGTTTTCCTTTTTGCGTGTGCTTCAACTTTAAACTTAAACATTTAGCAAAATAGAGTCGATGATGTATTAGAAAGCACATTAGAGGTGCATAAGGACCGGGGAATTCCTACAATAAAAGTAGCATTGTCATCATAAGTGAATAAGCAATCAAGCGGAAGTAAAAGAGGAAGAAGGAACCACGAACGAAATATTATTATGGGGCAGCTCATGGGTCAATATAAGTAACGATGTACCAATTGGTATCAATTATAAAGCATGATCACAAAAATTTGGAATTGCGTACATGAATATTATAAAATGTTATTTTGAAAAGACTTCTCAAACGTTTAGAAATTCTCAAGCACTTTGAATTGTTGGAATAGACTAAGGTGTCGTTTGTTTTTTAAGATGTCTAAAGTCTGAAGTCTTATTTTAGTTATGATTAATAAGAGGTGGTGTGTAAAAATGTCTGAACGGTTCAGACTTAAGACTTATTAAGAGGTTTTTTAAAAAAAAAAAACAACCCCTAAATCTTTGTGTTTCCAGATTTGTTGAATTGGTAGCACTATTTTTTGTGTTCTTGGATGGTTTTGCATATGGGAAAAAAGTCGAAGAGTCTACAAGGAGGGTAAAAAGACCGATTTAGTTGAAGATACGAGGTAATGTTTTTGGTTATTGCACTTCAACATCTTCAAACACAAAAACATCAATCCCTTGAAGAAATGTTGACTCCTCGTCCACCGAGAAGGAAAACCGCAATGATAAAGGTACAATTTATCAATCAATCAATCATGAGATTAGTTGCTTGAGTCGTTAAGAAATAAAAGTTATAGATAAGGAAATAGTACACTGTCATAATCTTGAGAGCACAAGGAGAAGAAAAACAGAACAACATGAAAATTAGAAGTTGCTTATGAAAATGACATAAATTGATCCATCAATCATGAGATTAGTCGATATGTGTACAATCTAGTTCAAACACGTAAGATCTCAAATCGATTGGGTAAGTGAACTAAAATTGCTTTATAAAGGACTTGATACCTTCTCTGTGAAACGCGTTTTAAAACTGTTAATTCAGCTGTGGATAAAACGGATAATATATATTACAGGTGATTGAGAATGTTAAGCCTAAATCCTACTTTCAAAAAAATACACTGAATATAATTTTTAGTTTGATTTTTATAAAAAATATATGTATATACTTATCATCTCATTTTTTTATTTATAAAATAAAGGGAGACGAAAATAAAAACTTGATTCGATCACACACATGCTTCCAGGGATTACCAACCAACAACTACCTCTTCATTTCCGAAGGTTATAAATACACCTGACCTGTATCTATCATAACTATACATTTACTCCAACAGCTTTTTCATTTTCATTATTAATTAATAATGTCAGAGAAGCGCCTCCGTGGAAGAGTTCCGATCAGCCGGAGAATCAGACCACCGCCACATCCTTCACCATCTACTCACAGACTTCGCCGACGAGTCGTAATTGTTCGACGATCGTCAAAGAAGCCGTTGAAGTTCATCAATAGATGCAACTCGGAGCCTGCTTTGTTGACCGTCGATGTTGGTGGTGCCACGGAGGATCACGGCGGATTGATTTCAATTTCCCGATCTCGTCCTGACATCTTCTCGTCGGCGCCGGAGTTACTGTTGCCTTATTCTCCGTCAAAAATTCAGGTAAATGAAATCGATTACTTCATTATTGATAATTACTCGTTTCGTTGACGTTGATAAACAAAATAATTACTTAATTTCAGACTTTTTCCATGGTTAAGATTTCATTTTTTTTTCATAATTGACACAAAACCATGAGAAAATCAGCGTAAAATTTCTATTTTAATTTGTTCCAAAATAACTATCGGTTTTTTCGATAGTAACAATTTTGTTATGCCATGGAGAAGTTAGTTTATTACAATTTCTATTGTTAAAGGGTGAAATAGTTATTAGTTAATTAATAATTGTAATAATTAAATATTTTTAAAATCCTGTTTCTTTTGTATCATGGATGTTTATTTTGGGATGGAAGGAGAACTAGATTTAGGTTATGTGATTGCATGTGTTGGAATCTTATATCAGCTGACACAAACCATCAAGAACCTCATATTTCTCGACAAAATGACTATTAATTTTAGAGAGATTCGAAGGATTTCCACATGCAACGGTATAATAAAGACGCAAAGGTGGTGGTGAATGTAACGGTTGAGGGATGTCCGGGAGCAATTCGGGCAATGGTAAGATTGGGTTCGACCGTGGAGGAAACAATGAACATCGTTAAACATCAGTACGAGTCCGAAGGCAGGTGTCCTCGGCTTGATCAACGTTCCATTTCAACTTTCGAGTTGCATCCGTCACACTTCAGTCTTCGATGTAAGTTTCGTGCTTATATATATGCGTTAATTTCCAAATCTTGTAAGTCGTAACAATGTGACAATTTGATGTTCCTTGTAAGTTATAATTACATATATATGTTTAATTGTATGTATAGGTTTGGATAAATCGGACATGATCGGAGACTTTGGTAGCAGGAGTTTTTACATGAGGAAACGTAGCAACGGAATCTCCGTCACAGGACCAGAGATTATTTCAACAAGACCAGACGATTCTCCACCTACGAGTCAGAACATTCTCTTCCCCAATTTTATATGTCGAAATTTCAAGAAAGTTATAAGATTGTTGGGCAAACTCTTGGGTTGTATCGATGGGTGATTTTAATTCTACCGCAATCGGTTGTATATACTTTAAAGATGTACATATATTTTGTAAAAAAAAAAGTATGATATCATCTTTTGAAGTGTTCTCGTTATATATATTGGTACCACTGTCATTATGGGAAGATAAATTGCATGTTTAAGAGGCAAACTAGTGGTATATGTAATTAAACTCTAGACCTTCGTTCATTTTGTAAAAATGTTCACTTCCTTACCCGTTAGGATAAAGTTGCAAGGACAATTAAAATATGTTTGTATGTTAATTGTTGGTTCACATGCATGTTGTATACATTGCTAGAAATGACTAAATCTGACTTGTGCATGCACATAATAAAATCATAAGAATTCAAATGAACATTTCAAAGTGAACCATGGAATCAATGAATTAAATAAAATGAATAACTTAATTTGGGGAGTCTAATCTCACACATGAATATTGAAATGTGTAACAACATGATGAATAGTGTAATCAAAATACAAATAAAAAACCCAAATTTTGTTGATGCTTTCACAAAAAATAAAAAATATAATAAATAAATAAACATAGGGTTAAGATTATAATCATTATTCTACTGTAATATGTAAGTTTGTATAAATACCTTGTTTGGATTCAAAGGACCACAATTAAGAAGGAGTCCTATTATTTACACCCACCATTGGGTGTAAATTACATTGAAAACATAAAAAGTCAAATATATGGAATTAAGTATGAGAGGTGGGGTGGGGTGGGGTGTATATAAGGATTTGAGGATGCCAATAAGTTTTCCCATTAAGAATAAAATTAAACAAACGATAATGATTTTGAATATGCATAGAATTGAAAGTTTTGAAAGTAAAAATGAAGTTTATACTTTTTATTATATTTTTGTCTGATTGAGTTTTGAACTTCCATTAAATCGATATATATTCTTTCTTTTGATCTTTTCCTAATAGTTCTCCTATCATCATGCACCTAATAGGTTGTCGAACCCAATCCTTATATTTTACAGAAGACAAAAGTTTTCAAGGCCTAAAACTCTAAATCATCATTAGAGACAAATTATCGAAAGTTATCAAATAACAATTAAAAAGAACTTACGATAAGAAAATGTTCATCTCTTGAAATATAAGTAATTTAAGCGGTATTTGGAGTCCTAGGCTTTCTAGGAGGTCAGGGGTTCAAATCCCATCAAATGTGAGGAGAGTGTGTGAGTTTATTTATTGTATTTGCCGTGTATTATATACTTCAAAAAAATGATGATTTTGTAATTTCCTAATTTAAATAACTCATGAAATTAAATAATCAATATATTAATTACCCCCCCCCCCCCTCTCTCTCTCTCTCTCTCGTTAAAGCCTGTAACTCTCATTGTTCTAATTCCAAAACCTAGTTTTAATCCACTTTCTCACTTGTCGTCGCAACCCATCACTGTTCCGTTGAGTTCCAGGGAGAAGATAAGGAATTGAGTGAAGAACTTGTTTAAAACGTTGCCATTTGCACAGATCTGGTTTTGGTTGACGGGGAAATCGATGACTGGTGGTTTTGGATCTTTTTCGAACCATCTCGCTTCTCTCAGGTTTCAGATCTTTAAGACGATGACAACAATACATATTTGGTTCCCAAACCCTCACTCTCCCCCTCTCTTTCTCTCTCTCTCTCTCTCTGGTTTCAGATCGGAGCCGTAACCTAGATCTCACCGGAGATGTAACACATATATGTCAAAGATGTAACGCCGAAGATGTAACTCAGATCTTGCCGGATATGTAACGCTGAAGATGTAACCCAGATCTAGTCGGTGAGCTAGAACCCGGGTCTCGAAGATTACAACTCGGGTGAAGTGTATCACAATGTGATTTTTAGGCAATGTTGTTTTACGAAATGTATCACAATGTGTTTTCGTTGTTCTACGAAGTGTATCACAACGTGTTTTCGTTGTTCTACGGAGTGTATCGCAATGTATTTTCATTGTTCTACGAAGTGTATCATAGTGTTTTAAGCAGCGTCGCTTTATTAAGTGTATCACACTATGTTTTTTTTTAGTTATTTTCGTTGTTTTATGAAGGGAATCACAATGTACATCATGTGTTTGCCGAAATAAGGTTCGCCAGAGAGAGGAGAAAGAGGATTTCTAAAATACCCAAAATGCCCTTTAAAATTATAAGTCAAAATTAATAAAATTATTAATTTCCTAATTTATCTTTTGATTTATGGTTGAGATTAGATCTCACGATTATCACAAACAACCGAGTTCTCCCTTGAATGGCCCAATATATATATATATATATATATATACTAGTTGTGTACCCGCCACAATGTGGCGAGACGCAATGGATTTAAATGTTTTTATGGTTTTTGTAAGAAGAGATTTTAAGACATTATAAGGATAGGGTTTACTTCCCCAATTCTACAACTCAACTCTTTTTTGAAGAGCTAAGAGTTATGGTTGTTTTTTGGCAAGTTTTTTAGAAGTTGAATACCACCTAAACTACATGATTAAAGAAACAATATATAAAATACATTATTTTTAATGATAAAATGCTTGGGACAATATTTAAATGAACGTTATGTAATTGCATGACTTGTAAAAGAAGTGAAAACATTGTTCAAGCATGACATTGTTCATCGTCATAATCAAAATCCTATGTTTGGGGGATTTTAATGAAATCCCAATATTGCAAATCCATGAAATCCTTCCAACCAAACATGGGATGGAAATGTAATTCAATTACAAATCTCGCAAACCAAACGGGACCTAAGAGATAGTCGCCAACCAAAACCAAATCTTAAAGAAACAGAAACTCCAGCGAGAAACATAGCAACAAAAGTTGCTGGAAGGAACCGTTGGGTATGAACAGTATGTCCGACGGTTTAAACCGAGACCAAAGCCTCGTCTTAAAGATGCAACAAGCGATCTGAAAATCTTTGTCAGTAAAGAACAAAGGGTTTGCCAAAATCATCATCTCTGTAATCAATCTACATATTCCATTGTTCATGAACCAGTAGACCATAGGACCTAGGACCGATTTTTAACATGTGTATATTGACCAGCAAATCCATAACTGTTACAACAAGTTTTGAGTGCAATTAAAAGCCTGAATTCTAAATAGCAACAACAAAAAAGACTCAAAATGGCCATTAGCTATTGCATCGACAACCTTAAATCCACCTTCAATCATCCGATTTCTAAAGATATTGCACCTTATCCCACCATCAATGATCATTTGAATCATTTGGTTCATTTTGATAATTATTAAAAAAACTCATGTTGATGGTTCTAAGCACACATTTATGTTTTTGGAAAGAATCTAATCAAACAGTGACTGGACTTAACAGGTTTAACCATTTTAATCAAGAGAGGACCGAATGAGTAAATTATCTAACTTGTACAAAGAAAAATAGAAATAAAAATCCTAATTAATCGAACCAATGCTAAATTCTTTATCTCATTAATATCTAAAACTAAAAGGTACAAAAAGAGAGGAAAAAAAGTTAGTTCGTTAATATCTTGCAAGTATCTTTTTCTCCATCTCTTTGCATTGCCACATTGCCACAAAACCTAATCATCACATATAAAGAGACTTTAAAAAACTACAAAATTAAAAAAAAACTAAAAATTGATAACCAACATGCCTTTCAAAAGCAAGCAATTAGTAGAAACATGCACATGGTTGTGAGAATTAGAGCATAAGAAACAACAATGGAAATGCTTGGAGTTCTTCTTTTGCCTTTTCCATTCGCCTTCTTTTAGTTGCTCCTCAAATTTACTTTGACTCGATCACCGTCTTAGTATGAATAATATAAAAGTCAACAAAACCTTTAGATAACTAACACGACCCAATCAACTGGTTACCAACCAAAAACAACAAACTTAATTCGACATGGACATAAGTCATTATAAGTCATTATAAGCAACCAAATTTTTTGAAGCCTTTCCATCCTATATAACTTGGCTTGAAATAAATCACCATTTCACTTAAGCGAAAATAAAAGAGGTCCACTGTCAACCACCCAAAAATGTGAACCAAAAGGGACACCATCCCCAATTTATCACAATCAGGACATACAATCTAATCCAAAAGGGGCGACATCCATTAAATATTAAACCTCATACAAGCAGTCAATAAGTGAAAAAGACAAAAACCTTCAAAACTAATTTGTTGCATCCAGAACATAGAAATAACTTGGACCAAATTAAGAGAAATTGATGTATCTCCCATCTTATGACAGCAGCAAACAAAACAGTAAAACCACAACCCAAGTTCAAATTGCAATATAAAGTTATAAACTCATCATGCTAGAAGCAAAGAAGCTGTCCAAAAAAGAAACCAAAGCAGCAGCAGAAACAAACTATTGCAATGTTCATATTATGTTTGTAAATTTTTTGATGGCTTAACCCCATTAAGATTCAAAACGGAATAACGGAATGACAATTAGATTGGAAGAAAAATTAATGATTGTATATATGCCATTGAATTTGTTCATTGATCCCATGAAGAATTCTGACATGGGAAACCATGCAAGTTACCATTACTTTGCTTGGATCTTGTGGACAGGACTACAAATAAAATAAAGAAAACCAAAATTAGAACAATGTTTATGAGAAAAAGACTTAAAGTTCATGTTTATACAAAGTACCAACCTAAAAACCAATTATCCTCTTGCAAGGCGAGTTCTCTTTTCTATTTAAGCAACCTGGGTCAGAAGTGATTATCTGCTCCAGGAAAAGAGTAAATCTTTAGCATCTTTAAGATTCAAATGGGCAGCCTTTATTTTGTAACCAATGACTATTAACAGATGCAATAAGAAAGACTTCAAGTCATAGCATAAAGAGAAGATAAAAACCAACTAAACAAGACTTCATATATGATCAAGATTAATTAGTAAGGTAGTGACAACCTAATGGTGCATAGTAAACCAGCTTCTGTTGAGATTTAAACCAGAAAACAATAGCCCCTTAAGTTCGATTCATTATAGCTTAAGTGGAACATTTTAATAGGATTAAGACCAAAAACAACTTCAAAACAGTAGCTGGTCCAGGGCAGCAACTGTTGAAAACAGAACCAAACAGGTAATAGTTGAATTGAACCCATGAATAGATGAATGAACACAGGTAACCCAAACAAGGGAGAGATCGAACCATCAGAGGAGATGAATCAGTGTGAGATCGACAGTGAATGAGGGAGAACTTGGTTCACGACAACATCGTTTTTCAGGGTGAGGATGGATTGTGTTTCTTAGAAATCAATAATGTTTATAGGATTGAAAATAAATCAAATACCACCAAGGAGTTGCTACAATCATACAACCAAAAATTTAAATTGCCAAAGGAATCTATGATTGAATATCAGAGACAAAGTAAAGCTCAAAATCCCATGATGATAACCAAAGAAGAGTAGAAATCCATTGATAGACACGTTCATCATCAAGAAAAAACATCAATCAAAGAAAAAAATGAGCAACAGATAAAAACATGAGATACCAAGAGAAAAATAAAAGGTGCAGAACAATATCAAGATACCAGGAAATAACCTTTATGCTTTTTGTTTAGTGGATCTTTCTCGAACAACAAACCTGCAAACTTCAAAATTCGAACTTCGGTTATGAGAAAGATACCGTTTATCAAGCAAAATAATACCATTCAATATCGTTAAGTGACTAATGTGAAGATTGCAAAAATGACAAAGAATAAAATAAACATACCTGCATAGAAGTTACTAACTATTTAAAACCGAAAAATCAAAGTGAGATGAACAAATATCTGACAAAGAATTTTGGGAAAACTTGCCTATGAGATTTAACCATAACAAAATTAAAGGATAAAGTGATCAACAGAATTAAAAGGTAAAGCAATAAAATCACCCGTTTAGAGAAACAAAGACCAACAGTACTCTCAGGCAACGGTGACCAGCAGGGGACGACGAGCAGGCAGTAGGACCAGCAGTACTCTCAGACAACATAGGTAGAGCGAGTGTTCGGTGGAGCTAGCTTGATTTATATGCGAAGAAATCTTCCATTTGTGTGTGCAAGTACCGAAGGTATGGTGTAAAACATGAATAGGTCAAAGAAAAATGGTATGGATGTACTGTCGGTATGGAGAAGACGTGAGGAGGAAGAGGTAAAAGAAGAAGGGAATGGCTGTACTATAGGTATGGGTCGACTCTTGCATATGAAAAACCTAAAAGTGTTTCAAGTTGTACAATGTGCATTAAATTTAGTAGTTAAGAGTTTTTTAAATTTTATGCATAAAAGTGTAGTATCTTGTGCTTTAAGGGTTATAATTAAGACTTTTGATGTAAACAATATTAAGGTAGTATATATATATATATATACTATATTATAAAGATGGCATAAAAAACTCTTAATTACAACTTACTAAACTTTATGTACTATCATTTAAAGCTATCTACTTAAAATCTCTTAAAAATAACTACTAAAGCCCAATGTACTACCTGTAAAGCTTTTAACCCTAATTAATATATTTCATCCTTATTCCCAAAATCCTTATCTCTAATCCCCAAACCCTAAAATTATGAAATTTGAATTCTGATAAACATAATCAAAACAGGATAAACATCTCAATTTAAATATAAAAAATTTAAAATATATAAGATAATTAATGAATTTTAACAAACTACTTAATTTTTTTATATAAAAAACATTATATTGGTAAGCCTAAATTAAACAAATTTATATATAAAAAATCATTATCATTCAATAAAAATCATCCAAAATCGTACTGTAAATCAATAAAAAACAAAAAATAAAAATAAACATTAAAATCGTGATGTATTAAGCATTATGTACTATTATTTAATGTTAATCTACTTAAAATCTCTTAAAAAACAATTAATGAAGCAATATGTACTACTTTTAAATGCTTTTAACCCGAATTAATAAATTTCATCCTTATCCCCCAAAATCCTTATCTCTAATCCCCAAATCCTAAAATTATGAAATTTGAATTCTGATAAACATAATCAAAACATCTCAATTTAAATATAAAAAATTTAAAATATATAAGATCATTAATGAATTTTAACAAACTATTTAATTTTTTTTATATAAAAAAACAATATATTGTTAAGCCTAAATTACACAAATTTATATATAAAAAAATCATTATCACTCAATAAAAATCATCCAAAATCGTACTGTAAATCAATAAAAAAACAAAAAATAAAAATAAACATTAAAATCATGATGTATCTCGCTGCATTGCGCGAGTACGCTTCTAGTATATATATTATATACATTTTACTTGGGGGGCGTTTGGTTCGCAGATGGTTTTTGGATAGAATGGAATTTGTCAAAGGAATTTGACTTTGAATGAATTGAAATGGAATGTTATCAGGTTTGACCATCTGTTTGGTTGACAAATATTGGAATGGAATCTGTTAAAGGAACTAGAATCTGTCTGTTTGGTTCACATAATATAGCTTTGGAATTGGAATGAAATATTAGTAAATGACCAAAATACCCTTTTTTAAACTTTTGAAATCGAAATCTAATTATTGTGGTTCAGATCGATGGTAGTCGGCGGTGATTCAGATCGGTAGTGGTCGTCGGTGGTTCAGATTGGTGGTGGTCGACAGCAGTTCAGATCCGTGGCGGTTCAGGACAGTGGTGGTTGGCAGCGGTTCAGAACGGTGGTGGTCGGCGATGGTTCAGAACGGTGGTGGTCGGCGACGGTTCAAAACGGTGATGGTCGGGCAGTTCAGATCGGTGATAGTCGACGACGGTTCAGATCGATGACGGTCGGTGGAAGTTCATAACGGTGGTGTTGGTGGCGGTTAAGATCTGTGGTGGTCAGCGGCGGTTCATATCGGTGGTGATCGATGGCGGTTTATATCGGTGGCGGTTCACAACGGTGGTGGTCGGTGGCTGTTCAGATCGGTGGTGGTCAGCGGCGGTTCAGATCTGTGGTGGTCGTGGGTCGTTCAGACCAGTGGCGGTCGGCGGTAGTTCAGACCTATGGTGGTCGGTGGTGGTCAGTGGTAGTTCAGATTGGTGGTGGTCGGCGGTGTTTCAGATCGACGGTAGTCGACATAGGTTCATATGGGTCTGGGTAAATCAAGTAGGGAAGATGAGGGTAGTTTTGTCTTTTTGAGAAAATGGGATGGAATGTTTCTCAATTGTGATGGAATGACCAAATCAATGAATGAATGTGTGGAATTCAATTCCATTCCATAAATAAACCAAACGCGTGAATGGAATTTGGTCAACGGAATTGATCATTCCAATTCCTTCAAATTCCATCGGAATCCTACGAACCAAACGCCCCCTTACTGTTTATTACTTTTACAATCCAAAAAATATATATTATACAATTTTGAACATTACAACCCATAAAAAATCAAAAAAGGACTCGGATGTGTTTGTAATTATTGTGGGATCGTTTTTCGAAAGGGAGTCAAGATGTGTTTATAATTATTGTTGAAAATAATATGTTTATCACAGTAGAACTGGTACAAGTTCTTTGTGGAATTACTTAAACAATCAATATAAAAAGTACTCAGATATATGGTGTGATAAAAAAAAATTTGCTTAGCTTTCATACTAGCAATGATATTGAGGTGTCATTTAATAAGGAGAATTGTTGAAAAAGTCGTGGCTAAGAAGTAATTAATTGATGCTTTGAAGTACTTTATTTTAAAACTTAAGGATTTAGTTATATATTTGAATGATTGTAATAACTAATATCTTCGTTTTATATTTTTAGTAGTATTTATCGTATTTCATTCCTCAATTTTATGTATACTACCAAACTGCTCAACTCGTCACAACCTGCAAGGGTTAGGCTGAGTTATACTTTTGAATGAGTTAAGTTGAGTTGAGATTTTTCAAAATCGTCATAATTGGGTTGAGTTGTAAAAATGTCCCAAACCGCCTAACCCAACCCGTGTACACCCCTAGCAGAGCCAAAACAATCAACGAGGGTGGTCCTTTTAAATAAGAGCAAATGCATCAAAATACAACAAACTTTAGTTTTGTTTTTATTTGGTACAATGTAACACCCCATTTCCATTTTGTTCAAACCAATTTATAAAGAAATATATAATGGGATAAACTTCCTTTTTATAATACAAATAAACAAGTTGGAAATTTGAATACATACAACTTGATATATGATTTTTTTTCCACAAATGTTTTTGCCAAAAATATGTGGGATTACATAGTTGCACCATTAGATATGGTTCAAAAGAACTTTTGACAAAGATACAAAATAAAACCTTCGACTTGCATCCACCTTGCTAGGTTCTTAGATCGGGGCTTTTCATTTATCCTTACACTTGGATGAATCAACACCTAAGGACATACATCACATATATTAGCAAGATGCTAAGTGAATACATAGTAATAACATCCACCTTGTTAGTTTACAAATTTAAAGTCAACATAAATGGTATCATTCCTCAACACCTAAGGTTTTATTCTGCAACACCTTTATAAATTTCCATGTCATATAGTTTGATGTTATTCCACAACATCTACGGTGCCATCCGTAACACTGTAGTGTTTTTCCACAACACCTTAGTTACAAATCCAATTTTTTACATATATAATGTAAACAAACTATGCTAGTATATGGATTCCACACCATATAATAACAATAATAGATGGACAATTATTCTACTTATCAAGTTTCATCAATTCATTATACCACAATTTAAGAATCATGTTACTCAATAAAAAAAATAGAAGAAACAAACGTTCTCCCAGAATAAGATGTCCCCACATTTTATGTCGAACATTTAACCATATTAAGAGTATTTCTTGAATAAGACGACAAGACATGCACACACCTTATTACAAGACATCTTCTGCCTAACACACAATTCACAATGCATATACATAATTAGGTATAATATATGACTATATCTTGAAAGGTTTGTGTACTCACCTTGTAGTCCCGTATGAAATTCCACAATAGTTTGATCATCGATCCTTGACTGAACACCTAAAGATTACATCATTTGGTTATTAATTCATAAACCGAATGTCACATTCTAATTTTGACTTCTAGCCACATAATACAGTTAACTATGCTCTACTTTATTTAAGAAACACGTTAGAGTGTGATCCACCTAGTCTCATACCCTTACAACTAATTAACATAACACCCTTGCCCCAATTTACACATACAAATCTGACCCCTTGCCACTAAAAATGAATTATGAGTATCTTATGTCCTATTTTAGCCATGAAACAATGATAATATCAAACTTGACTCTTGTACCTTTAAAACAACTGGTTATACTCCTAAAACGGAGTTATGGTTGATTTTATATGATTTTTACAACTTCCATCAAAAATTAGAATTTCATAGTTACGAATTGCATACATTTTATGCTCGATTTTTCACCGAAAATATCAAAGTCGTGTTTTTAACCTTAAGACATTTCACAATGTTAACCAACATCAATTCTCATTGTATGAATAAATTTATGATGATCTAGAGGTGTTTTAACAACTAAACCCTCTTATACAACAATATAACCCTTCTAACTTTTTTCTTCACCAAAACCACTTAATAATGAACATCAAATTCATAAATAAAATAATCATATCTTCTGTAAAAATAGAAAATGATGAAGATGATGAAAGGTTAAAATTCCACTTCCTCTTCCCGCATTCCTAACTTGAATCTCTCTCTAGAATCAAGATTCTTCAAGCTTCCTTTAAGAACTTTGTTGTCCATGTCTGAAAATCCATCAACAATGCTTTCCTCTTTGAATTGGCTGCTGATTTAGGCTTGTTATAAGCTAATAAATAAGTTTAACCGAGTTCACTTGAGAGGCTCTAGGGCTCGAAGGCAATTTGGGGAAGAAAGTGAAAAGATACACATAACACTTACTCTTTTCACGCTTCAAATGAAAAGAGAAATAAAAGAGCTCCCCCTTTCATACCACCACATTCATGGGCCCAATTAAAGTATCAAAATTGTAATATTAATTGGGCTCAAATTCATCAAACATAAATTGCTTCCAACTTATTTAAAAGTCATAAAATTAAAGCCCAAATTTAGACAACATTGATCCACCCTTCACTGAATTTAAAATTTGAGCTTCAACTACTTGTACCTTTGGCATAACCTATTCATTTATGTATTAACTAATTCATTACTCATAATTTAACTCTATCTCAATTATACCTCATACTCAAAAGCCTATACGTAACTTTTTTTTACTTTACACACACATTCAACCTGAAATCGGCTACACGTACAACCCGATATTCATCAAAATATGATAGGTACAACTCTTTTATCAAAATCATTTATTTAATATTCTTACAAATCTCAAAGTGTTACATACAACGAATATTTTTTTTTCAACAACTATTGTAACAAAGTTTTAATTTTTCTATTCTATACCCGTTTTGCCGATTTTGTTTTATTATGGAAATTTATTGCATTGATTGAGAAAATTTAATTGTTATATTAATAGAAAATTTTGAAGCTTGTAAAAAATATATTATTTGTCACGTTGAATAGAAACGAAGACAAACTTTATTCAATTTCAATACATTTTGTCATTTAAATAAATACATAAAAAATACTATATTGATAGTAAAAAAATAGAAACCAATTTCACAAATTCTTGATTTTCTTAGGGCTTGTTTGTTTTTAAGTTTTGCCTCTTAATCATCACTTATATTTGATTCGGTTAGATGTTCTGAAATTCAGACTATTTGTTTTTTTATTTATTTTTAGAACCTTTTATATTTTAAGATCATCTGGATAAAAAACTGGTAACCTAATCCCTTAATACCTCTTATTCGCTCAATACTAACGCCTCCACACATCGAGTTCTCTCAAGTCGACCTCTCAAGCCTCTTGTCAGGATCTTAATTCTAAACAAGAATAAACTCTCAGAAAATAATATCAAAGAAGTTTGCGGAATAACACTTTGATAATCAATGAAACAGTAAACAAACAGTAAATCTAATGAACAACTTGCAAACTCTTATTGAATGATTGAAAGTCACAAGCTTTTACACACAACCTCAATATTGATGAACAGACTCACCAATACGAATTCTACTTCTATAGAATTAGGGATCTAACCTTGAGGTTGATTCTCTCTATAAAAGCTAAAACTCAGAATGAATAATTATACTAAACTATTCTGACTAATTCTATATATACTGAAGATAAACAATAATTACAAATAATAAAAGATCTTTCAGTATAATCTTCCATCATTATCTTCAAGTTTCCATAAATATCTTCAAACCAGTTGTCATCTTTGCCATACTGATCTTCATCTTATAAGCAGCATTAATCTTTAGCAGCATTAAAATTCAGCAGTACTAACTACTAGCAGTATTAAAATCTACTAGCAGTAGTAATCATGATGTACTGGCAGTAGTAATTATGTTGTAGCAGCATTAATCATACTTAAGCATTTCTGAATTTCCCAACAATCTCCCCCTAACTTGACTTTTAGGAAGAGAAGTCAAGTTCTTCAGATGGTCTTCTAAGATGTTTTCAACACTTCAGTTTACACCCCTAGATTAGGATCCAAACCCAAGCTTTGATTGATTATTCTACTAACCACAACCTTTGCCATTTCTGAGTCTTTTGAACAAATAAGCTTGGCATTCAGCATTGCTTGGAGTTTACCCTTGCTATGCTCATATATCTTATCCACCAAGTAGTACTCATGATATGCTCCATTCACAGTGATGACATAGACTCCACATCTTTCAAATATCTTCCAGTTTTCTATCCTTAGAAATTTATTCTCCAGATGCAAATCCCTTATCACATGTTGAACTTTGCTAGGTTCAAACATCATGCACAAGTACTCCATGGCTAATCTGGTTAAGCTCCTTTCTTCTCCTGTCATCTCCTTTTCATACAGTCTCATCCCAACACTAAACATCTCTTCAAGGTATGATCTTGTACAATTTCTGATGAAACTTCCCCAAGTAGGATACACCTCATAGATGTCCCCTAGTCTTTTAATCCTGAAGAACTTCTTTCTTTGATCTTCCAAGATATCCCAAAATATGATTTCAGGAGCTTGTATGGATATGGGGTCTACTTGTACTGGATCAACATTTGTTAATGTCATGAATAGTTCAACCTGCTCATTTGATTGCTTGTTGGATGATTTTGGATTCTGTTTTGATTCTGCTGAAGGAGTCACCTGAGGTTCTGCTTCAGTTTCTGCTCTTTCTTCAACTCTTGGCCTTTTGGACTGCCTTTTGGAAGCTATATTTTTCATTCTTCTTGCAGATTTTACTTCCATTCCAACAGTTTCTGGCTCTTCCTTATGTTCTTTTGTATGAGTGACTTCCTCAGGAAATGGTTGTTGAATGTTAAGATCATGCCTTTCCTTCATTCTTCTTTTAGCCTCTTCCCTTTGTGAGGAGTCCCCTTGCAGCTTAGCCATTTCTTTCTTATATAGCTCCTCCACTTGACTGTATGCCATATTAGTAAACATTTCCCCTTTGAAACTAATTGAACCTTTCAGGAAATTTATCATTTTTCTTCTTTCCTGATTGGCCAAAAAGGTCTTGGAGGGTTGTCTCTTCTGCTTTTTGAGTGGCATTCTTTTGACTGGAAGTTTCTTGGCCTCAGCTGCTGCTTTTAAGCTCTTTTGATACTCTACATTGAGTTTTCTGGCCATTATCCTTGCAAGCTCTCTATCTGTTTCAGTTTGGAGTTGTTCCTCCTTTTCCATCTGTTCTTGAAGCTGCTTTGCTAACTCTTCATCTAGCTCAATCTGACTTTTCTTCTTTAAAGGTTGTTGTTCATGTTCAACCATCTTTCCTTTTCCCTTAGCATCCTGCAGACTTGCCTTACTTGTTTCTTTTCTTTTCTTTGAGAGACCTCCTTCATTGATGACCACCCCTTTGGCCTTTTGACTAGCCTCAGGAGTGTCATTCTTGGCTTTTACCAAAGTCTCTGCAATCTCCATTTCTTCTACAGAGAGCCCTGTTACTACTGTTTCTTTTACCTCAGCAGTATTAACTGTTTCTGCTGCTTCAGCAGCATTAACATTTCCTGCTGCTTGAGCAAATTCTGTTTCTGCCTCTATTTCATCTTCTTTCTCCCCCTCAACCTCAACTCTCTTTGTAGATGAACTTTCTTTCTCTGTTTTAGCCTCTTTCTCCCCCTTGTTGGAAGCATCTTTATCTTTTGACCTCTTCTTCAAAACAAACTGCTTTCTCCTCTTCTTTTGCACCAACCATGTCACCATTTTCTTTAATTTGGCAATCTGTACTTGTTGGGACAAGATTACCAATTTCATTTCTTCTATCTCTTTGCCTTGTTTAATAACATCCAGGTTGATGTTGCCCATTGTTTCCATCAATTCATTATAGTCATATCTGTCCTCACCTTCTCCAGAAGTGTTACCCTCTTTTGAAGGATCATAGGATCATTTTGTAGTGGAAGTCTTCTGCCTAGCAGAAGCACTATCCACCCCTTGATTTCTTGGCACCTAGGACCTTTGAATGATTGCTCATTCAAAGTTGCCATGGGGGAGGTCTTATTTATATTACCACTGTCCTCCTCTGTGTTAGCAGGAGTAGTGGCAGCCTGCTCACCCATATGCTCAACCATCTCCTCACTGAGCACCTTCTTGGGGTTGGGAGACACCCCTATGGTTTCCCTGTAGATATTCTCTAAAGGAGAATTCTCCCTTAGAGGGCTTAAAGGGTCTGTGGGTGATGGTACAAGAAGGGAAGGAGCCTTCTTTACCTTTTTCCTTATATATGTTTGGGTGATTGGAGAGGTTGGCTTTTGAAGTAGAGACTGGGGGATTGATATAGAGTGGGAAGGTTGGGATTGGCTAGCAGTGGGATGGTCTAATGAGGGCCTTGACCCTGCTGCCATACCTTCTTCAGTGTGGGACACCACCATCATTGTAGAGAACAATGGGGTGTCAACTCCTTCCGAGTCCAAAGGGGATCTCTTCATGTTTGAAAAGACCTTACCTTTGGGAATTTTTGGTACATATACCTCATAAAAGTGAGGCATATCCGTCAATTCGTGGGTTATAACTTCTTGTACAAACCTGGGGTACATATAAAAACTCTTTTTACTTCCCAGGTTTGAGACAAGATCACTGAAAATCATTTTAGAAAAATTGTACTTTCTGGCAGTGGCTAAGCAAACCAAAGCATATGCAATGGTGCTGCTAAACTCACTCCATCCAGTAGTCTTTTTAGAGATACAATGCATGAGGGTATGAACTAGAAAACGCCATTGGGTATAAAATTTAGCTTTTGAGAATTTAAAACCTCCCAATTGGCCTCTATACCCCATTCTTGACAAATTTGAGAATAATTCCTCATTAGGAATAGAGGTTATACCTGCAACATCGTCTAGACGTAGACAGATGCGTATCACCTCTTCAGTAACTGGCAAGGGTTTGTCACACACCCTTGTCTTCAGAATCTGTACACCATTCTCTGTAACTATGGTGGCATTAGCCCATAATTGCCTTTGATGCTCTATGTAGATGGTTGGAGACACAGTTAGAGAATGGGCAATATGGCTAGACTTCAAAAAATCCACTATCTGATGAAAGCCTGCGGCTTGCTTTGGCTTTTGTAGCATCGCGATTTCATTGTGCTCATCAATAAATGCCATAGACGCCATTGAGATGGAGTATTCTTGCCTGAAACACTTGATTCTTGAGAGAAAAGGGTTAGAGAGAAAGTGAACAGTATTCAAAGAGTCGTTATGATCTTTTAGGCGGGCAAAGGGTATTTATAGTGTATGGGACATAAGCAATATTAACCTAGAGCAGTATTAACTAACTAGCCGTATTAACTGAGAGCAGTATTAACCACTAGCAGTATTAACTAACTAGCAGTATTAACTGAGAGCAGTATTAACCACTAGCAGTATTAACTGTGCACTGGCAGTATTAAAACTGCACTAGCAGCATTAACTATACTTACTCTTTTTGAAGCTTATGAAGGTTTGATCAAGGCAATAACTTCCTGTGAAAGATGATTAGCAGCACATAGATAACCAAAATAGCAGGTATAGGAATACTTTTAAAAATATGAGCTTATTCAGAGTTGATCATGCCCACACTTGAGACCAAGAAAGTGAATCTACCCACATCAAAAGCTTTAGTGAATAGATCTGCAAACTGGTTGTCAGTATGAACTTTAGCAACTTGAATGAGCTTCTTTTCATTGCAATCTCTGATAAAGTGATACCTGATCTCAATGTGCTTTGTTTTGGAGTGCTTGACTGGATTGTTAACAATGCTTATAGCACTGCTATTGTCAAAAAATATTGGAGTGTGAAGAAAGGTTACCCCATAGTCCAGCATCTGATTTTGAATCCATAGAACATGAGAGCAGCAACTTGCCGCATCAATATACTCAGCTTCTGTTGTTGATAAGGACACTGTGGTTTGTTTCTTGCACTGCCAAGATACTAGTCTTGCACCCAAAAGTTGACATCCCCCTAAAGTAGACTTTCTGTCCATGTTAGCACCACCCAAGTCACTATCTGAATATGCAATCAAGTCGAATGAAGATTCATATGGATACCAAAGACCTAATCTAGGTTTCCCTCTTAAGTATCTGAAAATCCTCTTCACAACTTGAAGATGTGATTGCTTTGGCTTGACTTGGAATCTGGCATATACACATACTGGAAACATGATATCTGGTCTTGAGGCTGTGAGATACATTAGAGATCCAATCATTGATCTATATAGATGGACATCAACATCCTCCCCCTCAAGATCAGCAGTGATTTGTTTGTGAGTTTCCATTGGTGTGCTTGCTGGCTTTGAGTCTTTTAAACCATATTTCTCCAGGATGTCTTGCACATACTTTGATTGACTGATAAAGATCCCATCTGACTTCTATTTCACCTGAAGTCCAAGGAAGAAGGTAAGTTCACCCATTGAACACATTTTAAAGCTTTTGTGCATCAACTCTTCAAAGTCTCTACACATCTGATCTTTTGTGGATCCAAAGATGATATCATCCACATAGATCTGAACTAGTAGGAAGTCCTTCTTACTTCTTTTAATGAAAAGGGTCTTGTCAATGATGCCCCTTTCAAACCCATTCTCCAAGAGATAGGTAGACAGGGTGTCATACCATGCTATTGGGGCTTGATGTAGACCATAGAGTGCTTTCTTCAGCTTGTATACTCTGTCAGGATATGTAGGATTTTCAAAACCAGGTGGCTGACAGACATATACTTCTTCATCAATTGTACCATATAGAAAGGCACTCTTTACATCCATTTGATAGACCTTGAACTTCATGTATGAGGCATAGGCTAGGAACAACCTAATTGCCTCTACCCTTGCCACAGGAGCAAACACTTCATCATAATCTATGCCCTCTTCTTGAGTGTACCCTTGTTCCACAAGCCTTGCTTTGTTCCTGATCACAATACCTCTCTCATCCTTTTTGTTCCTGAAGATCCACTTGGTGCCTATAGCTCTATGACCTTTTGGAAGGTCCACTAATTCCTAAACATCCTGTAGTTTGAATTGAAGTAACTCTTCTTGCATGGCTTCTATCCAACTTGAATCTTTCATTTCATCATAGGCCTTCTTAGGCTCAATCTGGGATAGAAAGCAGGAGAGTACTGTGTGTTGTTGATCCTGCAGCTCTTGAAGTCTGCTTTGAGAAGACATGTCTCCTATTACCAGCTCTGGAGGATGATTCTTTTGTGTTCTAGTCTGAAAACTAGGTTCTTCATTAATTCCCACATCCAGATTGGAATCATTTAAGTCAGCTGAGGGGATCTCATCAGCTACTTCTTGTAATTCATTCACTTGACTCTCCTCATCTCTTCTTTCTTTTTCACTCTGACTTGGCTCAGATATAGTTTCTTTTTCACAGAATTCAACAGGTTCTTTTATAGGCATAGGAAAGATCACAGACTGAGGTATAATGTCTTGAACTTGTGTGTCCCCTGATCCTCCACTTCCTGAACCTCCATAATCATCACTACTGAAACCAAAAGAGTTAGTTAGTGAATCAATGTCAAACAACCACTGAGGACCAGACCCAATAGGATTTGGTGTGTTCTCATTGCATTTGACATTGTCACTTTCCTCAATTATTCTAGAAGAAGTATTAAAGACTCTGTAGGCCTTACTCTGAGATGAGTAACCAACAAGAAAACCATCATCTGCCTTGCTATCAAACTTTCCTAAGTGAGATTTGGTATTGAGAATTGTACAAGGACACCTAAACGGTTTGAAAAATCCAATAAAGGGTTTTCTTTTATTTAAAAGCTCATAAGGTGTCTTGTTTTTAGGCTTGACTACTAGTACTCTGTTTTGGACATAGCAAGCAGTATTAACTGCTTCTGCCCAAAAAGTTATTGGCAGTTTAGAATCAGCTAACAAAGATCTAGCAGCCTCAATCAGTGTCCTATTCCTTCTCTCAGCAACACCATTTTGTTGTGGAGTCCTAGGTGCACTGTATTGTCTCTCAATTCCTTTTTCTTCACACAAGGTGTTTAGGTCAATATTTTTAAATTCAGTACCATTGTCTGACCTAATGACTTTTACTTTTTGATTAGTTTGGTTTTCAATTCTTAGAATAAAGGATTTGATCAGTCCACTTGTCTCATCCTTAGTCCTTAGAAAATATACCCAAGTAAATCTAGAGTAATCATCAACAATAACTAGACAGTATGATTTCTTACCAATACTCATAACATTTGTAGGACCAAACAGATCCATATGCAATAAATGAAGAGAATTAGAGATTGTGTTCACCTCTTTGGACTTATGAGAAGTTTTGTGTTGTTTACCTTTGAGACAAGCAACACAATGATCATCACATGAATAGACTTTAGAAGGCAAACCTCTTACAAGGTTGTTTTTAACAAGTTTATTTATTGTCTTAAAGTTCATGTGACACATCCTTCTGTGCCAAAGTGATGATTCATCCAGAGAAGCTTTTGAAACAAAACAATTTAGGGATGAATCAGATGAAACACTTTCCATATCCAAACAGTATACATTGTCCTTTCTGGGGGTTCTTAGTAGTATCATCTTTTCATCAACTACCTTGAATCCAGGAGCAAGGATAATACATTCAGAATCTGTAAATAATATACTATGTTGTTTGTCACAAACCTGTGATACACTTAACAGGTTGTACCTTAACTGCTCAACATAGAAAACACCTTCAAAGGTCATTTTACCTTTGGTTACATTACCTTTACCACTGATTTTACCTCTATCTGGAGTATTCCCAAAAGCAACATGCCCACCATCAATCTTCTTGAAGTTCTTGAGGCAAGACATGTTCCCTGTCATGTGCCTAGAGCAACCACTATCAACATGCCAGATGCTCTTCCCTTTGAGCTGTTGGTTGCCCTGCACATAAGATTAGACAATTAGTATTGATTGGGAACCCAAGCCAAAGTGGTCTTGGGTCTCCCTTTCTCATCAAAATACTTACATTCCTTTTTGATGAGGTTTTTTAAAGTCAGAACACTTAGTATTTGAGTACTTTGTCAGGATTATTGGTCTAGCAGCACTATCTTTAGAAGTACTAACAGAGTTAGCAGTACTAACAGGTTTGGCAGTATTAACCTTGTTGGCAGCACTAACAGAGTTAGCAGTATTAACATTTGCAGAAGTACTAACAATGTTAGCAGCACTAACATTGGTAGCAGTAGTATTGCTTCTAGCAGCACTATCACTGTCAGCAGCACTATTTGTGGTAGCAGTACTAACAGCTTTAATGCTTTTAGGTATCCAGATCTTGACACTGTCTTCGACATTCTTTTTCTTCATGTGGCTTTTAGATTTAACAACCTTCTTAGCCACATGGTTCTTTTCTTTCTTCCTATAACCAAAGGGTTTTTGAGTAGGTCTTTGAAAGTTAAGCCTTTGGTTCATAGGATTGAAAAAGCAGTATTTGGCAATGTAGTTAAGCTTTCCACAAATAAAACAGGGTTTTGGTCTATTGATTTTCCTCAGATCAACCCCTTGTTTTTATGCCCATTGATTATTCCAGTTTCTCTGATTTCCCCTTGGTTTATCATGTTTTTGGGGCTCAGATTTATTGCATGCACACTGTTTGCAAGGGATAGGGTTCACAATAGTGGTATGCTTATAGTGAACCTTCTTGTTCTTTCCCTCAGTCTTCTCTATCTCATTGGACTTGACCCAATGCTTTCCACATCCCTCATTGGTAATGATGTGGTTTTCTATAGGAGTCTCACCACTCACAGTGTTGTCCTTATTCTTGACAGCTTCTTTCTCAGTTTTATCCTTAACAACTACTTCATCTAAGGGATCAATCTCAGTGGCTCCCTCAGGCAGGTCCTTCCTATCCTTTGTCTCTAACAAGTCTGAACTAGGAGGGATGTAGTTGTTGTTGTAGGGTGGTGGTGTGGTATTGTACCCTATTCCTCTTCTCAGTTTATCATGAATCTGAGTTTGTAGTAAAGAGTCCATTGCTTTAGAAGCATTGGAAAACTTTTCTACATCTAACTTGACTTTAGCTAACTCTCCTCTTAACTTATCACTCTCCTCTTTAGATTTGGTCAGTTGGAGTTCTAGGTCATTCTTCTCCCACTTCCAGTAGTTTGTGTCATATGAATGTTGAAGCTCATTGGCTTGAAAACTCTTAATCTGATCCTCAAACCTCTCAACAATCCTCACATAATCTTTTATGTCCTTTTCTAATCTCTTAAGGTCATCACTCATGTTCTGGTTGTGATCCCTGTACCTTTTAACAGTGTTAATGCAATTTTGAGTACAAAGATTAGAAGTTACCTCTGTTGGGAGATCAGACACCTCTGCCATTAGAGCTTGGTTTTGGATAGCCTCTTCAGCTTGATCACTCCAATCAAACCCCATACCTTGTTGAGAGACTAGGGCTTGAGCAGAGTTTCTGTTATTATTGAAGCTTCTAGACTGTGCTTGTTGGTGGTTGTTGTTGTGAGACACTCCACTTCTGCATTCCCTAGCAAAGTGTCCCTTCTGATGGCATTTATAGCATTCCACCTTTGACTTGTCAAATCCTGCTCCATCTTCTCTTCTTTGGGAGAAGTTGTTCCTCCCAGTTCTCTTGATGAACTTCTTAACTCTCATAGAGAGCATGACCATCTGCCATTTAATGTCCATCTCTTCAAGATCATCCGGATGGAGTTGTTCCAAGTCATCATTAATTAGAGAAGAGTTTCCATGACTGGATAGAAAGGCTTGAAACACAGATTCAGTGCCTTTCTCTTGATTTGCTCCATTAGCAGCACTAACTGATTCAGGGTTAGGGGTAGAATCAATTGATGCTGATAGGAGTGCAGCATTGTGAACATACCCAGAAGGCTTCTTCTTAGCCTCTACCTTAGATTCAAAAACTCTTAGATCATTGTATAGATCATCAAGTTCCTTTTCTTCCAGTTGATCATTCTGTCTGAAAGAGACAGTATACATGGTCCATTCATCACCCAGGGACCTTAGGAACTTCCTGTTTAGATCATCTTGATCAATTTGTACTCCCACAGTAGCTAGTTCACCAATTAGCTTGTTGAACCTGTCAAAAGTTTGAGTCATGGACTCATTCTTGGTTGACATAAAGTTCTCATACTGTTGCTTTAGTATGGCCTTCTGATTTCTCTTGGTACTTTTGGTACCAGAGGATCTCTTCTCTAGAGCATTCCAGAGCATCTGTGCATCAGTGCAATTGCAGAATTGGTGTTGATATTCATTGGGAATAGCCAAGAGCAAAGTGCTCAAAGCTTTCATCTCTGTCTGTCTAGTCTTTCTTTCTGCATCAGTTTTTGATGGTGTCCTCTTTCCATTTACATCAATCTTTCCTGCTTCAGATGGGCCATTCTCAATGATGTCCCACATAGAATAATCAGTGAGGAGTATGTATTGCTTGATTCTGATCTTCCACATGTCGAATTCATTGGGTCTGAGCATTGGAACCTTTGAGACCAAGGTACTATTTGATTCAGCTGTGTTTTCCATGATGAACAAGATTTCTGAGAATACAGGCTCTGATACCACTTGTCAGGATCTTAATTCTAAACAAGAATAAACTCTCAGAAAACAATATCAAAGAAGTTTGCGGAATAACACTTTGATATTCAATGAAACAGTAAACAAACAGTAAATCTAATGAACAACTTGCAAACTCTTATTGAATGATTGAAAGTCACAAGCTTTTACACACAACCTCAATATTGATGAACAGACTCACCAATACAAATTCTACTTCTCTAGAATTAGGGATCTAACCTTGAGGTTGATTCTCTCTATAAAAGCTAAAACTCAGAATGAATAATTATACTAAACTATTCTGACTAATTCTATATATACTGAAGATAAACAATAATTACAAATAATAAAAGATCTTTCAGTATAATCTTCCATCATTATCTTCAAGCTTCCATAAATATCTTCAAACCAGCTGATCTTCATCTTATAAGCAGCATTAATCTTTAGCAGCATTAAAATTCAGCAGTACTAACTACTAGCAGTATTAAAACCTACTAGCAGTAGTAATCATGATGTACTGGCAGTAGTAATTCTGTTGTAGCAGCATTAATCATACGTAAGCATTTCTGAATTTCCCAACACCTCTCGATCTCCAAATCGATCTCTCAAGCAAGTTGATCTCCCCTCTTGATTTCTGGCTTATCCTTGTGGTTGGCCCTATGGTCTGTCCCAATGGCTCGTCCTTGTAGTTCGTCCCCGTATGTCGATCTCCCCTCCTGATTATGGTCTGTTTATAGAAGCAATGTGTTTCTGTGATTTATAGCTAGTTTCTCCAAAAGAGACATATTGGTTGTTGATTATCTCTTTACAGTAGCTATTACATTTTGAGCGAAGTTGAACTTCCTAAAAGTGATATAGTTGATCTAAAATAATCAAAAGAAACATCTTGGTTATTAAATCTCTTTATAGTAGCTATTACATAATACATATTCAGACATTTTGTCAATTTACAAAAGGAAACAATCTAATTGATTCAGATTTCAGACTTCATCACTGTAACACCCCGATTTTCGAAAGGTATCATTTCAAGTTAATACTGAAACCGATATAAGGGAAAGATAAGATAAAGGGTTCTGAATTGGAATCCTAGATTTTATAGTCTTGTTAGATGAAGGGTTCAATTACGATTCCAACGGTTCTTTCCGGAGCTAAATCGGAGTTATAACGAAGAAGTTACGGCCAAAACAGTGAACAAGAAGAAAACTGGACAAGCAGTGCACTACGCGACTCGTGCCACAACTTAGAGCCACCCGCACGACTTAAGAGGAAATTGCGACTTATGCCGTGACTTAAGGTCGCGGCATAACCCGCGAAACCCCCTGACGAGCTAAAACTCGAATTTCAGCCATCCATCTTCATTTCTCACGAAAAAACCCTAAATCTCTTCCCCTTTTCTCTCCCAAACCGACCCCCAACCTCTAAAATCGAACCCTAACCCATTTTGGGGAGATTTCCTCTTTAAACCACATGATCCTTCATCATCTACCTAGTTGAGATCATGAACCACTTTCATCTTCATCTTCTTCACCAAGTTCATAGGTATTTCATCTAAACCTTTTCACCATGTGAAGATTGGAAGTTTATGGTTCGTTTGGTGACCTACAAGTGTTTTGGTTGGTGGATTCAAGTTTTTGGTTGAGGTAATCTTCTCCTTCTCCAAGTATGAAAAATTAGGGTTTTGGTATTTGATTAAAATTTAATGTAAATACTTAGGGAGCAATTTTAAGGGTTGAATATGTTATATTTATGGTCGGAAATGTGTGAATCTGTAACACCCCGAATTTTCGTTTGGTTTTGCGAGGTTGTTAAAGAAGAAAAGAGGATGATGTTTCTGTCTACAGGGCGCACGGGTCGTGCGCCATCCTTCAGGAAATGCGCACGGGTCGTGCGCATGAAACAGTGCGCGAGTCAGTGGAAAACGTACGGGCCGTGCGCCCTCCCCTTTGGAAAACGCACGGGCCGTGCGCTGTGTTGGGAGTTGTGCAAATCCTTGGCTAAATATCTCTTTTGTGAGATTTCTTTTAAAAATCTCAGATATTTCTCTCTCTCTCTTCTTTTCTCTCTTTTTCTTCTCCGATCTTCAAGGCTCGTTTGGTTGCTAGTTTTCGATGTTTCTAGCGAGGGGTCGGTGTTTTAAGCTTCACCACTACGTCGTGGTCATTATCTGGTTTTCCGGGTTTTATTCTGAAAACCTACCGGTGAGTTCCTACTATCATTTTACAAACTTTATACATGTCAAAACTCTTATTTGCGAAATCTAAAGTATTTCTACGGTATGATTTTATGTTCTCTACATTTTATTGTAAATGAAGTTTTTGGTGATTCTCGGGGTTCCCGGTCAGTTCTGACCAAAATGACGGGTTCCGCCTTATTGAAGTAAAATGATGTTTTACTTGCACATTATATAGTCGTTTGAAAAAGATGTTTATGAACTCATTTTAATGATTTTCATTCTTACCAGAAGTTGAACTGGAAGTAGCATTTTGTTTATAAAATGTACTTATTACCATATATTTATTTATGGTTGGTCACATATGTTGTTGTGACGAGTCCTTACCATTACTAGTGGATCCCTAGGTTTTGGAGTAGACTGTTTTGTTGGGATGTTACATTCCCCAAATTTGTAGCTATGGATCACATGTTCCTCGGGGGCAACTTGGTACGGTTATGTGAGGCCGGATACTAGCCATGGTTCATGGTGATCCTAGCGAAGGAGTATACCTTGGTTTTGTGTTTGGGGCTTGATCTCACGTTGAAGCACGGACTTTGTGATTCGTATCCGCGGATTCCAATTGGTTTAGCTCGGAACTCGGATTTGTGGTCTACTTTGTGTTACACCACTATCCTTGGTAAAAATGGTCCTTTTATCACCGTTTAAGAGTTTTGGACCGAAGAGGCCCGGTTGTGGCGAAATGTTATCTTTACAAATTAAACCTTTATGAAAAGATTTCTTTATGATACAGATGTTTATATCTTTCGAGCTTTATAAACTGTATGTTCTCACTAGGCTTTATAGTCTGACACTTTTTCTCAAATGACGTGTATAACAGGTTTCCATTAGCGATGGGTGCCGGGGTTTTTGGAGAGACGAGTTTTGAGTCTCGAGGTTTTTTGGAGATGTTTTAGTATTGGTGCTGGGCATTGTTAAGTCCCATTCTTTTGATGAAATCCTTGTATAGAATTGTATAGTCTTAAGGACTGACCCCATTTATGGGAAGTTAATGGATTTACCTTTGTCATTTGTCAGGTTTTAAATGTTTTAATTTACTCTGAAATTTAGAGTGTTACAAGTTGGTATCAGAGCTCTAGTTTAAGCGAACTAGGCATGAATGTAAGATGTCTAGACTTAGACTGTGTATGCTAAGAATTGATCCGCGAGATTTGGGTAGAGCTCTTAAGATGGGTTAGTCTTAGAGTTGACGAAAAGTACGTTTATCAGGCGTTGTAGTAGTGGTGACAAGAACCGTTATGTGTTGTATGTTCATAATTTCACTTAGCTAATGTTATTATGAGGATATTGTACGTAAGAGTGCTTGAATTACTGTTAATATGACAATTGGTAATGTGGTAGTACGTTTCCTTGGTGTTTATTCAATCTCTCTTTTATCTCTGTCTCTGTTCTGTGAAACAGTTCAGTATGGTGAATACGCGTGGTAGACCGCGTACTCGTGTTGACGGACTGGAAGTGACAGCCTCCAGTGCTGATCAGCCGGAAGGAGTTGAGGTTGTCGTGCGTCCGCCAGTTCAGCAAGTACTAGGTGGGGGGCCAGAGGTCATTCTGCGTATGGACCTGGCTTCGTCCCACCCAGTAATCAGGGATGCTAGTTCCCCGTCTGAGATGATGGCCAACATGATGTTGGCAATGAGGGAAGAGATGGCAAAGCAGCAAGAGTTTCTGCTAAAAGTGATTGAGGACCGTGATGTGAACAATCGTAGAAGTGAGACGGTTGTGGAAAACATCGTAGCAGGTTCTGGAGGCGTTGGTACAGGGGTCAGGGCTGAGGAGAACAGGATTGTTGGTGCTCCGAGAGATAGGAAAAGTTGTTCCTACAAATCCTTTTTGGGTTGCGGACCGCCAGAGTTCTCTGGTTCTGACGACCCAGTCTTGTGTGTGAAGTGGATCCGAGCGGTCGAGCAAGCTTTTGGCTCTTCCGAATGCGGAGATGATCAGAGGGTACGGTTCGGTACCCAATTGCTGAGGTACACTGCACTCATCTGGTGGAATATCATCCAATCCACTCTATCTCCTGAAGTGTTGGCCCAGTTGTCTTGGGCCGAGTTCAAGAAGAAGCTGCTAGAAGAGTTTTGCAATGAGAGAACGATGGACCGAATTGAGAAAGAGTTCCGGTCCTTGGTGAAGGGAAGCCTGACGGTGAGGGAGTACACCCTTCAGTTTATGGAGAAGCTTGGTCTGGTGGGGCACGCTGCCCCAACAGAGAAAGACAAGATGAAAGCTTATCTCAACGGCTTGCCTGCGGACATGCAATCCATGGTCCATAATTTCAAGGCTTCTAAACTCCGAGAGATGGTGGAGGAAGCTCAATTCATGGAAGAGATGTTTGCGAAGGGAAAAACCGAGAAGGCAGTAGTGGTGTCTGAAAAGAGAAAGTGGGAGAACAGTTCAGTACCTCCCAAGCGGACCCGACCTTTTGTCGGAAACCGCAACTTCAGCAGTTATCAGGAAGCTAAGTGGTGCCCGAGGTGTCGAACCAAGCATCACGGTAACTGTTACAACAATTCTCAAGTTTGCTATAAGTGTGGGAAGCCCGGTCATACTGTCAGAGATTGTCCGGTCAGTGGAATCGTCTGTTACGAGTGTAAGGCACCGGGGCATGTAAAGAGAGATTGCCCGAAGCTTGTATCGGGTAGCGCGCCAGCAAGGAAGGAGAACCCTCCTAAGGTTCAGAGTCGAGCATTTCAGATGACGGCCGAAGAGGCTAGAGCATCCGCTGATGTGGTATCGGGTACTTTTCTTATAAACTCTGTACCTGCTCGTATTTTGTTCGATACGGGTGCTAGTTTCTCTTTCGTATCTGAATTGTTCCGTCAGAAAATTGCTATGCCCACTACTAGTCTTGAGGATGCATTGGTGGTATAAATAGCCGATGGTAGTCAAATTCTGATCCGCGAAGTTATGAGGCAGTGTAATCTTAGTATCGAGAGGAGAGAATTCTCAATCGATCTATTGCCGATGTTAATCGGGGGTTTCGATGTTGTGGTTGGCATGGATTGGTTGTCAAACAATCATGCCGAGATCGTATGTTCCAAGAAGTTGATTCGACTTCCCAACCCCTCTGGTGAAGCCGTTGTCATCTATGGTGAGAAGAGAAAGGGTGAAGTGGCAATAATCACAATGACAAAGGCACGCAAGTGCTTAGTAAAAGGATGTTCGTCTTTCTTAGCCTATGTGATCGATGCCAAGTTAAGGAAATCAAAGCTAGAAGATGTGAAGATCGTGCGCGAGTTCCCAGACATCTTTCCGGACGACTTGCCCGGGTTGCCACCCGATCGTCAGGTAGAGTTTCGGATTGATCTTGTGCCTGGCGTTGCACCGATCGCTAAAGCACCTTATCGTTTAGCACCATCGGAGATGCAAGAAATGGTAGCACAACTCCAAGAGCTATTGGAGAAGGGATTCATAAGACCGAGTTCGTCACCTTGGGGAGCTCCGGTCTTATTTGTCAAGAAGAAGGATGGCACAATGAGAATGTGCATTGACTATCGTGAGTTGAACAAAGCTACAGTGAAGAACAGATATCCGCTTCCGAGAATAGACGACTTGTTCGATCAACTTCAAGGAGCGGGTTGTTTCTCCAAAATCGACTTACGATCAGGTTATCACCAAGTGAAGGTAAGAGAAGAAGATGTTCCAAATACGGCTTTCAGAACGCGTTACGGCCATTACGAGTTCCTTGTAATGCCTTTTGGCCTGACGAACGCACCAGCAGTGTTTATGGACTTGATGAATAGAGTGTGCCGACCTTTCCTCGATAAGTCGGTCATTGTATTCATTGATGACATACTAGTGTACTCCAAGAGTGAGTCGGAACACGAACAGCATCTACGTGAGGTTCTGGAAGTATTGAGAAGAGAAAGATTGTACGCCAAGTTTTCCAAGTGCGACTTTTGGCTTAAAGAAGTACAATTTCTGGGGCACGTAGTCACTCGAGACGGAGTGAAAGTAGATCCCTCCAAGATTGGGAGCCTCCTAAGAGTCCGTCCGAGATCCGAAGTTTCTTGGGTCTGGCAGGATACTACAGGAGATTCATTCAAGACTTTTCCAAGATCGCTTCTTCCTTGACAGTTCTGACTCGGAAGAATGTGAAGATCGAATGGACCGAAACCCAAGAGAAGGCGTTCTGGATCCTTCAAAAGAAGTTGTGTGAAGCTCCGATCTTGACACTACCTGAAGGGTCGGAAGATTTCGTGGTTTACAGCGACGCTTCAAAGATGGGATTGGGTTGTGTGTTGATGCAACGAGGTAAGGTAATCGCTTATGCCTCGAGGCAGCTCAAAATACACGAGCAGAATTATCCAACTCATGATCTGGAGTTAGCAGCGGTGGTGTTCGCCTTGAAACTTTGGCGACATTATCTTTACGGCACGAAGTGTACTCTTTTCACAGATCACAAGAGCCTGAAGTATGTCTTTGATCAAAAAGAGCTGAATATGAGGCAAAGGAGGTGGCTTGAGTTGCTGAAAGATTACGACTGTGAATTGCTTTACCATCCCGGTAAGGCGAACGTGGTGGCCGATGCGCTAAGTCGGAAGGACTATAGCGGAAGCCTTCGAGCTACCCATTCAAGAATCAAGCTTGTGTCTAGTCTTGTTGAGAAGATCAAGGCAACACAGGTGGAAGCACTGTTAGAAGAGAATCTCAAAGAGGAAGTCATGACAAAACAGCGATTGCTCCTAACGGAATATAGCCGTGGAGTGAAACTGTTCAGCGGTCGTGTGTGGGTGCCCAAGATTGGGGGAAACCGGGAGCTGTTGCTAGAAGATGCACACAAGTCCAAGTATTCCATACATCCGGGAAGCACAAAGATGTACAGGGACTTGAAGTTGCACTATTGGTGGCCGGTAATGAAGCTCGATGTGGCACGTTACGTTGAGCGTTGTGTGACGTGTTCGCAAGTTAAGGCTGAACATCAGAGACCATATGGTAGTCTTCAGTCTTTAGAGATTCCCGAATGGAAATGGGAGCATATCACCATGGACTTCGTGACGAAGTTGCCTAAAACTCTTCGAGGTCACGATACCATTTGGGTGATAGTTGACAGATTAACGAAGAGCGCTCATTTCTTGGCCATGCGCGAGACTCTACCGATGGATAAGTTAGCAAAGCTTTATATCGATGAGGTGGTCTCGAGACACGGCATACCATTGTCGATCGTGTCGGATCGCGACAGTCGGTTCACTTCGAACTTCTGGGATGGATTTCAGAAAGAGCTTGGTACTCGAGTGAAGTTGAGTACGGCTTACCATCCGCAAACCGACGGGCAGAGCGAGCGAACGATCCAAACCTTGGAAGACATGCTGAGGTCTTGTGTCATCGATTTCGGGGGTAGCTGGGACACTCACCTGCCTTTGGTGGAGTTTGCCTACAACAATAGCTACCACTCGAGTATCGGAATGGCACCCTTTGAGGCTTTGTATGGGCGAAAGTGTCGGACTCCCGTGTGTTGGCTTGAAGCGGGAGAAAAGCAGTTCGCTGGACCTGAGATCGTGCAAGAGACTGCCGATAAGGTCAAGTGCATTCGTGAAAGAATGAAAGCGGCTCAAGATCGTCAGAAGAGTTATGTCGATAAGAAGAGGCGGCCGATGGAATTCCAAGTAGGCGACCGTGTTATGCTTAAAGTGTCATCGTGGAAAGGCATTATACGGTTCGGAAAACGTGGGAAGTTAAGTCCCCGTTTCCTCGGACCTTTCAAAGTGCTTAAACGGGTGGGTTTGCAAGCCTACCAGTTGGAACTGTCACCGGAGTTGAGCAGAATACACAACACGTTTCATGTTTGCTACCTCCGGAAATGTTTGGCGGTAGAAGACAGAGTCATTCCCCTTTCAGAGTTAAGGGTTGACGAAGGCAACCGTTGTGTGGAAGAACCCGACGCCATCTTAGAGAGAAAGTCTAAAAAGTTGCGTCGTAAAGAAGTCACTTTGGTCAAGGTGCAGTGGAAGCATCACCGGGGAGCAAATGTGACGTAGGAAGCCGAGGAGGATATGAAGCGAAGATATCCTCACCTTTTTGAGTAGTTGGGATTTCGGGGACGAAATCATTCCCAAGTTGGGGAGGATTGTAACACCCCGAATTTTCGTTTGGTTTTGCGAGGTTGTTAAAGAAGAAAAGAGGATGATGTTTCTGTCTACAGGGTGCACGGGTCGTGCGCCATCCTTCAGGAAATGCGCACGGGTCGTGCGCATGAAACAGTGCACGAGTCAGTGGAAAACGCACGGGCCGTGCGTCCTCCCCTTTGGAAAACGCATGGGCCGTGCGCTGTGTTGGGAGTTGTGCAAATCCTTGGCTAAATATCTCTTTTGTGAGATTTCTTTTAGAAATCTCAGATATTTCTCTCTCTCTCTCTTCTTTTCTCTCTTTTTCTTCTCCGATCTTCAAGGCTCGTTTGGTTGCTAGTTTTCGGTGTTTCTAGCGAGGGGTCGGTGTTTTAAGCTTCACCACTACGTCGTGGTCATTATCTGGTTTTCCGGGTTTTATTCTGAAAATCTACCGGTGAGTTCCTACTATCATTTTACAAACTTTATACATGTCAAAACTCTTATTTGCGAAATCTAAAGTATTTCTACGGTATGATTTTATGTTCTCTACATTTTATTGTAAATGAAGTTTTTGGTGATTCTCGGAGTTCCCGGTCAGTTCTGACCAAAATGACGGGTTCCGCCTTATTGAAGTAAAATGATGTTTTACTTGCACATTATATAGTCGTTTGAAAAAGATGTTTATGAACTCATTTTAATGATTTTCATTCTTACCAGAAGTTGAACTGGAAGTAGCATTTTGTTTATAAAATGTACTTATTACCATATATTTATTTATGGTTGGTCACATATGTTGTTGTGACGAGTCCTTACCATTACTAGTGGATCCCTAGGTTTTGGAGTAGACTGTTTTGTTGGGATGTTACATTCCCCAAATTTGTAGCTATGGATCACATGTTCCTCGGGGGCAACTTGGTACGGTTATGTGAGGCCGGATACTAGCCATGGTTCATGGTGATCCTAGCGAAGGAGTATACCTTGGTTTTGCGCTTGGGGCTTGATCTCACGTTGAAGCACGGACTTTGTGATTCGTATCCGCGGATTCCAATTGGTTTAGCTCGTAACTCGGATTTGTGGTCTACTTTGTGTTACACCACTATCCTTGGTAAAAATGGTCCTTTTATCACCGTTTAATAGTTTTGGACCGAAGAGGCCCGGTTGTGGCGAAATGTTATTTTTACAAATTAAACCTTTATGAAAAGATTTCTTTATGATACTGATGTTTATATCTTTCGAGCTTTATAAACTGTATGTTCTAACCAGGCTTTATAGTCTGACACTTTTTCTTAAATGACGTGTATAACAGGTTTCCATTAGCGATGGGTGTCGGGGTTTTTGGAGAGACGAGTTTTGAGTCTCGAGGTTTTTTGGAGATGTTTTAGTATTGGTGCTGGGCATTGTTAAGTCCCATTCTTTTGATGAAATCCTTGTATAGAATTGTATAGTCTTAAGGACTGACCCCATTTATGGGAAGTTAATGGATTTACCTTTGTCATTTGTCAGGTTCTAAATGTTTTAATTTACTCTGAAATTTAGAGTGTTACAGAATCTAGGTTTTGGAAGCTTGAGTTGAAGTGTTGGAATGGATGTCTTCGGAAAGCTTTGGGTGGGATCTATTCTTTTGGAGGCCAATGGTTGGGGATTAAAACCTAGGTTTAACTTAACCTAGCAAGGTGAGTTCAAGTTGATTTGTGAAAACGGTGTACATGCCAAAATGTCTATTTTAAAGCGTTTACATGTTTTATATGGAATTGTTATATGCTAATCATCTGATAAGTTTTGGTTATTTGGAAGTACTCAACTTTATAAAATTATAAAACACCCACATTTGGGATTTTGTGCATTTTGATAAATAAATCATATATTTTGGGTATCTGAATGATTTATTTCATGAAGTATATTTTGAGTATAAATGCATTTTATTGGGTGTCATGGGATGATTTAAAAGGATAAAAGGTATAAACCCACTTGGAAAACGTTTTGACCCAATCTAAATCATGTTGGAGTTATTTGTGTGAGTTGAAGCATGGGTTGCATTATTTCGGGTCGTTTACATTTGATTTCATTTTATGATTTTCAACGTTGGGTCTTTGGATTTGTTGAGCTTATGTCTCGGTTTGGATTTTGTTGAGTCTTGGGGACACTTGTCCGGTTTTGATAGCTCATTGTACAGCGTTTGGTTATGATTTGCATTTATAGCATCTTATTTGGGAGTTACATGTTTTGAATGCGTTAGTTCATTCGTTTTGAGTCATGTAATGTTTCAGCCCCGTCTGCTATGGATCCATGAGCGCTTTTGTATTTTATCCGGTGTTGGGACGACTAGTTTTCCACATCGAGGCACGTTCGACATCGGATTGGGTTGTAAGTCCTTCGTGCTCGTATCAATGGGTGTATGCTGAAAGATGCTGAACCCGATACTCTTATTATTTGTCCAATGGTGGAACGCTAGTTTTCCCCATTGAGGCACGACTAGGCCTCTTTGGTATGGTGTAAGTCCTCCGTGCTAGTATCTATGGGTGTATTCTAAAAGATGTTGAGCCCGATACTTATACCAATTTAACGTAACACGTGGCTTACTTTGTGCCCGTCACATTATACGGAATCGGGTTTCCCCCGTCACTGAAAGGTGTTGTCTTTAGGTTGGGTCTTTTATACATTTGTTTTCGGTGACATTTTGCATACATGATTTTATTCCATGTCTTATGGGTTGAGTATTGATCCCCGCCCGTGTTTTGGGATATGAAGCGTTTTTACATTATCTAGGATTGAGAGTCGATTTACATTCACGTTTTTGAGTGAGTCTTGGGTTGCATCGATTTGTAAAGAAGGTTGTATTGGAGCGTTGTCCTTAAAGAGGTGTATTATGGGAAAACGAGTCGTTTCCATTTCTAAAGTAAATCACTTTGAAAGATCTTGTTTTGAACTGAATTCGTTTCCTTTAAAGATATAGTTATTTATGTTGAAAACTCTTGAGCTCACTAGGCATTAAGCCTAACCTTTTTATTTATCGGCATTTGCATCAGGTTCCATTTTGGGATTAGTTCTAGCGGTTGTTAAGAGGTGGGTGCTAGTTGTATGCTCGAAGAGGTGACTAGCTTGTTGAAGTCTTCCGCACTTATAATGGAGATAGCGATTGGTTTTGGGTTATAGTAAGACCCGACTCTAGTTAGTCTTTATGTAAGACTTTATTTGCTTGTTGATGGTTCTACCTAGAAATGTATTTCAATTATGGACTTGCAGCAAGAGATTTTATTATCCCTTAAGGTATTGTTGAAAGTTTTAATTTATTCGCTCTTTCCAAATTGAGGGTGTTTGTAACACCCTCAAATCTGTCAATAGCAACGAATTTAAAATTTTCTAAATACATCGATAATTGCTTCATCTACAATCATAATATAATATTTAACCTCAATACACACAATTTATAATAACGGCGGGTGCTACTAAAACCCAATAACAGTTACTATCTCCAACCTGCGGAAGACTTCATCAACAACTTACTCTCGTATAAAGCTAAGGCTCAACTATTCATGAGGCTACTAGAGTCCGAACCCCCAACTAGAACCTGATGCACATGCCGACAAATAAAAATGTTAGGCTTAACGCCTAGTGAGCTCAAGAGTTTTAACATGAATAAATATATCTTTAAAAGTAAGGAATTCAGTTCAAATCAAGATCCTTAGAAATGGTTTATTTTAAAATGGAAACGACACATTTTCCCCATAATATGCATTTTTAAAGACAATGCTCCCAATCACACATTCTTTATAAAACGATGCAACCCATAACTCACCCAAAATGGGATTATAATTCGACACCCAATTTGTGAAGACGTGGATAACACTTCATGTCCCAAAACACCCAAACACGGGTGGGGCATAATACTCGACCCTTAAATAGCGGAAAACAATCCATAAAGATATGGTACGTCATCGAAAACATGTAACTCGAATTAATACTCACGCGACCATGAAATAGAATGAAATCCAAATATTAAAGCATGGACAATTAAATATCCAAAATACTACGGGCCGACAACGGGGGATACCCGTATCCGTTGAGAGTGGAGGGAACACAAAAGTATGACACCCATACAACGTTAATCGTATGAAACCTCACGACATAAATGCCCAAGTGTCCCTACGACTTCTTGACAAGTTCCACCCAAAGAGACAGCTGACCTTACGAATACCACCGGGATTACCGCCAAAGGCTCGGCACACGGGGGATACAACGAAGCCATTGCCCCACATGGCGAAGGTCCCGAACGCCCATCAGAGGACTACTCATAGTCATAATAGCTCAACCGGACTCAGCCCTCCTAGTGCCTACTTATAAAGTCAAGGTCATAAAACATGAGTCCCAGAGTCCAACCCCGTACCACCCAACTGACCATCAAATAAGACTGACTTACGTGCCTATGGATCCAATGCAACACAGTGTAAGATTACATGACTACACATGAATGACTAAAGCACTCGAGCCTGTAATTATCATAATTATGCAATAAAATGCATTAAATACTGATAAGAACAATAAGCACAGTAAAAGCTAGAAAATAAATACAATGATTACTACAAAATTAGACTTAACAATAACCTTTAACTTTAAACTTTTCCTTCTTTAACCAAAAACGTTGTGGCATAAAATTCTCAACAAACCCCGTATGCATCAGTTTATTCCCCAAAGCTCGGTAGAACGATGGGAACACAAATAAATTTTCAAATCAAGTTTAAAACTTTGAGCCGTACAGATAAAACACATTTGACCAAAATAGTAACCATAACGACATGAATGTCGATAACTCATTTAAGTGCATTGCGGGGAAAAAAATTCCTAACAGTAAAATCAATAACTGAAATATGTCCAGAACAAAAGTTTTATCTGAAATAACATAAATCTCTTATATGTTTACTCACTCCAACTGTATAATTTAATCCAAATGCAAATAGCATACAACGATAGACATTTGTATAAGGTCCAAAGATAAACCACATAATAATGAAACTTTCTCAAAACAACATGTGAGATGACATTTATTAACAAAGCTCATAAATTAACGCATGCAGTAATGCATGTACACACGTTCCAAGATTTTATCTACGCGATGCAAAAGTCGTACGATATGATACCATGAAACCCCACTGAATTTTCATAAAACTCATTAATGCTAAAACCGAGCAATGTCAAAATTTTCATTTCCCAACATAAAACATAAGACAACAATAAGTCTAAGAATGTTAAAATTCCAAAACCATAACGTACGATAAAGTGACCCCTTTTTAACAAAACTTTCATGAGACATGATGCCCAAAAAGCTCGTAACTCTACACGTAATAAAATCAAAACTCACACATCTCAAAGTACACTCACGCGCCTCAAAAACGTCGCAAAACAAAATTCCATAAAATTCAACACGACTCGTACATACCCAGAATCCCCAAGAAAGTTCAGACTCAAAACATGGGAACAACTCTTCCTTTAAAACCTTAACATATGCGGAGGAGATCCAATGTCAAGGTTAAAAGTTATACAGTTACTTGTCCAATACCCTATATGGTATTAAAACGTGGATATTATGATATCCAAAAATAGCGTTAAACACAAAACATGAACGGAGAGATTTTTTTATATAAATTTGCAATTACATGCAACAAAACATTCCATGCATGCTTAAGCTCACGGTTTAAAATTTGACGAGTGCTAAATGTTTCACCCAAAACCTTGTGAAGTAATTCACTTTATGCCTTGAGAACATGAGGAACAATTTATGCAAACTTATTTTAGAAATAAATTTTCGTGCATAGATTTGTTCGGTAAGCAACATCTTAGGACCATGCTTCTCAATTCATACTATTGTCATCCGGATGCTCAACATCTTAAAGCAATACTTGAATATTTCATCGGTTCAACTTATAATTTCTCCTCGAATAACGTCAATTCTTTAAGCCTAATGTTCTACTCCAACCAATTTTTCCTGACCCACCATGGTAAACTTCCAGCATTCATCATGTCTTAACTGTCACTCCAAAGTGACATTACTATAAACATCAACCCTTCCTTAGATCACTCGCTTAGAAACTTTCTCACTACCCCAACGGTAATCATACCAAGGTAGTTCAAGTATACACATGTAGCATGTAGGTTCACCATGACACTGGTCGGGTGCCATTATGAACGTACCGTATATGATCATCCTTGCGACCCTCGACAAGTTTCTCGTTTCTAGCGACCCGATCCACTCCAAAATATCTTATCTTAAGGTTCCTAATATGCAACTTCACTTACAATCACTTTTAAAAATGCTAGTTTGAGTCTAGGCATCCAAAATTCAATACCTAATTCTCTCAAACTTAAGTTCTGATACCAACTTGTAACACCCTCAAATCTGTCAATAGCAACGAATTTAAAATTTTCTAAATACATCGATAATTGCTTCATCTACAATCACAATATAAGATTTAACCTCAATACACACAATCTATAATAACGACGGGTGCTACTAAAACCCAATAACAGTTACTATCTCCAACCTGCGGAAGACTTCATCAACAACTTACTCTCGTATAAAGCTAAGGATCAACTCTTCATGAGGCTACTAGAGTCTGAACCCCCAACTGGAACCTGATGCACATGCCGACAAATAAAAAGGTTAGGCTTAACGCCTAGTGAGCTCAAGAGTTTTAACATGAATAAATATATCTTTAAAAGAAAGGAATTCAGTTCAAATCAAGATCCTTAGAAATGGTTTACTTTAAAATGGAAACGACACATTTTCCCCATAATATGCATTTTTAAAGAAAATGCTCCCAATCACACATTCTTTATAAAACGATGCAACCCATAACTCACCCAAAATGGGATTATAATTCGACACCCAATTTGTGAAGACGTGGATAACACTTCATGTCCCAAAACACCCAAACACGGGTGGGGCATAATACTCGACCCTTAAATAGCGGAAAACAATCCATAAAGATATGGTACGTCATCGAAAACATGTAACTCGAATTAATACTCACGCGACCATGAAATAGAATGAAATCCAAATATTAAAGCATGGACAATTAAATATCCAAAATACTACGGGACGACAACGGGGGATACCCGTATCCGTTGAGAGTGGAGGGAACACAAAAGTATGCCACTCATACAACGTTAATCGTATGACACCTCACGACATAAACGCCCAAGTGTCCCTACGACTTCTTGACAAGTTCCACCCAAAGTGACAACTGACCTTAGCGAATACCACCGGGATTACCGCCAAAGGCTCGGCATACGGGGGATACAACGAAGGCATTGCCCCACATGGCGAAGGTCCCGAACGCCCATCAGAGGACTACCCATAGTCATAATAGCTCAACCGGACTCAGCCCTCTTAGTGCCTACTTGTAAAGTCAAGGTCATAAAACATGAGTCCCGGAGTCCAACCCCGTACCACCCAACTGACCATCAAATAAGACTGACTTACGTACCTATGGATCCAATGCAACATAGTCTAAGATTACATGACTACACATGAATGACTAAAGCACTCGAGCCTGTAATTATCATAATTATGCAATAAAATGCATTAAGTTTGTTAGGTCTGTTTTTATAGTAATCATTGTATTTATAGGGCTTGGTCTTATACTGTGTTTTAGGTTTATCAGTGTTGTATCTGACCAAGGGTATTTAAGTCCCTTTGGTCTTAGTTTGTTGGGAGACACACATGCTCATTCTATACAATTTACACTTTGCGCTCCATTGTTACTCTCTCTACTTTCTCTCTCTAAGGATTCATAGATCTTGGACTCTCTATTGGTATCAGAGCCAACTGAATCTTGAAAGAATTGAGAGATTGTTTTTCTATATCTGAATTTGTGATTGAAATCGAAAATTTGATCGAATTTGTTTTTCTATATCTGAATTTGTTCCTTATAAGAATTCACTCGCACATTAATCTGATTTACACTTTGCGCTTAAAAAAAAGTCTGGAATTTTTTTTTAAACAAAAACTTAAGGCGCAAAAGTGCGTATTGAACTTGAAGCGCAAGATGAGGTTTGTGGGTCAGCCTTGAAGCGCAAAGGAAGGTTTGTGGGTCAGCCTTGAAGCGCAAAGGAAGGTTTGTGGGTCACAGAGGATACGCAAACCGAACTTTGCGTATGATGAGGGAGGCGCAAAGAAGACTTTGTGGGTGTAGAAGGAAATGCAAAGTTGAGATTTTTCTTCTCAAGACCGTATGAATGAAGCGCAAACCGTATGAATGAAGCGCAAACCGTATGATTGAAGCGCAAACCGTGTATCTTGACTAATTCTAACTCAAATCAATCAAAACCTGCAAATTGAACTCAAAAACTTTATCAGCATCATCAACAAACAGTACGAAACACAAATTTACAATCAAATCCAGATTAAAAACAACAAAATTCACAATTTCGAAGAAGAACAGATAACGAACTCGTTTTCAAGAAAACTCAAAAAAGCAGAAATTGGAATCGATTTAGAATGAATTACGATATGGAATCAAAACAAGAATCAATCAACAACATAAAACGAACTCATTGATTCCATTTTCTTGCATTAAGAACGATTTTCCACAAAAAAATCGATGAAACAGTGAAGAACACGTTTTCTTGAAAAAATTCAAAAAACTCAAATTTTCGATCCAAAATCACACAAACTTCAATTCAAACTGTGATCAAATCTTTTCTGAAAAGTTTGGTATGGCTCTGATACCAATTGAGAGTCCAAGACCACTGATTCTTTAGAGAGAGAAAGTAGAGAGAGAAAGACAAGTAAGCGCAAAACAGAATGTATTCAATATGTACGTATGAAACTTCTTACAAGACACAAAGACCAAAGGGACTTAAATACCCTTGGTCAGATACAACACTGATAAGCACCTAAACACAGTATTTGACCAAGACCTATAAATACAATGATTACTATAAAATAGACCTAACAAAGTTGTAAATCATAATTTGGACTCTAAATCGAGCCATTAAAACCGGACAAATGTCCTCAAGACTCTTTTAAGTCAACACCGAGCTAAAATGCTCGAAATCCATCTGACCAACAAATAACGGTCCCCCAAAATAATGAAATGTCTTTAAACGACGTTTATGCAGACACATACCCCAAAGAGGTGATTAACCCAAAACTCATCACATATTGGGACCAAGGATTAACCAAATAGTTTATGAACTCAAATATCCCATATGCCGTACGTCGTAAATTAGACTTCATTTGTACAAAAATCACCGAAGATGCATAATTCATAAAATGGGCTTTATTTGTACCAAATTGTTAAGAATATGTAAAACATGTCATTTACTTGTTGGAACATTCAAAACCCAAATACGAGCATTTCATGGAACTAAACGACCCAAGTTTACCAAATATGAAAACTTATTAAAAATACTCATACTTGACAATTACCAAGTAAAATATATTTTTTACTTTAAAATACAGATTTTGGCATGTACATAGTTTTCACAAAGCATCTTGAACTCACCTTGCTAGATTTAGGCTAAATCTAGATTTTACCCCAACTTGAGTTTCCTTGAAGAAATCTGAACTTTCAAGCCAAAACCTCCAAAACCTAGATCCAAACATTTTCAACCGTAAATAACCATATTCAACCATTTAGAAACATTCCCCAAACATTTTACATAAAGATCTCGACTTAGGTCAAAACCCTAATTTCCATAAATGAAGAGAATAGATGATTACCTCAACCACCACTTGAATCCACCAACTACATACTTCTAGATCACCAATATGAGTCATTCATTCCAAATCTTCAAGTTGATAAAAAGGGTTGGGTGAAAACCCTAGAAATTGATAAGGGTGATGAAGAAGATGAAGATGGAGATGGTGAATAAATGCTCAACTTGAACCATTTGATGTAGTACCCAACAACTAGAGATAAGAGAGGTAGATGAGGGTTAAAGGACCCCTAGGTTCGGTTCTTGGAAGGAGAGGTTGAGAGAGAGTGAATTAAAATGGGATGGTTGAGATAGAAATGAGAAATTAAGCTAAAATCAGAATTTAACTCGTCTGCACCCGCTCACGACCTTGTCTGGCGATAGTGACATTGTCACTATCGCGTGGCACAATCGTGCGGATTGTACTGCGAGTTGGTGCCTCCCCGCGATAGTGACACTGTCACTATCGCGTGGCACAATCGCGCCGAATGTACCGAAGCCCAAAAATGTCCAAAACTCGCGATTCTCGCGTGGGTCGATTTAAGACTCGAAAGCACAACATTTTTCACCCAAAAGATAGACGGAAGACGAAGAGATTACCAATGAAGGACGGAAACTTACTTTGAGAAAAACCGAGTGTTACAGTGTTACAAGTTGGTATCAGAGCTTAAGTTTGAGAGAATTAGGTATTGAATTGTGGATGCCTAGACTCAAACTAGCGTTCTTTTAGGTGGTTGAAAATGAAATTGCACATTAGGTACCTTAAGATACGATATTTTGGAATTGACCGAGTCGTTAGAAACGGGAAACTTGTCGGGGATTGCAACGATGATCACGTACGGTACGTTCATAATGGCACCTGGCCAGTGTTATGATGAACCTATGTGTTACGTGTGTATACTTAAACTGCCTTGGTATGGTGACCGTTGGGGTAGTGAGTAAGTTTCTAGGCAAGTATTCGAAAGGAGATTTGATGTTTGTAGCATTGTTATTTTGGAATAAGGGTTAAGCGTGCCAGATGCAATTAGTTGACCATTTTGAGTCGAAGTCATTGGTTGAGTTAGAACCATAAGCTTATTGAATTGACTCTATTTCATGGATAAATTTTAAGTTAACCAAGTTAGTGGGATTGTTGCTCTAAGATGTGGGATGCATCCGGATGACAATAGTATGTCAGGAAAATGGAGGAGTGTAGGCATAAGATGCGGAGTGCCGACCAAATTCATGCACTAACTTTATTTTTAAATAAGTTTGCATAAATTGTTTCTCATGTTTTCAAAGTATGAAGTGAGTTATGTTACGAAGTCTTGGTAACGCATTTATTTTAAACCGTGAGCTCAAACATGCATGATTGTTGCACGTGGTTGCAAATATTTTATTGAAAATCTCTTTATCCCCATTTCGTGTCTAACACTATTTACGGATCTTGTGATATCTGTGTCTTGTTATTTGGGGTATTGGGCAAGTAACTGTGAAATTTTGACCTTAACATTAGATCTCTTCCACGTATGATAAGGTTTTAAAGGAAGAGTTGTTCCCATGTTTTGAGTCAAAAAATTTCTTGGGATTTTTAGTCTGTACGAGTCGTGTTGAATTTTATGGAATAGTGTTTTACGACGTTTTGGGTGCGTAAGCGTACTTTGAGATGCGTGGGTTTTAATTTTATTGTGTACAAATTTACGAGCTTTTGGGCGTCGTGTCTCATAAAAGCGTTGTTGAAAAGGGTCACTTTATCGTACGTTATGGTTTTAGGATTTTAACATTTTAGACTGGTTGTCGTTTTATGCTTTTATATTGGGAAATGAAAATTTCGACACCGTTTGATTTTAGCGTTAATGGGTTTTATGAAAATTCGGTTGGGTTTTATGGTGTCTTATCTTATGACATTTTGCGTCGCGTAGATAAATTTTGGAACGTGTATACATGCATTATCGTGTGCGTTAATTTATATGTTTTGTTAATAGGTGTCATCCCACGTGTTATAATTAGATAAAATTATACTATTGGTGTGAGTAAACGTATAAAAGATTTATATTGCTTCAAATAGAGCTATTGATCTAAACATGCTTCAACTGTTGACTCTGCTGTCATAAGCTTTCCGCAATGCATGAAATGAATTTTCTGTGTGCATGTCGTTGTAGTTACCGCTTGGGGTAAGTGTTTTATCCGTGCGGCCCAAAACTTGAGCTTGATTTAAAAATTTATTTACGTTCCTATTGCGTTACTAAAGTTTGGGAAATAAACGGACGTATATGGGCCTTGTTGGGGATTTTATCCTCCGACGTTTTGCGGTTTAAAGGAAAAGATTTTAAAATAGAAATTGTGAAATTCTCTTTGGGAGTTGTACAACTTTTATTGCACATGTTATAATGCATAAACTTCTTTTCATATGCATAGTATAAATTGATGCATACTAGGACCATGGTAGTCCGTTTGGAAATTGTGTTGCGCATCTTTTGTTAATCGTTTTATTAATGTAAGTGTTATTCAAATGAGTTTTGGGAATGGTTTTATATGTGTAGTGTTGGTGATCAATTTTGAAACCTAACGGATAAACGGTAGTAGATTTTTTTTCGCATATGATAAATTGTTATAGAACTTTTGTATTTAAAGGTTTTACGAAGTTCTCAATTGGCATATTTGTTAAGTCCTATAATTGCAAAACCTTGAACTCATTAGAGGTATAGATTTAAACCCCTGTTATGAAAGGAATTGTAAGTGGGGACTAAAGGAGTCCTTGAGAATTGGAAATAGTGGATGACCCAAATTGTAGACAGATTTGAATGTTGGGAATTGGGCTTCATGAAGTTTGTTTGTATATGTATAATTAAGGGAGTAGTTTGATATTATAATCTGTTGGGTCTGAAATATGCCAAGGATAGTTACTACTTCTAGTTCATTATGGTTACTACTTCTGAAGTTAATATTCATCATGGTTACTACTTCTGTGGTTAATGTTGCTAGTTGTAGTTAATGCTGCTGGAACAAAGTTAATGTTGCTAGTTGTAGTTAATGCTGCTAGAACACAGTTAATGTTGCTAGAAGAAAACAGTTAATACTTCTAGTTAGTACTTCTGTGATTAATACTTCTAGTTAATGCTGCTAGAAGAAAACAGTTAATACTTCAAGTTGTTAATACTTCTAGTTAGTACTTCTAATATTAATGCTGCTAGTTGATGGTTAATGTTGCTCAACAAGATTAGTACTGCTAGTTTAAAGTTAGTACTGCTTGAAGAGATTAATGCTGCTGAGCATGGTTAGTACTGCTAGAATTAATACTGCTCAGAGTATTAATGCTGCTGAAGAATAATGCTGCTTATGTGATAAAAAATTCGCATAGAAGGATGACAGCTGGATGGACTGAAGATTATGGAAAGCTTGGAGATAATGATGGAAGATATTCTGAAGATATTTTATTAATTGTAATTAGCTTTTATCTTCAGTATATATATATATATATATATATAATTATCATAGAATAGTTAGAGATAACTTTTGAGAATTAATCATTATTCATTCTAAGTTCTAGAGAGAAAATCAACCTCAAGGCATAGATCCTAATTCTAGAGAAGTAGAATTCGTCTTGAAAGAGTTTGTTCTTCATATTTACTGTTTTGGTTTACTATTTCATTGAATATCAAAGTGTTATTCCGCAAACTTCTTTGATATTGTTTCTGAGAATTAATTCTTGTTGAGAATTCGATCCTGACAAGTGGTATCAGAGCTAGTATTCTCAGAAACCTGCAATCATCATTCTTCCTTGAAATCAGAAATCATCAATGGCTAAAGTTTCAGATTCTTCAAGCACAAAAATCCCCACAGAGGTAATGTCTAATCTTTGCTCTAAAACTTGTATGGAAACTGTTAAAAGGTACAGGGATCACAACCAGACAATGAGTGATGACCTTAAAAGATTAGAGAGAGATATAAAAGACTATGTAAGAATTGTTGAGAGTTTTGAGGAACAAATCAAAGTTTTCCAAGCCAATGAACTTCAACATTCTTATGATACAAATTACTGGAAGTGGGAGAAGAATGACCTAGAACTTCAGCTGAAAAAGTCTAAAGAGGAGAATGAGAAGATAAAGAGTGAGTTTGAGAAAGCCAAGCTGGATATTGAGAAATTTTCCAATGCTTCTAAAGCAATGGACTCTTTGCTCCAAACTCAAATCCATGACAAACTTAGAAGAGGAACAGGCTATAACACCACACCACCACCATACAACAACAATTACATTCCTCCTATATCAAACTTACTAGAGACCAAGGACAGGAAGGAATTGCCTGTTGGAGCCACTAAGATAGATCTTTTAGACAAAGTGGTGGTTGAAACAGACTCTGAAGAAGAGAACTCTAGTGAAAAGAGTAAGGAGAACACTGGGAGTGGTGAGATTCCTCTAGAAAATCACATTATCACCAATGAGGGATGTGGAAAGACTTGGGTCAAATCTAAGAACATAGAGAAGACTGAGGGAAAGTCTGAGAAGGTCCATTATAAGCAAACCACAGTTGTGAATCCTGTCCCTTGCAAACAGTGTTCCTGCAATAAATCTGAGCCCCAAAAACATGATAAACCAAGGGGAAATCAGAGAAACTGGAATAATCAGTGGGCACAAAAACAAGGGGTTGATTTGAGTAAAATCAATAGACCAAAACCTTGTTTTATCTGTGGCAAATTGAATCATCTTGCCAAACACTGTTATTTCAACCCTATCAACCAAAGAGTCACTTTTCAAAGAAAACCACAAAACTCTTTTGGTTATAGGAATAAAAGAAGGAATCAATTGGATGAGAAAAGAGCACCTTTAAAGTCTCATGCTCAGAACAAGTTTGCTAATACAAAGAAAAATGCTCCAAATAAGCCAAGGATTAATTTAAAGACAAAGAAAGCAAACAACTTTGTTCAAGTTTGGGTTCCAATTGTAAAGAAACCTGTTAGTACTGCTATCCCAGATAGTACTGCTAACAGAAATAGTGTTGTTGCAACCAATACTTCTGCTAACAAGGATAGTGCTTCTACCAGTATTAATGTTGCAAAGCCTATAATCTTGACAAAGTATTCCAGCCATGAGATTCCTAAACAACTCATCCAGACCAAACTGACAGATTATATAAATGAGAAAGGACAACCCAAGACCACTTTGGCTTGGGTTCCATCAAAGACTAACTGATTTATCAAGTGTGCAGGGCAATCAAAAGCTCAAGAGGAAGAGCATTTGGAATGAAGATAATGGTTGCTCTTGGCACATAACAAGGAACATGGACTGCCTTCAAATTCTTTAAAAGATTTGATGGAGGACATGTTACTTTTGATCCAGCAGAAGGTAAGAAAAGTGAAAAAGTGTTTCAGGTTGCTAATACTGAAAGGTAGTTAGTACTTCTAGTTCAGTGAATACTGTCAGACTGTGTTAATGCTGCTGATATGTGTTACTACTGCCAGTCTGTGTTAATGCTGCTGATAAGTGTTACTACTGCTAATGTAAGTTTTCTATACCTAAAAATGATCTTCAATGATTTAATGTCAAACCTGGATATCAATCAAAAAGCTTTTATCTGTATCCAAGGTTTGTACAAGAAGTACTTAATAAGGAATTGACGGATTAACCTCATTTTAATGAGATATATGTACCTAAACCCCCTAAAGGCAAGGTTTTCTCAAACATGAGAAGATCTGCTAGGGACTCTGAAGGAGTTGACACCCCATTGTTCTCAACAATGATGGTGGTGTCCCAACCACAAGAAGGTATGGCAGCAGGGTCAAGGCCCTCATTAGACATTCCCACTGCTTGCCAAACCCAACCTTCCCACTATATATCTATCCCACAGTCTCTACTTCATAAGCCCACTTCTCCAATTACCCAAACTTATACAAGGAAACAGGTAAAGAAGGCTCCTTCCCTTCTTGTACCTTCACCCACTAAGCCTTTAAGCCCTCTAAGGGAGGATTCTCCTTTAGAGAATATCCACAGGGAAACCACAGGGGTGTCTCCCAACCTCAAGAAGGTGCTCAATAAGGAGATGCAAGAGCATATGGGTTGTAAGGCTCACACTACTGACTTTGCACAAAGTGCAGGACAGGACAGTGTGAACATATCTAAGACCTTCCCCATGGCAACTTTAGATGAGTAATTATCTAAAGGTCCCAGGTGCCAAGAAACCAAGGGAGTAGAAGGTGCTTCTGTTAGGCAGAAGATCTCTACTAAAAGATCCAAGGATCCTTCAAAGGTGGTAAACACACCTAAAGGAGGTGAAGACAGTTTAACTACAAAGAATTGATGGATGCACTTGGTACAATTAGTCTGAAAGTTCACAATCAAATTATGGAGATAAAAGAGATGAAAAGGAGCACAGATCATGATTATTTCAAAAAGGGGGAGACTTAAACATCTGAACTTGAGAAGACTTGAGAAGGAGAATCAAGTTGATATGAAATCTTATTTTGAGGGGGAGATAAGTGAAGAAGCTGAAACAAAGCAGTAACTACATCAGAAACAGAAAAGAAGATAACAGCAGAAACTGAATCAAGAAGAACTAGTAATTGCAGAAAGTTTTGAAAATTATCATAAAGACCCTATGCTGAAGAACTTAACTTCTCAGTTTTGAAAAGTTAAGTTAGGGGGAGATTGTTGGGTCTGAAATATGCCAAGGATTGTTACTACTTCTAGTTCATCATGGTTACTACTTCTGAAGTTAATATTCATCATGGTTACTACTTCTGTGGTTAATGTTGCTAGTTGTAGTTAATGCTGCTGGAACAAAGTTAATGTTGCTAGTTGTAGTTAATGCTGCTGGAACACAGTTAATGCTGCTAGAAGAAAACAGTTAATACTTCTAGTTAGTACTTCTGTGATTAATACTTCTAGTTAATGCTGCTAGAAGAAAACAGTTAATACTTCAAGTTGTTAATACTTCTAGTTAGTACTTCTGATATTAATGCTGCTAGTTGATGGTTAATGTTGCTCAACAAGATTAGTACTGCTAGTTCAAAGTTAGTACTGCTTGAAGAGATTAATGCTGCTGAGCATGGTTAGTACTGCTAGAATTAATACTGCTCAGAGTATTAATGCTGCTGAAGAATAATGCTGCTTATGTGATAAAGAATTCGCATAGAAGGATGACAGCTGGATGGACTGAAGATTATGGAAAGCTTGGAGATAATGATGGAAGATATTCTGAAGATATTTTATTAATTGTAATTAGCTTTTATCTTCAGTATATATATATATATATAATTATCATAGAATAGTTAGAGATAACTTTTGAGAATTAATCATTATTCATTCTAAGTTCTAGAGAGAAAATCAACCTCAAGGCATAGATCCTAATTCTAGAGAAGTAGAATTCGTCTTGAAAGAGTCTGTTCTTCATATTTACTGTTTTGGTTTACTGTTTCATTGAATATCAAAGTGTTATTCCGCAAACTTCTTTGATATTGTTTCTGAGAATTAATTCTTGTTGAGAATTCGATCTCGATTGTGTAAGTGGTGATCTTTCCCCGTTTGGTAAAACTTAAGACTAAGACCTTGTGCGGTCGTTTACATATGGAGAGAGTTGAACTAGTGGGTTAATGGTGCGGCATGTTACGTGTCGGTGGTGTACCGTCTTAATTGGGTATTAGTGAGTAATGATGATGTCATGGTTTATTTGTAAAGGTGTATGATTGGGGTTTTAGTTCCATATTAAGTGCCAACGTTAAATCTTTTGGGGACCGGCTCAGTGCAAACCGACTTGTTCTTTTGAGGTCAATGATCTTTGGAATGTTTGGAAGTATCCCCGTGGGATCATGAGAAAGTTTAATCTCACCGTGGTGGAATTTAAAGGAAATTAGATGTTGGTAAATAAGTATTGATGTATATGATATTTTTGATGGGGTAAGGCTCATATTGATGGAATGTTTGAAGTTTAAGAATAGATCGGATTGTGTGATAGCCTAATCTGGACTAACCAACTCCCCGGAAGGCGTATTGGTACGTCATTGGAAAGAAGGCCTTACCAACATCAAGGGTGAATTATTAAGGAATCTGGGAATCCTTTGGGGTTGATGTGGAGTATTGGAATGCGGATTCAGAATGGCGTTGAGTTAAAGCGGTTTAGTCAATGAGGAGTTGGGGTCACAATATGTCCTTGAGGTAGTATGTGTCTTCAAGGTTGTGATACAACCGTGGTCTTGTGAGTAAAGACTACCCTAGTGAGTTAAGTGTTCACTCGGACATAAGAGTAACGTGCCCAATGAGACGGCTGTCGTGGGTATCGGCATGAGGATGTTGGTAGGGGTTCTGGAATATGGATTTAGGACAAGCTATCCTGCGGGCAACGTGTTGTTGAAATCTAGATTTCGAGGACGAAATATCTTTTAAGGTTGGGAAGATTGTAACACCCCGATTTTCGAAAGGTATCATTTCAAGTTAATACTAAAACCGATATATTAGGGAAAGATAAGATAAAGGATGCTGAACTGGAATCCTAGATTTTATGTCTTGTTGGATGAAGGGTTCAATTACGAGTCCAACGGTTCTTTCCGGAGCTATAACGAAGAAGTTACGGCCAAAACAGTGAACAAGAAGAAAACTGGACAAGCAGTGCACTACGCGACTCGTTCCGCGACTTAGAGCCACCCGCGCGACTTAAGAGGAAACGGGCGACTTATGTCGCGACTTAAGGTCGCGACATAACCCGCGAAACCCCCTGACGAGCTAAAACTCGAATTTCAGCCATCCATCTTCATTTCTCACGACAAAACCCTAAATCTCTTCCCCTTTTCTCTCCCAAACCGACCCCCAACCTCTAAAATCGAACCCTAACCCATTTTGGGGAGATTTCCTCCTTAAACCACATGATCCGTCATCATCTAGCTAGTTGAGATCATGAACCACTTTCATCTTCGTCTTCTTCACCAAGTTCATGGGGATTTCATCTAAACCTTTTCACCATTTGAAGATTGGAAGTTTATGGTTCGTTTGGTGACCTACAAGTGTTTTGGTTGGTGGATTCAAGCTTTTGGTTGAGGTAATCTTCTCCTTCTCCAAGTATGAAAAAATAGTGTTTTGGTATTTGATGAAAAGTTGATGTAAATACTTAGGGAGCAATTTTAAGGGTTGAATATGTTATATTTATGGTCGGAAATGTGTGAATCTAGGTTTTGGAAGCTTGAGTTGAAGTGTTGGAATGGATGTCTTCGGAAAGCTTTGGGTGGGATCTATTCTTTTGGAGGCCAATGGTTGGGGATTAAAACCTAGGTTTAACTTAACCTAGCAAGGTGAGTTCAAGTTGATTTGTGAAAACGGTGTACATGCCAAAATGTCTATTTTAAAGCGTTTACATGTTTTATATGGAATTGTTATCTGCTAATCATCTGATAAGTTTTGGTTATTTGGAAGTACTCAACTTTATAAAATTATAAAACACCCACATTTGGGATTTTGTGCATTTTGATAAATAAATCATATATTTTGGGTATCTGAATGATTTATTTCATGAAGTATATTTTGAGTATAAATGCATTTTATTGGGTGTCATGGGATGATTTGAAAGGATAAAAGGTATAAACCCACTTGGAACACGTTTTGACCCAATCTAAATCATGTTGGAGTTATTTGTGTGAGTTGAAGCATGGGTTGCATTATTTCGGGTCGTTTACGTTTGATTTCATTTTATGATTTTCAACGTTGGGTCTTTGGATTTGTTGAACTTATGTCTCGGTTTGGATTTTGTTGAGTCTTGGGGACACTTGTCCGGTTTTGATAGCTCATTGTACAGCGTTTGGTTATGATTTGCATTTATCGCATCTTATTTGGGAATTACATGTTTTGAATGCGTTAGTTCATTCGTTTTGAGTCATGTAATGTTTCAGCCCCATCTGCTATGGATCCATGAGCGCTTTTGTATTTTATCCGGTGTTGGGACGACTAGTTTTCCACATCGAGGCAAGTTCGACATCGGATTGGGTTGTAAGTCCTTTGTGTTCGTATCAATGGGTGTATGCTGAAAGATTGTGAGCCCGATACTCTTATTATTTGTCCAATGGTGGAACGCTAGTTTTCCCCATTGAGGCGCGGCTTGGCCTCTTTGGTATGGTGTAAGTCCTCCATGCTAGTATCTATGGGTGTATTATGAAAGATATTGAGCCCGATACTTATACCAATTTAACGTAACGCGTAGCTTACTTTGTGTGCGTCACATTATACGGAATCGGGTTTTCCCCGTCACCGAAAGGTGTTGTCTTTGGGTTAGGTCTTTTATACATTTGTTTTCGGTGACATTTTGCATACATGATTTTATTCCATGTCTTATGGGTTGAGTATTGATCCCCGCCCGTGTTTTGGGATATGAAGCGTTTTTACATTATCTAAGATTGAGAGTCGATTTACATTCACGTTTTTGAGTAAGTCTTGGGTTGCATCGATTTGTAAAGAAGGTTGTATTGGAGCGTTGTCCTTAAATAGGTGTATTATGGAAAAACGAGTCATTTCCATTTCTAAAGTAAATCACTTTGAAAGATCTTGTTTTGAACTGAATTCGTTTCCTTTAAAGATATAGTTATTTATGTTGAAAACTCTTGAGCTCACTAGGCGTTAAGTCTAACATTTTTATTTATCGGCATGTGCATCAGGTTCCATTTCGGGATTAGTTCTAGCGGTTGTGAAGAGGTGGGTGCTAGTATGCTCGAAGAGGTGACTAGCTTGTTGAAGTCTTCCACACTTATAATGGAGATAGCGATTGGTTTTGGGTTATAGTAAGACCCGACTCTAGTTAGTCTTTATGTAAGACTTTATTTACTTGTTGATGGTTCTACCTAGAAATGTATTTCAATTATGGACTTGCAGCAAGAGATTTTATTATCCCTTAAGGTATTGTTGAAAGTTTTAATTTAGTCGTTCTTTCCAAATTGAGGGTGTTACAAACACCACCTTTTATCAATCAGAAATGAAATAAGATTTCAGAATTCAATACCTCTTAAAAAGCAAACGTCACCTTAGTGTAAGGTTCATATTAGTGGGTTCTATAAAAAATATATATAAAAAGGAAGGCGACCTTTATTTGGAGAGTATGTCCTTATTTAAAAAAACAAATCTAGATAAAGAGTATGAATAAGACGAAATCTTTCATGATCTCACATGGAATTAGATAGAGAATAGTTGGGATATTTAACGGGAAGAGAACAGAAGGAGATGACATCAAAAGTAGGATCGTCGCGAATGGTCTGACTCCATAGCTCTTAACCTCAGAAATTGGGATTATGAGGTTACAATGACCGCTCTTAACTCTCTTATTCTAATGGTTTGATGATTATCACATTCTAATTAAATGTGTTTGACAAACACACCAAATCAAGTCCTTGAATAGCTAAATAATCCTTGAACTTCCCCTTTTAATTCATGATAACCCTATTCCCTCTTTGGGACAATCATTACAAATTACCCATATTTTTTGAGGTCTTACATATTGACTTACAATAAATGTTAGAGTTGCACACAAATTAGGTTAACCGTAATGAAAACATTCCTAATGTTTACGATTTGAAAAATCTTAACCCAACCCAAACCATGCAGGTTGAATTGGTTGGTTGGGTTGAAACTTTGATACATCATTTTACTATCTAGCTAAGTGATTGTGTTTAAACGAAGTAAAATCAAAATGAAAGCATACAAATAAGGCTAACAATTACATAAAAGATATTTGCATGAGATTTTTTATTAAGGCTAACAATTACATAAAAGATATTTGCATGAGACTTTCTATTAAGGCTGGCAATTACGTACATTAATTAAGAACTTAACAATCATATTAAATTCATGGTATAGAAAGACATCAAATTCATCGGGTTGAGTTAGGTACAAATGACCCTATTCCAACCCAAGATATATTGTTTGAAGATTTTATAATTCAATTAGGTATGGAGTGACTTCAGATTGGATTGGGTTAGTTCAAATTGGGTTAGTTGCGTTGATTGGGTTTTTATCCACTCCTAATACATACTCAACTTCTAGATTGTTCACATGAGAGATACCAAGGAGATCCATACTTTTGCTCCAAGATTATCTTATAAATTATCGTTGTTCTAAAAAACTCGCTGCACAGCGACCATAACACACCATGGCACCAAGGCTTGCGTGTCACGTCATGTTAAGCCCATGGCATGCCATGGCCTAATGCGCATTTATCGTAATGAGATATTTGATTTTTCTTTATGTTTCTAATGTCTTATTTGCAAGTTTTTAGTATATAACCTAATTTAATTTGCTTATTACTATTGACTCATTGAGTAACACTACAAAACATACGTTTTTATATATAATATTATATATGAATTAGAAATTTGACGGCATAAGTCACGCCTTGAAAAGGCCATGGCTCCGCCGTGGCTCCTAAGGCTTGAGACTTGGCATCGCCGCCACGCCACGACTCACGCCATTTATAACCTTGTAAATTATAGAGTTAAATACAAATTTAACTCTATAAGTAAGGTCCTTAAAAAGAATTATTAACGAGGGACGTCTTTATAGATTTATTTTTATAACGGATATGATCCCTCCTAATAACTCTTTCAGTTAAGTTTCTGTTAGTGAATGGAAACTTTATGATAATAATAGATTTCAATTCGATCTTTACTGATTGAACTGATCTTATTGAACGTCTATTTACCCTCATCTCCTTCAACTTTTATTTTCAATAATGAATTTGGTCCCTCAAACTACTTTTCATTTTATAACAGATTTGGTTCTTCAAACTATTTTTCATTTTTATAACAATTTTGGTCCCTCTCTCAACTTTCATTTTCAGAATTTGGTCCCTCATTTTAATCAATACAATTTGATGGCATGAACATATAGCTTCTAAATATAATGAGTAAATTAATTAAATAAAATCTGACTCTTTAAGGGGTTGTTTGTTTTTTTTTTAAAAACCTCTTAATGGCTCTTAAGTCTGAATCATTCAGACCTTTTTACACACCACCTCTTATTAATCATAACTAAAATAAGATTTCAGACTTTAGACCTCTTAAAAAACAAACGGCACCTAAATGTGTTATTGAAATGAAAGTTGAGGGGAGAGGTCAGAGGGGAGTGAATAAACAAAATTGCTCCCCACCAACAGAAACTTAGTCGAATGAGTTAGTAGAAGGGACCATATTCCTTATAAAATGAAGCTATAGAGATGTCACTTGTTAATAATTCTTTTCAAGAATGGGGCTGTTTGGTTCACGGAATTGGAAGGAATTGGAATGACCAAATCTATTGACCAAATTACGTGCTCATGTTTGGTTCATGGAATGAAAACGATGAAATCCTTCCAATTTCATTGAATTCCACATTTTTAGGAATTCATCATTCCTTGTCTTGAGTGAAAAAATTGAATTCCTACCAACCAAACGCTTGGTCAAGTTCCATTCAAATTCCTTCAAAGTCAAATTTCTTCGATGGATTCCAATTCCATCAAATTCCATTATACGAACCAAACGCCTCCTTACTCATTAATTTATGTAAACCACATAGACCAAATTGCAATCAACCATACCATTTTATATGTAAAAGAATAAAAAGATACCAAAAATAGCTTTAAAATATTCTCAAAACACTTATATTAAATCATAATTACAATCTTTGACTTTAGGTGCCGTTTGTTTTTTAAGAGGTCTAAAATCTGAAATCTTATTTTAGTTATGATTAATAAGAGGTGGTGTGTAAAAAAGTTTGAATGATTCAGACTTAAGAGCTATTAAGAGGTTTAAAAAAAAACCCAAGTGTGTTTTACTATCTATAAATTATCAATTAATTGTGTAACGATATTATTAAAAAGAATAGGCAAAAATACATAAAAATTGTTGGAAAATTTTAGTAAAAATTGTGATTTTTTACTAACTTTGGACACAAATAAATACATGTAAATGTATTGTATATATCTAACTCTTCGTGGGTTTATGTTCTCTTATATGAGAGCTTCAAAACAATATATTATGTGTCCAAAACGGAATATGTGTGAATAAGATATCGATGCTCAAAGTTGAGTGTTTGGGATGAAAATTGGCAAAACCAAGTGGGTGTGGGAACTTGTCCCACATAGGAAGGAGGAACCAAAATTGTGTGGTTTATAACCAAAAATGTGAGAGGGACTTTCAGGTCCTTTGTTTGGTTTTACTCCATCACCTACCCGCGCGCAGGGGGGTGCTGATTGCGGCCTTCGTAGGCTAAATTCGGCGAACTTGTGCGTGGACACGAATGCAGCTCCGAAATCTTGTGCTCGCACAGGTTGGTTTTTGCTGAATTTTTGTTTTGAACCAGTGTATTTCGCGAGTTAGGTCGCGGGTTTACCCGCGCCATAAGTCGCGAAATGTTCTGTGTATGGACGATAACCAGTGAGTTACGCGGGTTAAGCCGCGGGGCTTACTCGCGTAGCAAGTCGTGATGTACACTGTTTATAGACGAGAAACAGTGAATTACGCGGGTTGTGCCGCGACTTCACCCGCGTGGTAAGTCACGAATTTCTCTGGTTCAAAAACCGGTTTGTAACTCCTTCATACTCATTATTGGAAATAATTAATAGGATTAATTATCATTAATCCTTCGGTTTTCCAGTCGTTAGTATAAATAGAGGACTCCGGTTTCAGTCCAATACACACAACAATCTTGAACACATAGCTTTCTCAATTCTCTCGAGCATACGTTGTTTCTCCGGCGATTTTTCCAAGCAAGTGGTGATATCCGGCAGTACACACTGCTTACGCTGTTGTACCCTGGGAACAGACGGCAAATCTGTTTAAGGGAATCGTGTCCAACACGAGCCTCAGCATCGATTGTTTCGATATACGGTTTATTCGTTTTATGATTTCTGTCGATTCCCTTTCTATTTGATTTGTTCGAATCATTAGTTGATTTTGTTATTCGATATTTTTAATTATATATATTATTGAAATATATATATCTGTGTACTAACAATAATTTCGCAAAATTACGATAATGATTTCATCAATGGATGCCATGGAGTTATAATCATTATAGGATTCAAATTCCAAGAGGATCAAACCAGACAATTTACAAAGTCCGGGGGGGGGGGGTGCAAATTGCCAAGTCAGGGTTTTTCTGCTCTCCCTGATTATATATAGATACACCATATGTATATAGAGCACAGAGAGATATATATAGAGAGAGCGAGAGAGGAAGAAGGAGAGAGAGATGGGAGAGATAATTACATGGCTACTGTTCTTCTTCATCCTCATAGCTCTTCTTGTTGTCGTTGTTTATCAGGTCAACTCAAAACTGTAGCCTTATTTTTTTGAATTTTAATTGTATTTATATTTGTAATCATACACTCTGAATCTGCAATTCGTGATCTATAACTTGTTTAACTCTTACAAAGTCTTGATTTTTTGATTCGTTTTTGTTGGTTTAACTAGTTATAAATCAACTACACCCGTGGATTTCGTTGATTTTGCAAATTGAAAATTAGGGTTCTTCTGAAATTTCATTGGTATATGTATCTGTAATTCACTTTAAATTTCAAATTATGCGTAGGCTAGTTATGAAATTTGTTGTCTTTATGCATAATACATTCCTGTTTTGTACTCTAATATTTGCTTTCATTGCTTGATTTTTGAACATATATTCTGCTTGCAATCCCTTTGGCTTCAAGCAATCACAAACATTCTCTTAAAAGTTCTTGTTTCTGCACTTTCTGGCTGTTTGTTTATCTCTTAATGGTTCCATTAAGTGGCAACCTCTAAATCGCTAATAGGTGAATCTTGTTTGGCAAAAACAAGGTCTGCCTCTTAATGGTTCCAAAACTTATGAATTATTTTGTATCTTGACCCTTCCTTAACCATTCAGAGCCCTAATTTCATTCCATTAAGAGGCAACCTCTGAATCGTTAAGAGGTAAATCTTGTTTGGTAAAAAAAGGCCTGCCTCTTAATGGTTCCAAAACCCTCTGAATGATTTTGTGTCTTGACCCTGCCTTAACCATTCATAGCCCTGATTTCATCCTGAATAATTAGCAAACAACCATATTTCATTTCACATTATATCATAAGAGCCTCTTAATCATTCTGACCACTTAATCATTCTGCACCTAACCATTCAGCAACTGCCAAACAGCCCCTTAGCAAACAAACGTATTTCATTTTGCACTATATCATAAGAGCCATTTAATCATTCTGCATCAAACCATTCAGCAACTGCCAAACAACCCCCGAGTGAGTGCTCTTTACGCAATATGAAAACATTTGATCTTTTGAATCATTACGCAAAAAAAAAAAAAAACTAGGAAAAAACTAGATTTTCATTTGATCTTAAAAGTTCCTGTTTCTAGACAATTACGCAAAAAAGAAGAAACTAGGAAAAAGATGAAAACATTTGATCTTTTCAATCATTGTGCTAGGTTTCCATTTGCAAACTGACCATTGAACTTTCCAAAAAAAAATCTGTTGCAAGAATTTGTGGAAAGTTAATGCAAAAGAACAATTGTATTTGATGGTGTATGTCTACAATTGCTCATTCTTGAAGTCTTGAACATGTAGTGTTCATTCTGCATTCTTGCAAGTAAGATGATTCGTTTGCCATGAAAAGCGAGTACGATGGATTGAAAAATCAATAACTTGAAAACAGCCATTCACATATATTGACTGATCAGCAACTAGAAGTAAAATCTTTATGTGACATTTTTGTATGAATAAGGTCACGATATTGTAAGGATACGTATGCTATATGGTCATAGTATTGGGGAATGTTAGGCTGAGCATGTTTTGCAATTAGTTTAGTAATCAGAATCGCGTTTTGAGTTTTGCGTCCATAATTATTGGGTTCAAAACGGCTCTGACATTATATATATTTGTCTTGCAGCTTATGTGCTTAGCGGATTTAGAGTTTGATTATATTAATCCCTATGACACTGCATCTCGGATAAACTTTGTGATATTACCAGAGTTTATTACGCATGGCGTTTTATGCTTGATATATCTTCTAACGGGGCATTGGGTGATGTTTCTTCTTGCTTTGCCATACCTTTACTACAACGTGAGATTGTAAGTCATCTTCATATCTTTTATTTAATTGATATAAGTTTTCACCAATATAAGATGTTGCATATGTTTACTCACTCTTCCCCCATGAAGTTTACACCTGCTCTATTTGTATGTTTCAATGTTGTTGCTTACTTCTAACCTGTTTTTCAAAGTTTAGCTCTACCTTTCTTGTGTTCAAGTTTTTCTTTATCGTTTTTTTTTCTCTCCACACACTTTGCACAAGTCGAAGGTCTTCACGAAAACAACCACCCTAATCTTTTGGGTACCTGACAGGTGTGCTTACATACAACCCGGCCTTCAATAAATACTGAGCTTGTTTGGGTTTTGTTTACTCTTTCCCATGAAACTTGAAAATTTTAACTTGGCCCGTAGTTTTAAAATGTTTGTTAGATATCTAAAATGCCCAACAATATTTACAAATAGACGAACCCATGGACCAAATCAATACCATAAAGCTTAGGGGTGGCAATTTTGTACAAAACCATACCAGCCAACATGATACCATCCGTACCGTACCAATTAAATCAGTACCAATTACAGTCGTTTGGTAGTACCATACCAAGTATGCAAACTTGGTTGGTACATGATATTGGAAGTGGCGTACCCAACGGTAATACCATGGTACCAACTGATTAATTATTTATTAGTTCTAATTGAATATTAAACATTTTATTTTTAACTCTTTTGTTTGAACAATTGAATGTTTACAAGTTCTATTTCTTCCTTTAAAAACTAACATCACATGTGTTACCTGGAAACTCAATATCACTCAAACTTCGAAGCAAATTTGAACAAATTGACAAATTTTCATATATGTAATGTAACTTGAAGTTGGTACAAACAATTACCAACATATGCCGACCGAAAAAAGTTGGTACCAGTTTAGTTGGTATTAAGTAAATTTGGTTGGTACACGGTATACAAGTTTACTTACCAATCATAATTGATTGATACACGGTATTGGGGAAATATCTTGGTACTGTACCAAGTTGACCCCGATCAAGCTATTGGTACTGATGAGGATGGAAAAATATGCAAGTAACTTGGAATTTTTCTTAAAAGGGAAATTTTGTAATATCCATGGACATCCGAAAAGGAAAGTGCTTATGGGACGGAGGAAATATATGATATCGGTGTCTTTCCTTAAGAAGTGCCACAAGTTTTTATGCTACTTTTCTCACTTATCTCCTTGTATGTTTGTTTTTTGCAAGCCGACGTTTTCATGGAAACAACCTCTATACCCTTTGGGTAGAGGCAAAGTCTGCCACCGGCAAAGTCTGCCACCCCTAGACCCTACCTTGTTTGGTTTGGTTTATTATCAGGTAGGAGTAAGCTTTTAGGCACCACCATAACTCTTGTCACACCACCATCAAAAGTATTGATTTGGTGTTGTTTCTATATATTTCTGGTTTCAAAGGTTAGAATTTAGCATTAAAGTCGGTTATTCCAAGGGTAAAATGGTCATATGTTACCAGGTACAGTCGGAAACAACACCTTGTGGACGTGACAGAGATCTTTAACCAGCTGAACTGGGAAAAGAAGCAACGGCTTTTCAAACTCGGATATCTCATATTTCTCCTCTTCATCACCTTATTTTGGTATGATATCTGCATTTTGAATTTGCATATGAATATGAATATGGTGTGTTTGAATCCTTACCTGTAATTATTTTGTGTTGACTGTAGGATGATCTATAATGCCTTGGATGATGATGAAATGTAGGTTTTGAAGCTCTCAACCAGATGCAACCCTCTCACACTTAGGATTAAATTGTGACATAACAAACATTTAATTGTGTTTTCTTATCATTGTTGTATTATTATTATTAGTAATTTTTGCTCCAATTGAGATTTAGAGAAATAGTGGGTTTTCAGATTAAAAAAAAAAAAAAGATTCAGTTGTCATGGTTTTTGTGAGTTCTTATTGGATCATGTTTCGTATATTTAATTTAATAATAACCATGATCTTTTCTTTAAAAAAAAATTATGGGACCCCTTTGATTGTCATTCTTTTGTTTTCTTTGTGAAAGGTGAATTCTATCCATACTCCCTCCTATAAGGGGTATGTGAGTGAGGTAGGAGGGGGTATGGGGGATTTTGTGAGTAAGGAGGGGATAGGGATAGCAACACCCTGGAAAAAATCATCAATCTTGATGATCTTGGAATACATTTTTTTTGCGAGGAAAACATAATTTAGAATCAATTTGAACTCGATCTAAATCAAATCTTAATTAAGGATTCGTTGTCCAACCGCTGCAGATTGTGTTCTTTGTTGAATAAGGCTACTTTAATATCGAACAAAAGATTTTGGAAACAAAAAATTAAAGAACTTTTATGTGCAAACAATCAAGTTTAGATCAAGCACTAAAAAAGCAATGCTATAAATTTCTTTTATGCGTTAAAAATGTAAAAAGAGAAGAAATTTGATTTTAACATGTTCAAGAAAAATTTATAGGAAGGTTTATTCGTTTAGCCACGCTAATAAATTAATAATGTCTTTTAACAGTCGTATTTCCAATTTCCATAAAGACGCGCAAAAAGACGTCTAATTCAAATTAAATCTGATCGACTATATTTGGAAATCCAATTGTAATTGAATCAAATCTCATCTAAAATTTCAACATTCAAATTGGATCGTCGGTTATTGGATGATAGTCCATAATCCAATAAAATGGAATGGAACCGATCCAATCTAATTTCCATTCAATGAATCAATTGTCATCTAATTACCATCCATTTAATATATATATATGTGTGTGTGTGTGTATGTGTGTGTGTATTACAGTATTGTTTTTAGCTGATATTTTATAATGTTCTCTTTTCAACCGGAAAATATAGTAATAATAGGTTGAAATGATGGATTGATTGATTGGAATTAAATCGAAATTTTGGATGGATCCGACTTGTTCTAATGGATAAGCTAATTATAATATCCAATGGATGAAACCGATCCAATCAAATATTGGATTTGATCGATTGTCCAATGTTAATTTTATTGGATCAAATGACATATTCCAACATCTAATAAACAGGGTCAGTCATAGGGTTTATAATGCTCTGTGTGAAAATGTTAAAAAAATGTTCGTATGTCGATTTTTAAGCAAATGAAACGTATGATTTTCTAAATGGTTTAGGAGGTAGTCAAGCCAGGTGGCTCATTCCCACGATAAAGGAATTAGAACATTCGAACAAGAATAGATGATGAGCAGGAGGAATCGGCTTGGTTGTTGTAACACCCTGAATTCTGGAAATAGCAACTAATTTAAAATTTTCTAAATACATCAACAAATAAATCATCTACAACCGCAAATTTAGATTCGACTACGATACACGTATACCATCTTATACATACAGACTATAAAGGACGGGTGCTTCACATACCCATGCATAGTCACTATCTCCAAAATGCGGAAGACTTCACCGAATACTTACTTTCGGATCTAGCTAAGGCTCTACTCTTCATAGGGTTGCTAGAACCAACTCCCAACCTTGAGACCTGATGCACATGCCGACAAATAAAAAAGTTAGGCTTAACGCCTAGTGAGCTCAAGAGTTTTCCATATGAATAAAGATGTCTTTGAAAATAGATAATGCGATTTAAATCATAATCTTTCAAAAGGTATGTTTTGAATATGAAAACGACTCGTTTTCCAATAACATGTATTTTAGGCAAAGAACACCAATTTAGACGTTTTCCAATCCAAACTACTTCAAAGGTGATGATGCCGAAATAAGCCGCACATTCATAAATTAGCTTTAACCCAAAACTCACTCAAAGTGTAAATATAAATTGAACTCTCCATTTACAAAGATTTGATTACACCTCATATCCCGAAACACCTAAACACGGGTGGGGCATAATACTCAACCCATAAATCAAGGGTAAAACCCAATTATACAAAACGTCACCGAAAACTTGGATAATAAAACTCAATACCCAAAAACAACACCTTTCGGTGACGGGGGATTCCCGATTCCATAAAATGTGACGGTCCACAAAGTAAGCCCATTTTATGTTGTTATGACTATTCATATAAACAAAAGTACACGCAAGGGATGTCAGGCTCAGTGGCTTTAAACATACACCCACGGAAACTCGAGTTCAACCTCGTCGGGTTCCTACGTCGAGCTCCTTATCCAATATCGTAATACTTTAGCACGAAGAACTTATACCTCATCCGGTACCTTAACGTGCAACACGAAGGACTTACATCTCATCCGATACCTAACGTGCCTCATCCAAAATCGCCAACAAGGCTCGAAGTCGAGCTACCAAAACTGGACAATTGTCCAAAAACCCCATCAAAATAACAATGTCAAGCCGCAGGCTTAGAAACCCATTGACCCATTGATAAATGTAATAAAAATACGATAAACACACTCGACCAACGGATATGCAAACACAACGACTAAAAGTAAGATTAGTTCAAAACTCGACATTAGTCGAGACACCCATTTTCCCAAATGAACGTATACTCTTATATTTTCCAAAATGCCTCATAACACAAATGACATGCATTTTCCCAAACTTGACTGCTGATAAGAATGAAAATCATAAAATGAGACTATAAGCACTCTTTCAAGTACCTCACATAAAAGTGCAAGTAATACTTTATAAAACACTCCATTTCATGATGATGCATAAAACCTGACATACATTTAAAAGTGTATTTCTTTGACCAAATATCCATTTATGCAATAAGACCTCAAAACCCTTCACTTGTGACACATATATCAAATGCCCAAAAAACCCCAAATGTGGGTGTTATACAAGGTTTGTAAAGTTAGATAATTCAAATAATCAAAGATTAGCAAATAATCCAATATTTGATAATTTCATGTAAAACACATAAAACACTTTAAAATAGACATTTTGGCATGTACACCATTTTCACAAATCAACTTGAACTCACCTTGCTAGATTTAGGCTAAATCTAGATTTCCCCCCAACTAGAGCTCCTTTGAAGAACACTTGGATTCTCAAGTCAAAACTTCCAAAAACCTAAATCCATACATATTCAACCATAAATAAACACATTCAACCATATAGAAACATTCTCCAAACATTACACATCAAAATCTCTATTTTGGTCCAAACCCCAATTTCGACTTAGATTTCTCCAAAACCATCAAACCCGAAATTGATAAACCACACACTAGGATAATCATAAATGGAGCATTTATAACTTATGTTAAGGTTTAGAAATGGAAGGGATACACTTACCATTTAGGTTTTGGCGAAAACCTAGAAAACCCAAAAATTCTTGAAGATGGAGGTGATGAATGATGAACTCTTGACCTTTGCTTCCAATACACCACAAAATACTCTTGAATCATCCCAAAACTAATAATCTATCCTTGAAAAGCTCTCAAATACTAAACCATAGCAAAAAGAATCGGCCAAAACGGAGTTGTGGTGAAGGAGATATGAGGAAATGAAGAAAACCCCCAAAAATCGGATTTTTAACCCCTCTGACCCGTTTCGCTAAAGTGCCTGGCTAAAGTGACATATGTCACTTTAGCGAGGATCTCTCGCGCCAAATGTACCGAGAGTTTTTAGACTCTCAGCGATAGTGCCAAGCTAAAGTGACAGATGTCACTTTCGCGAGGCACTTTAGCCAAGCTTGTACCGAGCGCTGTTTTGGCCATAACTTCTTCGTTTTAGCTCCGTTTTTGCTCCGAAAAGAACCGTTGGACTTGTAATTGAATACTTCATCTATAAAGACTATAAAATCAAGTATTCAAGTCCAAAATATTTTATCTTATTTTTCCCTAATATCTCGGTTTCGGTATTAACTCGATATGATACCTTTCGAAAATCGGGGTGTTACAGTTGTTCACTTGTTTGATGACCGTATTCACGCTACCTTTCTTTAATTGGATTAGCCACTTAGTTGATGCCTAGGCGGCTTGGGCTTTAGCCTACTGTTTATAGCACATATAATTAAACCAAAGCTAATACCACATAAAACCTTGATGCCAGTTAGACTTATGATGTCCTATGCAGTTGCACATGCTGTACGTGGCCAGGGGCCGACCCTGCTAATGAATGATCTAGATCCACCTATATTAGATTTCAACCTATGAAACACCCCCACTATTAGAGGTGTGCATCAGGCGGGTTCAGGTGGGTAAACCAAAACCCAATCAAATTGCAGATATAGAAATCAAGACCCGAATTTTAGGTTTCGGATTTTAGATTGCTTCAGTTTTGAGTTGGTTGGGTTTCGGGTATGGGTGTAAACGAGCCGAGTCAAGTCGAGTAGTAGGTTAATCGAGTCGGGCTTAAAAAATTAATATTGGGCTCGAGCTCGACTCGAGCTCGATTAACTTTTCGATGTAGGGCTCGAGCTCGAGCTCGAATATTTTTTGAGTTATCGAGCTCAAGCTCGATGCTCGTTTATGGGTTCGAACTCGCGATCGGTTAACTCGTTTATCAGTTAGAGCTCGATGATATTTATATTTTTATTGTATGATTAATAAATATATAAGCATGTTTGGCTTGAAAAAAGGTATGCTCGAATGACTCGGCTCAACTCGACTCGACTCGAAAAATTGAATCGAGTTTTCGAACGAGTCGAGTCGAGTCGAACATTGGTGTTATAAAGCTTAGCTCGATAAGTTAAACGAGTTATATTTTGTGCTCGAGATCGACTCGAGCTCAAGAATAATTAAGCTCGAGCTCGAGTAGCTCGTTAAAAGCTTGAGCTTGTTTACACCCCTAGTTTCGGGTATTATTATAATGCAAAAAATATATATAAATTCAATCGATTTTGAAGATGAATAACTCGATAGTAAGTTTAGAAATTAGAAAACATTTCAACCAACTAGAATCTACGATTTTCAAAAGATAATAGATGAATAAATATATTTATATAATCTTTAATATATATATATATATATATATATATTATTTCGGGTTTTCGGACGGATCAGGTGGTCAAAGATCATACCTAACACGAACCCAAATATTCCCAAAAGTCGGGTTTTAACTTTTGAGGCATTCAAATTTTACACAAACATCTTTTTTTCAATTCGATTTTGGGTTTGAATTTTGGACTATTTGGATTTTGCACGTTCCTACGCCCTACAAAATACAAATGGTTGTAAAAAGTCAAGATATCTTGCATTACTAAAAAAAATACGGGGCTATAAAAGCGTATTAAGAAATAGTACAGGGACTATTTTTGTAATTTACTCCGCAAGTTAAAATCTGACGACGGCAGATTGGGTTAACGGACGGAGAGCGGCTTCTTCTCGCTGGGACAACCGCCACGCCACCACTACCACCACCTCCAACCCTCTTGATTTCTCTCGTTCTCAGTCACAGACGCACTCATACAGTAAGTTTCGTTTCTCAAGTCATGTTCTTTACTTACATCTCGAGCTCGCCATTGATTGTTCTCGATCTCTATCTTTTTCTCCCTCCGTTTCCTTCTCTTGCAAAGATTGATTGATCCTATTTAATTCAGGATGTTTGATAACTCATTATAATTTCAATGCCAATTGGAAGATTCCTTGTCTTAATTGTTAATATCTTCATGTAGAAATCTAGGGTTTCTAATTGGTTCTGATTTTTTAAAGTCTGTTAGTTACCACATTATGTTTATCAATTTGCTTTTCTGTTTGATGCTTTTATATATAAATGCCATACTTAAACTCTGTTTATGGATTATGAGCAATATCACAACATGTTCACTTTTGAAAAACTAATCCAGTTAAACATTTTCTTACAACCTTGTGTTATCTTCAAACTTTGCAGTTTTCATGGACTACTTTGATAAAGAAACTGAGACGATAGGTCTTTTGAGTCATATCAAAGTTATGGCACTTGAGTAGTTTCTAAAGCTAGAACAGTTTTTGGCCTGTAAAGAGTCCTCTTAAGCCCGGTCACTTCTAGTAACTTTTTTGTAATGGGCATCAGTGTCGCACTTGTGATTTCATAAAATTTGTGATGTGATCAAATGCTAGATTAGTGGATCAGGCATCATGGTAGCTGTAATTCACTTGTGCCTTTGTCATATCATAAGTGACAGATAAAAACTGTGATCAAGTTCTATCCAATCATGACCTATTAATGGCATTCCTCTCCTCCTAATGAAATAGCTAGATTAGCTGAATTGCAATGTCAAAACGGAGTTTTCTTGTTCTTACTTTGAATTTGGCATTAGGTTCTTCTGGTGATTTAATAGAAAAATCACAATTACTTGCCTTGGCTTTTACATTTGAAGTTTTAAGAATTGGTTACTACAATGCTACCTTATTCATTCTAATTTAGAATTTGGGGAAGAATGTATGAAAGCATGCTATTTAAGCCAACTTTCAGTAGATGCAAAATCTGGGTACGAGTGATCTTAGATGTTGTGTTAACTTGGAATCATTTATTACTATTAGTTTCTTTTCAAACTAGCAATGCATTCGACTTCTTCAGAAATAGTTGGTGTTCATCTTATATAATACAAGTATATAACCATAGTACGACTCTTTTCCTTTGAAGAATGATGGTTTGACTGATTTTTCAAATGTGCCTCCAAATTTGTAAGAGGGAGTAGTAAAATTGCAATGCCATATTAGATTTTCTCATTCTACTTTCCTGTTTGGATCAATTAAATGCTTTGCACAATGTATGTATGCACTATGTGTGCGAGCTTACTTTTGCTCGTAACTGTCTTGCTTTGGGTTTAAAATTTTTTCACAAGGATTGTTTTTACCTTATGTGAACATTGTTCTTATATTCGTCACATAAAATCAAGTTTGTACTGGTTGATGTTGCAGTCAAACTACTGATACATAGCATCCACATCATGGTACATGCAGCCAAAGGGATATTTATTTCTTGGTAAGCGACTTGTTTGATCCAAATCCTTACTTTTGTTGCCATTGTGTCATCTTTGCTTTTACTTGCGAATCCATCTTGGTTAACTAGGCAAGTAGTTGCTACTCAGAATCGTTTTTAGGGGCTTGCGTAGGGTATGTAGAGAAGCCTTTTAGATGCAAATACGTTTGTCTTTAAGACAATAGAGCCTGCTATTTCAACCGCCTTTAGTTTCTAATTTTCTTGTTTCCCGATGCCCTATGAGCTATCTATGAAGGAAAATAGATGTAGAGGAAGTAGCCAATAGGAAGTTTTAAGAAGTTAAAATAGTTTTTTTTTTGGGGAAAAGTTAAAATAGTTGATGTTGCCTGTTATAAGATGTGAATATAAGGGTGGAACAAGTGTGCAATACTATGTTCCAAGAACTAATGTGGGAAAATTGGAATATCAAGATTCAGCTGTTTCGAAAATGAGGATATAGAGAGTGTTCACTATTTATGTTTGTGCATACAAGACATGATTTAACAAATATATTAAAGGAAAATAATTTCTCCTTTTTTGAAGACTTAGGAAACCACACCCTAATAGGGGCTTTCCATCTTTTTTTTTTTGGTAACCGTGGGTTTCCGGGCCAGCTTACGCGCACCGACTAATCCCCGGGCGACCACGAATGGTCTGGAGTCATCGCAGGTGAACCTCCATGGCCACAAGAGCTTTGGCAACGCCTGGATTTGAACCCTGGGTAGATGAGATCTTCCACTACATCCTCCAAAGGCTTTACTAGTGCGCCCCAACCCAAGTGGTCAGGGGCTTTCCATCTTCTTGCTTGCTTTTAAGGCTTTCTTGTGTTCATACAATAATCAAGTCCCTAAAAGTAGTTATGTCAGCGTCATTATTCTGGACTTAAGCGGGTCAGGATTTTTCTGGCCCACCCATAGTTGGCAAATATAGCAAATCTCAACCACTTGATTAATCCAAGTCGGGCAAAAGAATGAAATTATCTTCATGTTTCTTACATTCTATACATTTATCAGCAGATACCTAAAATCGAGTCTTGTTCAACTTGAATTTTACTAATACCGCGAGCCCACGATAGTCTAAACTATCATAGAGAAAGATTTCAGCATAGAACTAATATTTTCCTTAAGATCTTTAGCTTTAACCTCTAAATAAACTTTGAATCTTCATCTCTGTATTCTTTTCAAGAATACCAAACTACCCACCTTTTATCTGTGGATTACATTGCATATTTTTGACTTTTGTCCAACGAGTTTCTGATGATGTTGGACACTCATATTGTTGAATGAGACCTTCATCTTTTACATTTGGGTGACTCCCTTGCTGTGGTTAAAGAGTAAAAGGGTACAATCCGAATCATTGCACATGTCATCAATGCTTTCTAGTAGGCATAACTGAGTTTCTTTTCTATTTTCCCCCAATTGAATTCTTATTGCAGTGACATACCAATGGCTCAATTTATAATCAATTACAACGCATCATTGCCGCAATCACAGAAATTCATTATACACATCCTAGATGGTACTCATCTGTTTGTGAGCAGCAATGTGGATGGAATGATAAGAAGTGCCATTCAAGAGTTCAGGGAGAAGAATACCTATGAGAAACCTGCTTGATTCTTCCTTTTACCATCAACTTTACAAGATTATATAGATATACACATCCTGGATGGTATTTATACTTTTGAAGTGCAACAATGTATTGATGGTAATGGTGCATTTCTTTGATTATGAAATCTAGTTTTTGATAAAATACGGGTGTTCTGGGCAAAAACTAGGGGGTTGCGTCTATCACAGATAAAATGAGAGTTAATATTACAGTGGTTTGGTCCCATTAGGATGAAACAAATAATGATCCCAATGAGGAGGGTGGAGAGTGTAACTGTTGAAGGGGTGAGGAGGGGCAAGCCGAGGATAGACATGACGACCTTAGATCTTTTCAAAGACATGACTTCTGATAGGAGTTTTTGTTGACGTATGATTAGGTTAATAGATTTTATTTTAATAGGGACTAGTAGCTATGATAGAAGGAGGAGGCATACATAGATAGATGGTTATGCAACTATCAAACTACCACACACTTGCCTTTTATCATATTTGTATGCAAACATCACGTGTCATTGTAATCCTAAATGGAATCAAAACAAACTCCAGAAAAGCAATTCCCTGGAAGAATTAAGGTACTGTTTGATTTGTAGGATTGAATTAGATTTGGAGGGATTTGAAGTTGAATACCATTTTGATTCCATGTTTGGTTTGAAGGAATTATTGTATATGAAATCCCTTAAATATATGATTTTAAAATCTCACGCGGGTCGTTGGTGTATCATGAGATTTTGTAGAATTTGTGTAATAATGTTTTAAAATGTGTTAAAACCATTTGTTTTGTAATAATCAATTAATAAAAAAGTAATTTAATTATTATAATTATTTATAATGTGTTTTGCTAAAGATTCTAAATTCCTCCAGTTCCAAATCCCACAAAACTATTCCTTCAAATCAAAATTTAAATGTAGTTGTTGGACATACACTCATGAACTTAATACCGAAAAGATAGATATATTATTTTAATTGTTTCCACCAATGAGGTTGAATGTGTTATAATTTTTTTATATATATTTTGAGACGATGGATTTATATAATTATTTTAATAATATAATTAATGTTTAAATTAGGGTTTGTTTGGCAGTTGCTGAATGGTTTGTTGCAGTAAGATTAAGGTGTCGTTTGTTTTTTAAGAGGTCTAAAGTCTGAAGTCTTATTTTAGTTATGATTAATAAGAGGTGATGTGTAAAAATGTCTGAACGATTCAGACTTAAGAGCCATTAAGAGGTTTTAAAAAAAAACAAACAACCCCTAAGTGGTCAGAATGATTAAGAGGCACTTATAATATAGTTCAAAGTGAAATAGAGTTGTTTTGTAATTGTTCATAATGAAATTAGGACGCTTAATGGTTAAGGGAGATCCAAGATACAAAGTTATTCATACCATTAAGAGGCAAACTATTTTTTTGCCAAACAAGATTCACCTCTTAATGATTCAGAGGTTGCCTCTTAATTGAACCATTAAGATGTAAACAAACAACTCCTTAGAGCAGTTGTGGAGTTAGATAATATTTTTTTTAAAGATTTTGATTTTAAATACTCTAATTTGAAAAAAATACAACATAACTATTGGAGATGATTACAAATAAATTGAGAGACTTGTAGGCTACGCCAAAATCAAAGTGTCAATTGCAAATAGCATGATTATACTTATTAATTCCATGTAAATAGTCGATCAATTAAAACATTCGATTTTAAAGCTTTACTAGAAGTTGTTTAATATGAATCATTAATGAAAAACCAAAAATTTACCCATAAATCAAGACAAGCAAATAATTTATAATGAAAACATAAACATGAATTGTCGTCGACGACTGTACACAGTCCAATACGTGACATATTCATCATGAATATGGATGTGTTATTCATCATGAATGTTGTAACATATTCATTATGAATGTGTGATTCATGATAAATAAGACCTTCATATTCATCATCGATGTGTTATTCATAATTATTCTAAAGAGATACAATTGACACATCGTAGACCATTTCCAGATTCCTAACAGAACTTTCCTCGTCCACCCCACACTTAAAGTACATATTTGTCCCTAGTGTGTCAAAACAAATGCTCAAATTGCATTAAAAATATAGAAGATTTTCTTAAAATACCAATCATGCTTGAAGCAATTGTTGCAAAGTTAAAAACAAATTCAAATGTTCTTAATATAAAATAGAAATAAACTCAAAATTGGTTACGTAATTTAGTAAACAATATCTAATATAATTAAATATAAAACATTTTGTTTAACAAAATAATAAATTATCCAATGATCTTTTTTGCCGAAAACGAAGTTTGTCGTCCAATTCTTAATTGCTATTGCTTTACTCTTAATATTTTCATCAAGTCTCCAAAAGTTTGCCACTTGCTCGTCACAAAAGTCTATTAATGAAAAAGCATTATTATAGAAATAATTTGCATTATAATTGTATTATATGTATTATATATTGTTATGTAGATGAAAGCAACAATTTAAAAAAATATATATATGAATCAATTTATCTAAACTCTCAATATTCTTCGTTCGGTGTAGGAATGTATCAAGGAGAACATGAGTTTTTGTATGACATTTCACACAATCTAAAGAGATAGATTAATATTTATTTATCTAAACAAAATACTTAGACGATGTACTGTCATTTTCTTATTGGTACAAGATTAATAGTCACTAAAACACTATATTAATAGAAACCTTGTTGAGATATTCGTACCAACTGGAAATCATAAGATAAGAATGAAATGGGTATATGTACATCAACTCTAATTATATGAAAGGAACATATCTTAGAGAAATTAATGTGTCAAATTAATAGATTATCTAGGTCATTAAATCATATTTTGTTACTAATAAAGAACTTTGGGACGATAACACATTCTCATTCGAGTGAAAGGCAAAATGAGACAAATTGCAACTGTTGACTTCTGCAGTATAAGAAGAAACACCACCATCATAATATGCCCTCTCGAATACATAAACCTTTGTATACACTGATTCTTAGCCAAGACAGGAATGAGACCATCCTAGAGCTAAGGACATAATACAAAAATATTACATTTTTACAACGAATACAATGTGATATTTATGGACAAAAACATCCGAAATGCGAGCTATTAAAGTACTTTATGGCTCTAGTTTCTACATGATTAATGCATGTCATATTATTGTCCACATGAAATACTGCACTCCTAGCACTAGGTATACGTTTAAGGGTTCACCACCCTGATTATCTCATCAAGTCTTAATGATTTGAAATGCTAGAGAATTTGCATCATAAGGATTTAATGATTATTTCATATGTATTGGGATCAATGTAGAGTTTCCTATACCCCATGTGTATATACAAAATGGTCGTAGAAGTTGTTATCAAAAGAATATTGATGGTATCTAGGGCATTGGTTATGCGCACCAATTTACCCACATCTGCCTGGGTTATGCAACTATTATATGCAAAAAATTTCATTTTTAGACCTACTACTAGCTAATCAATCTCATGCGTACATATAGGCCTGCTATTTACATTTACGCATGTGTTGGTTGTGTAGTATATGTGTCAATTGCGCCCCCACAACGCACCAAAATGGGTCCTTAAAACGTTTAAGTATATATATTATCCGTTATTTAGAACCTTTGACGTGTGATCATTATATCGCATGATTTGCGGATTGTCACTTTGATGACAGTCTTTCCGTCGTTAGGTGGAGATAGGAAAAAAAATATTTTCCAAGGGAACGACAGAAACTGTCATGGGATGTTCCCACTCTGTCTCATTTTGATCCCAAAACTTCACAACGTAATGTTGAATTCATACAAATCAGACTCGATACATGATACATTTAATGTTATTCCAAAAGTGATAATATCACGTATACGAGCTGCAAATATACTCGCAAGGTCAAAAATCCCCAAACAAGGGCACAACGTCGTTAGAAAGTGCATTGCAATCACACACACTGGAGGTGTGGTTGAGGTCGTAGCTACCAAATGGAAGTGGTGGAAGCTACTTGATTCGATGGTGCAAGGTTTTAGTGAGACAACATTTTATACATCATCTTGATTTCTATACCTCTTGATTGATGTACGAATCAATAAAAGATGGTAAACTAAAGGAATTGTTTATTGGTGCCTTGTACTCTTTCCCACGTCTAAAGTTTTTATTTTTCCCACTGGGTTTTATTTGTTTGGCGTAAGATTTTAATTAGACAAGAACTATGCATCATCACTCCTTTGACTTGGCACAAGGGGAGTGTTGAAGGATTATGTGCCATCATCAAAAGGAAGTGATTGAAATAATACTTTCCTTTATTATAATTTACCATGATGAATGTTTCATTTTCTTTGTAAACCCTCCCTATTTAAAAGATTTATAATTAATGAGAATTACATATTTCATTATCTCTATTTACTGTTGTTTAGCCCCGTTTTTCCTATAACAAAACATAAATTAAGGGGCTGTTTGTTTACCTCTTAATGGTTCCATTAAGAGACAACTTCTGAATCACTAAGAGGTGAATCCTGTTTGGCTAAAAAAAATGTCTGCCTCTTAATGGTTCAAAAACCTCTGAATGATTTTGTATCTTGGGCCTCCCTTAACCATTAAGCGCCCTGGTTTCATTCTGAACAATTACCAAACAACCATATTTCATTTTGCACTATATCATAAGAGTCGCTTAATCATTCTGACCACTTAATTATCCTGCACCAAATCATTCATTAACTGCCAAACAACCCCTAATATAGAATATTGAGGGCGCGTTTGGTTTGCGGGATTGGAATGGATTTGGAGGGATTTGTATTTCAAATCCATTCCAATCCTTCGTTTGGTTTGCAGGAAAGGATTTCGTTGACCGGATTTCAAATCCGTTGACCATTTTAAAATCCCTCATATGGTGGATTTGGAAATCCTTGGGATTAGGCCTGGATTTGAAATCCAAATCCGGAAGAATTCTAAAGCGCAATGTTTTAAAAACCGTTTTTTTGGTTGACCCGGTGTGGTGACCGGTCACGGTTCAACCCGGTTTCAAGATTTTTTATGTAATTTTCATTTTCCTACATATATATATATATAACCAAAAATTTGATGATACAAGTTAAAATATTAAAAAAACACATAACAACAAGTTTTACATCATTAAAAAACACATAACAACAAGTTTTACATCAAAACGAAACATAACGATTAAACCAAATCATGAATCTTGAGACATTGGAGTGTTGGTTTTTAATGTTAATACGTATTGCCTATTGGACTATTGGTTTTTAACTTTTGTTACCGGGTCAACCGGTTTGATACCGGTTCGTTATGACAGGTTCAAGCGGTTTTTTAATAGAACCGTCCGGTTCAATCCTGGTCATAAAATGACATCAACCAGATCGCAATTGACCCGGTCTCTTCACCGGTTCCTGGTTCGACCCAGTTTTTAAAACATTGCTAAAGCGTGATCCAGACTTCAAATTGATGATTAAATATATAATTTTAGAAAAATCGATAAAAAAATTTAATTTACCAATAAAAATGAATTCTTTATAAAACAAACAAATAATAAATAAAAAAAAAAACTCAATCTAAATCCAAATCATACAAACCAAACAAATGAAGGGATTTCAAATCCCCCAAATCCAAATCCCTCCTTGAAATCCAATCCATTCCAATCCTGCAAACTAAACGCGCCCTGAGATGATTTATTGCTGTCAATTTTTATTGTCTTGATTTAATTTTATATTGATTAGTTTGATTAAAATTAAGGATCATAAAGATACTTGAATTAAGGACCAAACACTAAGAAACCATCAATAACGATTAACGATTAAACAAAGTAGGACTATTTGCACCTTTTTGTAACAATTACATTTTATTATAACTTTGTAAAATATATTTTTTCTTTTAGGGACCAATTCCGTAACAAACGCCAAACGTTAGGGACCAAATCTGTAATTTACTCTCTATATATATGATATGTTAGATGCACATAATTTTCATCTCTCTCTCTCTCTCTCTCTCTCTAGATTTGCCAAACGTTAGGGACCAAATCTGTAATTTACTCTCTATATATCTAATTGATTGGGTACGCAATATGGGATATTCACTTGGTTTCGTTATTGTTATTAAAAGAAGCAATAGTGATAAAGTAGAATTTCAATGTGATTGTGGTGGTACATACAGGAGTAACAAAACCTCTAGTAAACATACTAGCACAAAAAAAACAAATTGTCCATTTAACTTGGTAGGGAAAAAATGAGCTACCAAGAACCAGCGAGACACAGTTCTTTCATGTTCAAAAATAATAATGCACATCCATACATCATTCAATTTCCAACATTGTTTCACCCTTACATCAAGCAGGTACATGATGTGATAGGTGATGGAAATTGCGGATTCCGAGCAATAGCTGTCTGGATGGGTCTTCATGAAGATGCATGGCCCACAATTCGGTATAACTTGATGGAAGAGTTAGAGCAATACAAGACAGAGTACATCAACGCTTTTGGAGGTGAACACTGGGATATTACTTACAACACTCTAAACTTCTTTCGATCAGATCAAGGTGCACCATTTGAACACTGGATGACAATGCCTGAAATAGGTGTCTTGATTGCTTCAAAATATAATGTGATATTACATGTTATAAGTATGACCGGCAGTGGGACGTACTTGCCGCTTAGGTCCACTCCTCCAGTGTGGTATGAACATGTTGTTTTTACAATCGGGTACGTTAATGGTAACCATTATGTCAAATTAGATATGAAAGAAGGATATCCGTTTTCGCAAATTGTATCACTTTTTTTCCATCACAGTTATCGGTGTGCTGCTGGATGGGCTACCCCGTATTCAGAGCGAATAAAGAAGTACATGAAGCTTTTACGTGTTAATTGTACTACGGATAATGTTATTTTAGAATAATCGAATATAATATAGATTATTTTATGTTCTATTTATATGTTAAATTGCAATATTTATGTTTTATTTTTATAATTATTAAATCGCAATATTTATGTTTTATTTTTATAATTATATAATTAAAAAAATTAGTAATATTTATATTTAAAAATATTTATTTATTTTCAAATCAAATCAAAACAAAAATATATAATAAAAAATATATAATAAAAAAAAGACAACTAAAAGACAAAAAACAAAAAAAAAAAAAAACAAATGATTATTAGCAATCATTTGGTGTATTTAGTAAATTTAAATGTGTATTTAGCCTCCCCATTCTCTCTATTGTAGAAAAATATTCACCATTGTTAATTGTCTATCTTTATGGAAGTTGATGTCACATGGTGAGCCTGCCAAACCCAATGTTTCTTTTTTGACAGCATGTGTTTATAAAGTTCAAATTTATTGTTGTATATATGTTTAAATTGAATAAAAATTTATAAAAAAATTGGTACGATTTATAAAAAAAAAACATAATATTTGGGCAAAAAAGTTGATTACCGACAATCCCAACTGGCTGTATATGAAATCCGCTTTCAAGGACACCAATGTGAGTGACATTTTTCGGCTCACTCAATGATTGAAGCTAGCGGATATCCGGTTTCGAATCCAGGACCTGTCTTGTATTTGGGTAAACTCACCATACCCCTTTTATCGACTGAGCTCACTAGAGCAAAAAAAAATGATATTATTGGTTGTTCATTTTTAAAGTGGTGGTTGTGATATTTATACATCATAAATAAAATTACATTTTTACAATTAACTTTGACATAAATGATTAAAGTTTAAGTAATTTGTGATTAATTTAAAAAATAAAACTTAAAACAACAATTTATCATAAAGGTGTTTAAACTTTAATAATCTTCTCTAAAAAATGTGAATTTTTCGTAATCATCCATAAGCTATATAGAAAAGGAAAGATTGATTATTCTTCATATTGAATATAGGTCTTCGTAAAGTCGTAAGATTATGTATGCGGGTTGATGTTTGTCCAGTGATGAAAGGTCAAAAGAATTGGTAACCTGATGACAAGGAAGCCGACGATCGAAGCATATAAAAAGATAGTATAGTTGACTTTCTGGAGAGGAGTCAAACATTTAATTTGGGATTTTGATATGAAAAAGGAAGCCCTTTGTTTTAAACTCTAAATCTATACCATATTATAAAGCAAGGATGGATCCAGAAATTTTCACATACGGTGGCACCGTATAATATAGACAAAAAGTAATTACTAATTTCACGGTTTTTATTGACGTGTCTTCATCTTTTTACAGACGTTCAATATTGTTTGATGTATTTTAGCCAAATTCCACCATTTTGAGGGATTTTTAAAGGGCTTTGATTGATTTCGAAGATTTTTGAAGTTTTTTTTTTTTTATAGATTTCGAGGGATTTTTTTCGTTTTTTTTGGTTGATTTCAATAGTTTTCTTCGGTTTTTTGGTTGATTTTAAGAGTCTTTTTTGGTTTTTTGGTTGATTACGAGGTACGGTTGCACCTTCTTGAAGCTTTCAAAATAATACGGTAGCACATTTCAAAATGATACGGTTGCACCTTTAACGAACCTAAATTTTTTTACTCATCATCGAATAAATCATATGGTGGCACGTGCCACCATATCTAACTCATTAGATCCATCCATGTTATAAAGCACGGATAAAAAACTTTTAAATACAAATTATTAGGCATAAGGTACCATCATTTTATGCAAGATTTTAAAAATCTTTTAATTTACAAGTATCAAAGCACAAGATACATATTACTACTGCAGGCTTCTAACACCCACCAATTTGGTATGTGCAGGGCCTTCCTTTTATGTAGAACTTTCCATGTATCACTATTAATTAATATATTATATTACTATACATTTATTTTAATTACATTATTAAATATGCAATTGGTTATTTTTTCTAGATGTCATTAAAATCGTGATGTATCTCGCTGCATTGCACGAGTACGCTTCTAGTAGAACGTAACATGGAAACTTTGTATAACACCATGTTTGGGATCAGCTGTACCAAGTAATTGAACCTATTTCAAGGTCAAGGTGGATGAGGAGTGTATGTGAGTTTCATTTGACGTATATAAGTATTATATACTTCATATAAAAATTAAATAAATGATGAAATAGTTGACTTCTCTTGAAAGTCAAAACGTTCATTATACTCTTAAATTGAGTGGTTTTTATGTTTAATTCGAAGATCACAAGTGTATTGGTGTAAGAGTTGGTGAAATGATTATATATTTGGTACTTCATATTTATCTAAGCTTTTATAATCTTACAAACACTTCATGTTTGTTTATTTATTTATTTATTTTTTTGAACGGCAAGTTAACGCGCACACATGTTCCAGCGGTATCGTGCCTCCATTACAATCCCATTAATCCACTGCGACCTGACCTAGCCTTTGGCTGAACCCGATCGGCAGGATAGAGGGTTAGATGTGATTATAGTGAAAATCAAACTCATGATTATAGGTATCATTAAGTCGTTTGTTTTTTAAGAGATCTAAAGTCTGAAGTCTTATTTTAGTTATGATTAATAAGAGGTGGTGTGTAAAAATGTCTGAATGATTCAGACTTAAGAGTCATTAAGAGGATTTTAGAAAAAAACAAACAACCCCTTAATACCCATTTGGCCAACTTGATTTTGCATCTCTTATTATAGACAAAGTCATATTATTTAAAGTATAAAATAAACCATAAAATTGAATTTCTAATAAACCATTGAGTAACATCTTCATATATACATACAAATTTATAAGCCATTTAAACTTTTGCTTAGAATTCTTTAGAAACTTGGGTAATTTAGAAGTTTAGGATGACAACATCAATCCCTAATGAAGTTTGGATTTGTTCGTAGCACAATATCTCTATTTTGTAAAGTAGCAAATGTCATTCAATTTAACAAAAATGTGCTTTCAATTTATAATATAAACAATATTTCTCGTAAAATAATCATTTTAATAGAGTAAACTATAAACATGGTCCCGATGGTTTGTCGAAATTAACATTTTCATCTTTGCAGTTTCGAAATTACAAAGTAAACACCGTGGTTTGCAAAAACGTCTGGATTTGGTTCTTCCCTCTAACGGGCGTTAATAAATCCCGTTAAATGAGGGGTATTTTTGTCCTTTTATCGATTTTTTTTGTCTTCTACGCAAGAAAAAACCACAAGAACCAAAATTGTAGTTTACTCTTTTTACCTATCCAACTGAGTTTTCCCCTTTTGATAATGTTTGTTAGATGTGATTATAGTGAAAATCAAACTCCTCAAATGGCAAGCCAATAGAAGAAGACAATAATCATGCAAAAGTTAAAAAATATTTGAAAAGCATGTCGATAATAAAAAGATACTAGAATTAAAAAATAATTTAATGTCCAATAACACCGTTTTTATATCTAAATATCGATGAAAACATGAATGATATCAAAATCAATATATTTGTCTGATGAGATTTCTTTATAATATATATTTTTTTAAATCTTGAGAATCCCATTAAAATACAAATATATATATATATATATATATATTTTTTACTGAAACAATGATAACTTTAAATATAAATCTTTAATGTGATCTAGAAATCTTTCTAGATTTTTTTAATTTAAATATAATTGTTTTTTGAACTTTGAAAAGGCCATAAAATGTTTTAATATTTGTTCAGACACAATCATGATGTTGACCATTCTGATTAACAGTCTTTCTCATTAAAAAAAATATAGGTTTGTTAAGGTTGTGCTGGAGATGGCAATCGGGTCGGGTACTCGGTACTCGATCTATATTCTCAACTCTGATACGATCTCTACTAGGAGTGTAATGAGACGAGACAACTCGTGGGTTATTCGAGATCGACTTGGTCAACACTCGACTCGAACTCGAGCTCAACTTGGTGTATTAATGAGTCGAGTCGAGCTACCTGATACTTGACTAGAAAAGCTCGTGAGATACGCGTTATATATAATTAGTTTTATAATATAATTTATAAAATATAATATAAAAAATTAGTAATAACTTTACCAATAAAAGAAAAATATTGTACATTTTTAGATATTTGAACAAGGATATACATTTTTTAATCATAGCAATTAATCAATCATTTTTTATTGAAATCATAATTAAATGCAAAGACAAAAAAATATAAAATTATTAGTAAAATTGTCCAACATTAGAATGGAGATAGTAAAGGAAGAGTGAAAGGATGTTATAAAAAGAGATGGAGGTGATTGAAGTTGGTAACTTTGTCTAATTGATGATGAAATTTGAAGGACACCTCTTGAGTTTTATAAATTTCAAGAGTACAATGTTTAAGTTTTATAATTTATAAGATTAGACAGACCAGTAAGTTTCGTAATTTTCAACGGGTAAGCTTGTTCCGAGCTCGATTCGAGTTTGAGTTTGATTTGAGCTTGAGCTTGATTCGAGCTTCAAACGAATTTGAGTTTATAAAATTGCTACCGAGTTCGAGTCGAGCTTGAATTTCAAATACTCGCGAGTTTTCGAGTCGAGTTCGAACTTGAAAAATGACTTTCGAGTTTGAGTCGAGTATACTAATACTCGAGCTCGGTTCACATCATTTATACCCCTAATCTCTAGGGTCTACTCCTCATCTCTATCACTGTTGGATTTATTAAGAATTTTTCTCGTCTAACAATTTAGTCTAGAGTAAATTATAATTTTTGTCCCTATGGTTTGCTAATAATTTTGATTTTTGTCTCTGTGGTGTAAAATTGCAATTTTAGTCCATATTGTTTGCAACTTATTGTTATTTTTTAGAACCGACAAAAAATGACACGACACGAAATAAACGGGTTTGGGTAATACATTTCAACCCGTTTAAGTAACGGGTTGACACGACACGACACGAAAATTAAACGGGTAAGGTCAGGGTCAAAAATTTCAACTCGAAAATGACACGAATATATATATATATATATATATATATATATATATATATATATTATAAGTTTTCTTTTTAATGTTTGGATTTTTAATATTTTAGATTTGGTTAGAACTTTTAAGTTAGAACTATAAAATTTGGATTTTTTTTTGGTAAAGGAGTATCCCAGACCAATTTGGGCCCGGACTAATCTCCTGGAAAACAGGCCTAATGTTTTCATTTGAATTTTGGATTTGTACCTTTTTGTGAATTTTCGATTTTTAATTTTTAGTTTTATAAATGTTAAACGGATTAAACGCGGTCGTGTCAGGTTAGGATTAAACGGGTAGGATTAGGGCTAGACACTCTCAACCCGTTTAACTTTGAACCCGGCATGAACCCGACCCGACACGTTTGCCAGGTCTATTATTTTTGCCCTAGACTAATTCCTACATTTTTAAGTACAAGGGATTAAATAGTAAAGAATTGTAAACCATAAAGACCGAAACAACAATAAATTATAAATCATAAGGACGAAAAAAAACCATAAGGACGAAAATTGTAATTTCTAAACCATGGAGACGAAAATCACAATTTTTAACAAACCAGGGATGAAGAATGTAACTTATTCTTTTAATCTATTACGTGATATTTTTTTATATTGTATATATAGAGAGAGGGGGATCAAATGAGAACAAGGTACAAAAAAGGGATCACGAGAACAACCAAATCATATGTGAGTTTGAACTAAAATCACATGTGATTACAGAACATGGTCCACGCAAGGGTGTGCGGGCAACTTGGCCCGCGACCTATGTCGCGTGTAATCATGTGTGATTTTACATGCGAGTTTAGTGTAAAATCACATGTAATTTGACCGTTCTCCGTGATTTTTTATTTGGTCACTATTCTCGCTTGAAAATATATATATATATATATATATATATATATATATAGAGAGAGAGAGAGAGAGAGAGAGAGAGAGAGAGATACATATGTGTGTATGTGTCAATTTCACGTTTAAACAACATATAATGCCAACTTTTTAATTAACCAAATTTTAATTGTTGTATTTGTGTAAGAGTAATATTAAACAAACTTAATTCAAACATAAATATATTAATTACAATACTTAATAATTGAAATTTTATACAACGTGGTTGTTATATCCTAAAAAGTTCCTCCACGAACAGTCAAACCAATGATCTAATTTCTTAACAAGTTTTTATCATAGGAGAGTGATTACATTAATTGTACATATTATACTCATTCGGTTTGTCATTTTATTATTATATTTATCATATAGACATAAAAATTTATTGTTAATACTCGGAGTAGAGGTCGGGATCGGGGACCAAGGGTATCCCCGTTGTAACACCCGGTTTTTCGTAAAGCAAGTTTCATCCTTCGTTGGTTATCTCTCCGCCTTCCGTTTATCTTTTGAGTGGTAAATGTTGTGCTTTCGAACCTTGAGTCGACCCATGCGAGAATCTTGAGTTTCGACCTTTTTCGGGGCTCGGTACGTGTGGCGCGATTGTGACTCGCGATAGTGACATGTGTCACTATCGCGTGGCACAATCGCCAGGGGTGTACCACTCGCGGTACATTCTCCGCGATAGTGCCCTCGCGATAGTGACAATGTCACTATCGCGTGGCAAGGTCGCGTGCGGCGTCTGGTCCTCTAAATGTCCGAATTTTCACCATTTTCCTCATTTCTCACTTCCATCTTCTTCCCTTTTCTCTCCTAAACACCAAAACCGAACCCTAACCCATTTTGGGGGTTTCTCCTCCTCAAACCACATGATTATTCACCATCTAGCTACTTGGGATCTTGAATCACAAAACCTCCATCTTCATCTTCCTCATCAAGTTCAACGGTTGGGAGCTCGGGTTGAAGTGTTGGATTGGGTGTTCTCGGAAGTCTCATCATCTTTAAGGGTAAGTTTTCTTGTATTAAGGTTATAAATGCTCCATTGATGGTTTCTTAGTGTTTGGTTTCTCAAATCTCGGATTTGGTAGTTTTGGAGAAACTAGGGTTTTGTTATTATTTGGGGTTTCTTGGTATATTGTTAGGGGAATGTTTCTACATGGTCGGATATGGTTATTTATGGTTTGGATTGTTTGGATCTAGGTTTTGGAAGTTCTCGGCTTGAGGATTCAACTGGTCTTCAAAACAACTCGTTGGGTGAAATCTAGATTTAACCTAAATCTAGCAAGGTGAGTTCAAGTTGATTTGTGAAAACGGTGTACATGCCAAAATGGTTATTTTAAAGTGTTTTACATGAAATGGTGAACTGCTGATAAGTTTGGAGGATTTTGAAGTAAACATGTATTTTACTTGGTATTTGTCAAAGAGTGAGTATTTTAATGAGTTTTCATATTGGGTAAACTTGGTTTATTTTAGTTTCATAAAATGCTCATATTTGGGATTTGGACATCTTGATAAGTAATATCATGGTTTATGCATCTTGGCAATTTTGTACAAGTAGAGTCCATTTCATGACTTATACATATTGGTGATTTTGGTACAAATGAAGTCTATTTCATGATTATATGCATCTTGGTGTATTTGCATTCATAAACCCTTTGGAAAACCTTTGGTCCATTATGTGTTGAGTTTTGGGTTAATCTCATCTTTGGGATATGTGTTTTCATAAACATTGTTTAAGGACATTTCATTATTCGGGGGACCGATAATTATTGGTCACATGGATTTAGAGCATTGTAGCTCGGTGTTGGCTTAAAAGAGTCTTGAGGACACTTGTCCAGTTTTATATGGCTCAATGTAGAGTCCGATTATGACGTACGTACTAATGCGCGGTGTTGCGTATTGAGTTTGGTTACGGGCTCGAGTGCTTTGGTCATTCGTGTGTAGTCCGGTAACGTTAGACGGTGTGTAATGGATCCATAGGCACGTGAGTCAGTCCGTTTTGGATGGTCAATTGGGTATTGCGGGGTTGAACTTCGGTACCCATGTTTTATGACCGGAAACTTTACAAGTGATCGCTAGGAGGTTGAGTCTGTAGTGCTATCGGGGAGTGAGCGCTAGGACCTCTACCGCTTGAAGTAATGCCTGGGAGGTAGTCTTTAAGTGTGTTGGTCCTTCGGGATGGAGTTCTTCGGAATGATCTATCAAGGTCAACTGACTTGGGGTGACACTTGGTAAAGGAGTCGTAGGGACACTTGGGCTGCGATGTCGTGAGGTGTCATGCGATTAACGTTGTTGAGTGACATACTTTTGTGTTCTTCCGCTCTCAACGGATACGGGTATCCCCCGTTGTCGTCCCGCTGTATTTTGGATATTTAATTGTCCATGCTTTAATATTTGGATTTCATCCCATTTTTATGGTCATGTGAGTATTAAGTTTCAATTCAATGTTTTAATGGCGTATCATATTTATATGGATTGTTTCCGTTATTTAAGGGTCGAGTATTATGTCCCACCCGGGTTTGGGTGTTTTGGGGATAAGAAGTATTATTTACATTTTAGCACATTTGAGTATCGAACTATGACCCCGTTTTGGGTGAGTTACGGGTTGCATCGTTTTACAAGAAATGCATGTGTGGGAGCATTGTCTTTAAAAGTGTATTTTATGGAAAATGTGTCGTTTCCATTTTGAAGTATAATATTTCGAAAGATCTTGATTTAAACTGATTTTCTTTCTTTTAAAGATATATTCGTTCATGTTAACACTCTTGAGCTCACTAGGCATTAAGCCTAACCTTTTTATTTGTCGGCATGTGCATCAGGTTCCTAGTGGGGGGTTCAGTTCTAACGGTGCTATGAAGAGTTGAGCCTTAGCCTTGCAAACGTACGTAATTGGTGAAGTCTTCCGCGAGTTGGAGATAGTGACATGTTTTGGGTTTTAGTAGCACCCGTCCTTATCGTTTACTGTATGTTTAGATAGAAGGTGTGTGTTGTAGCAAAATCTGAATTTGTGGTTGTAGATGATTCATTTATGCATGTATTTAGAAAATTTTAAATAAGTTGCTATTTCCATATTTGAGGGTGTTACAAGTTGGTATCAGAGCTTAAGTTTGAGAGAATTAGGTATTGATTGTCGGATGCCTAGACTCAGACTAGCGTTTTTATAAGCAATTGTAAGTGAAGTTGCACATTAGGAACTTTAAGATAAGATATTATGGAGTTGATCGAGTCACTAGAAACGGGAAACTTGTCGAGGGTCGCAAGGATGAACATGTACGGTACGTTCATAATGGCACCTGGCCAGTGTTATGGTGAACCTACATACTACATGTGTATACTTGAACTACCTTGGTATGATTACCGTTGGGGTAGTGAGAAGGTTTCTAAGGGAGTAATCTAAGGAAAACATTGATGTCTATAGCAATGTCACGTTGAAGTGATAGTTAAGTGCGTTGAATACATTAAGTTGATCGTCTTGAGTAATAATAATTGGTTGGAGTAGAACCTTGAGCTTATGGAATTGACGGCATACGAGGAGAGATTGTAAGGTGAACCGATGAAATATCCGAGTGTCGCTTTAAGATGTGGAGTATCCGGATGACAATAGTAGGAAATTGAGATTGTTGTCCTAAGATGCTTGATACACCTGGATGGTATCAGTATGTCGGGTTGTTGAGAAACGTAGTCCAGAGGGGTGAATGCCGACCAAATTCATGCACTAAAGTTATTTCTAAAATGAGTTTGCATAAATTGTTTCTCATGTTCGCCAAACTTAAAGTGTTTTGGATTATAAAATTTTAGTAAAACATTTAGCCCTCATCGGATTTTAAACTGTGAGCTTAATCTTGCATGAAATAGTTTTGTTGCACGTGGTTACAGTTCATATTGAAAATCTCTCCGTCCCTGTTTTGTGCTTAACGCTATCTCTGGACATCTTAAGGTCCGTATTTTTATACCGCATGTGGTATTGGGCAAGCGACTGTGGAATTTTTAACCTTGACATTGGATCTCCTCCACGTATGCTAAGGTTTTAAAGGAAGAGTTGTCCCGCTGTTCTTGAGCCGGGATTTTCTGTGTAATTTTACTCGGTATGAGTCGTGTTTAATTTTACGGGGTATAGTTTTGCGATCTTTTTGGGTTCGTAAGTGTATTTTGAGATGCGTGAGTTTTAACTTTATGTCGTATAATTTACGAGCTTTTGAGTGTCGTATCTCATGAGAGTTTTGTTGAAAAGGGTCACTTTATCTTACGTGGTGGTGTTAAAATTTTTAACCTTTCTCGACTTATTGTCGTTTTACGCTTCTATGTCGGCAAACAGAGATTTGACATCGCTTGATTTTTCTGTCAATAAAATTATGAAATTTTAGTTGGGTTTATGGCGTTTTATTTTATGACCATTCGAACCGCGTAATAGAGAGAAATTTTGGAACGTGTAGATTGGCATTATTGTGTGTATTAATTAACGAGTTTTGTTTGACACCTTGTTTCATGCAAGTCTTGCATCTACACTTTTGCAACCGTAAGAGGCACCTTGAAAATCTAAATGTCGCATGATTGAATCTTGAGTTTCACACGAGTATAGGTGCATACTTTTGGGTTGAATCCGACTTTCACTCACGTGAGTAAATATGCGAAATATTTATGTTGTCTTAAATTAAATTTTAATCTAAGCGTACTTCGCTTGTTGACCTTGCTGTTATAAATTTTCCGCAATACATGAAATGAATTTTCGAATTGCATATCGTTGTAGTTACTATCTTGGTCAAATGTGTTTTATCGAGGCGACTTAAAGTTTTAAACTCGATTTGAGAATTACTTGCATTCTTATCATTTCACCGAACTTTGGGGAATAAACTGTTGCATATGGAGTTGTTAACAATTTTATGTCGCAATGACTTTTGGGTTGGGAAGTCAGAACTTTAAAGTTAATTTGTGAATGTCTCTTTTGGGAATTGTACAAACTTTTACTGCACATGTTATAGTGCGGAAAGTTATCTTTCACCTGCATAGTACAAATTGATGCATTACTAGGACTATGGTAGTCCGTTTGAAAATTTTGTTGCGCATGTTTATTTATTGTCTTTACTATCTTAAGTATTGGACAAACGAGTTTTGGAAATGGTTTGTATGCGTTGTGTCGATAGTCAATTTTGAAACCTATCGAGTAAACGGTAGTGTGTTTTTACCGCGCGGTTAATTGTTAAAAGGCTTATGTATTTGAAAGTTTTATAAATTTCAAATTCGTATATTGGTCGAAAACCTTGAACTCAGTAGGCCTATAGATTTAAACCCGTAGAAAAAGGAGTTGTAATTAAGGACTAAGAAAGTCCTTGGGATTTGAAGCGTCGGGTGATCCGTCTTGCGGTCAGTCTTGGATCTTGAGCCTTAGTGATTGGATCGGTGCGCTCGACTAATGGAATTAGTAGACTTAAGTTTTCCCGGATAATTAAGGGGTGACTTTTATGCTTCGGTGATCATGCGAGTTAAAGTGTTAGGTAATTATTGGCAATTAGATTGGGTTTCGTTTTGGTGGTTTGCTCGTTAGTGTGACACCATGGCTTATGTGGTTGATGTACCGTCTTAACGGGTTCCGCGATAAAAGGAAATTTTGGTGATCTGTCTGCTAGAGTTGTAAGATTTGAACTTTTAGTTCTCTGGTTTGGTGTCAACCTTAGTGCGACAATCCGTCTGGAATGGGATTTTGGGCGAGATGTCCACATTTTCGAGGTCACCGTTTAGTCCTAGGCGTCGACCTGTTTTCTTGAGGTCAATGGATCTTGGAATGGATGGATGTAACCCGGTTGGATTATGGAAAATAGTAACCTTTCGGTAATGGATTTTGAAAGGAGTTTGGGTATTGAGGATTGAGTATCGAGGTACCCAAGCATTCCTGTGGTGATAAGGATGTTACTTTAGGAATGTTGTGAGATTGGTGTTGAATAGGAATTGAGTGACAGCCGAATCTGTGTTAACCGGTAGCATGAAAGACGTTTTGGTGCGCCTTAGAAGAATATCTTTATCGATATTAAAGATAGATCAGTTGAAATCTGAGGAACTTGGAAGTTTGGCTGCGATCTTTGACGTTGTGTTCGAAACCGTAGATCCGAAGAAAAGTTTGGTCAGCAAGAATTTGGGGTCGCTAACTACCTGGAGGTAGTAATTGCCAACCTAGGTTGGGAGACGACCGTAACGTTGTGGGTAAAACCTACTTGGGTGAGTTAAGTATTCGCTCGGTCATGAGTGTAATGTGCCCATGAGTGGCAGTTGGCGTGTGTATCAGTGCAAATGGCATGTTAGAGGTGTTGGAATAAGGGTTAAGGTAAATCCTTCTATGAACAAGGCTCCATGGGAACATAGATTTCGAGGACGAAATCATTCCAAGGTCGGGAGGATTGTAACACCCGGTTTTTCGTAAAGCAAGTTCCATCCTTCGTTGGTTATCTCTCCGCCTTCCGTCTATCTTTTGAGTGGTAAATGTTGTGCTTTCGAACCTTGAGTCGACCCATGCGAGAATCTTGAGTTTCGACCTTTTTCGGGGCTCAGTACGTGTTGCGCGATTGTGACTCGCGATAGTGACATGTGTCACTATCGCGTGGCACAATCGCCAGGGGTGTACCACTCGCGGTACATGCCAAAATGGTTATTTTAAAGTGTTTTACATGAAATGGTGAACTGCTGATAAGTTTGGAGGATTTTGAAGTAAACATGTATTTTACTTGATATTTGTCAAAGAGTGAGTATTTTAATGAGTTTTCATATTGGGTAAACTTGGTTTATTTTAGTTTCATAAAATGCTCATATTTGGGATTTGGACATCTTGATAAGTAATATCATGGTTTATGCATCTTGGCAATTTTGTACAAGTAGAGTCCATTTCATGACTTATACATATTGGTGATTTTGGTACAAATGAAGTCTATTTCATGATTATATGCATCTTGGTGTATTTACATTCATAACCCCTTTGGAAAACCTTTGGTCCATTATGTGTTGAGTTTTGGGTTAATCTCATCTTTGGGATATGTGTTTTTATAAACGTTGTTTAAGGACATTTCATTATTCGGGGGACCGATAATTATTGGTCACATGGATTTAGAGCATTGTAGCTCGGTGTTGGCTTAAAAGAGTCTTGAGGACACTTGTCCGGTTTTATATGGCTCAATGTAGAGTCCGATTATGACGTACGTACTAATGCGCGGTGTTGCGTATTGAGTTTGGTTACGGGCTCGAGTGCTTTGGTCATTTGTGTGTAGTCCGGTAACGTTAGACGGTGTGTAATGGATCCATAGGCACGTGAGTCAGTCCGTTTTGGATGGTCAATTGGGTATTGCGGGGTTGAACTTCGGTACCCATGTTTTATGACCGGAAACTTTACAAGTGATCGCTAGGAGGGTTGAGTCTGTAGTGCTATCGGGGAGTGAGCGCTAGGACCTCTGCCGCTTGAAGTAATGCCTGGGAGGTAGTCTTTAAGTGTGTCGGTCCTTCGGGATGGAGTTCTTCGGAATGATCTATCAAGGTCAACTGACTTGGGGTGACACTTGGTAAAGGAGTCGTAGGGACACTTGGGTTGCGATGTCGTGAGGTGTCATGCGATTAACGTTGTTGAGTGGCATACTTTTGTGTTCTTCCGCTCTCAACGGATACGGGTATCCCCCGTTGTCGGCCCGCTGTAATTTGGATATTTAATTGTCCATGCTTTAATATTTGGATTTCATCCCATTTTTATGATCGTGTGAGTATTAAGTTTCAGTTCAATGTTTTAATGGCGTATCATATTTATATGGATTGTTTCCGTTATTTAAGGGTCGAGTATTATGTCCCACCCGGGTTTGGGTGTTTTGGGGATAAGAAGTATTATTTACATTTTAGCACATTTGAGTATCGAACTATGACCCCGTTTTGGGTGAGTTATGGGTTGCATCGTTTTACAAGAAATGCATGTGTGGGAGCATTGTCTTTGAAAGTGTATTTTATGGAAAATGTGTCGTTTCCATTTTGAAGTATAATATTTCGAAAGATCTTGATTTAAACTGATTTCCTTTCTTTTAAAGATATATTCGTTCATGTTAACACTCTTGAGCTCACTAGGCGTTAAGCCTAACCTTTTTATTTGTCGGCATGTGCATCAGGTTCCTAGCGGGGGGTTCAGTTCTAACGGTGCTATGAAGAGTTGAGCCTTAGCCTTGCAAACGTAAGTAATTGGTGAAGTCTTCCGCGAGTTGGAGATAGTGACATGTTTTGGGTTTTAGTAGCACCCGTCCTTATCGTTTACTGTATGTTTAAATAGAAGGTGTGTGTTGCAGCAAAATCTGAATTTGTGGTTGTAGATGATTCATTTATGCATGTATTTAGAAAATTTTAAATAAGTTGCTATTTTCAGATTTTAGGGTGTTACACCCGTCCCCGATTTATAAATTCGAGAATTCCTCATCTCTAGTCAACTCGGCGATTCCCAAGTCAATGTTGGTAATGACTTGGTCTGTTAGGTTTTGGATTAGGATTTGGAATAAAATCCCATTTATTTAGGTATATTAGTTGATTTGATTTAGTCTAGTTGTATCCCCTTTTCTTAGGAACAATAGTTGTTCTTCCTTCAATATTGTATCTTCTATTTAAGGGCCTTTTGACTGTGATTAATAAATTATCTTTGGAGTTTGGCTTCAATTGTTTTCTTATCAAAGAGATACCCCAATATTTGGATTTGGAAATTGAGTCTATCAACAAAAATCTAATCGAATGTTATAAATTCCATAAGTTGGGACATTTCCAGTTTGAATGTTCAGACTGGAAAAAAGATGCAAACTACGTTGAGGACGTGGAGGAAGCAGTACTAATGGCACAATTTGAACATGTGAAAACTATAAACAGAGCAGGCATGGTTCTTAGACTCAAGTTGCAACAACCACATGTGGAGTGACACAAAATGGTTTTGTGATCTAGATGAAAGCTTTAAACATAGAGTTAAGCTCGACAACAACGAAAAATATGCCAGTCATGGGATAGGTAATGTTCGTTTATATGTTAATGGTGTGATACATGTCATCACTAATGTGTAATTCTTACTCGAGTTGAGGAACAATTTTACCAGTCTTGGTCAAGTTCAGGAGAAGCGGGCTACAGTGTTGATACGAGATGGGCAGTGCATCATTTATCATCCAATCAAGGGATTGATCATCAAGTCGCTCATGTCGACAAACCGAATGTTTGTGACAATAGCCATCCCAACATCTAAAGAGTCTGCATGTTTTAACACAGTTTCTGAAGACATCACGCATTTATGGCACTGTCGGCTCAGTCATCTCAACTACAAGGGATTAAGAACGTTGAATCATGAGAAAATGGTGCTAGGATTACCAGAAATGAAAACGCCAAAGAAGTTGTGTAAAGAATGCATCATCGAAAAACATCATAGAGACAACTTTCCAAATAAAAGCTCATGGAGGGTAAACCAAAAACTTCAACTAGTCAATTCTGATCTTTGTCCATCTTCAGAATCCAGTAGTCACAAAAGGTACATCATAACCTTCACAGATGGCTATTGTAGTAAGAGTTGGGTCTATTTCCTAGCCGAGAAGTCACAAACCTTTGAGACTTTCAGAAAATTCAAAGCTTTGGTTGAGAGAGAAACAAGTTTATTGTTGTAATGCTTGAGGACAAACAGGGAGGAGACTACAACTCAAGGGAGTTCAAGCAGTATTGTGACAAACATGGAATTCAAAGACATCTTACTGCATCTTTTACGCCTCACCAAAATGGCGTTGCCGAGATAAACAATAGAATGATTCTTAATAATGTACGATGTATGTTAATTGGAAAAAATGTCCAAGAGAAGTATTGGCTAGAAGCAACCACATGGAGTATGTATATTCTGAATCGAAGTCCTAGCGCTCCACTACAAAGAAGAACACCAGAAGAAGCTTGGAGTAATCAGAAACCATCTGTAAGTTTATGTAAAATCTTCGGTTGTATTGCCCACGTTCATGTACCGTAGGAAAAAAAGAAGAAATTATATCAACGAAGCATCAGATGTGTTATGTTTGGAACAACGAAGAGTCCAAAGCCTATAAGTTGTATGATCCGTTGGAAAACGATATTATTGTGAGCAAATATGTGATTTCCAAAAAAGATGTTAAATGGGACTGGAGACTAAAATTCACAAAAGAAACTTTGGTGTGTGGCAACGATACTGATGATGATCAAGAAGAAAGTAAGGAGCAAGATGCAACTAATAGTTCTAGCGGGGTAGTTCAAGGTGGAACTCATGATTCAAATAACGCAGATGAACGTGTTGAAGAAGAGACTCGAGTTTAAGATGATAACAAGACTCGAAAAATTCCAGTGTGGATGGGAGACTATGTTTTTGGAAAGGCTTATCAGGTACATAAGATGAAGGTAATATCTTTACCATGTGTATGTCCCAAAATGATCCATCTTTGTATGAAGAAGCAGCCTGCAAGACCAAATGAAGAAGGGCAATGGATCTAGAAATCGAGTCTATCAACAAAAATAATACATGAGAATTATGTAATCTGCCCGAGGGAGCTAAAATCGTAGGTGTGAAATGGTTATTCAAAAGAATACTCAACAAAAAAGGTGAAGTGGATAAGTACAAAGTTCGTTTGGTTTCTAAGGGGTATGATCAGAAGTTCGGGATAGACTACATAAAGTTATTCGCTCTGGTAGCTCGGTGGGACACGATCAGAGCAATCGTTGCACTTACGGCTCAAAAAGGCATGAAGATTCATCAACTTGATGTAAAGAGCATGTTCGTGTATGGAAGACTTGCTGAGACTGTTTACGTCGAATGTAATAACTTAAAACATCTGTTTGTAAAGTTTGGGGAGCTTATGGTGCAAACAGGAAACCTTCCAATTTACAGGGGCTTAGGTGTAATCAAGTATATTTAGGGTAAAACCCTCAAAACCCTTCTCATATCTCATCTTCACGTATTAGAATCTAGAGAGGGGAATTAGAGAGATTTTAGAGCATCTTCATTGAAGGCTTGGGAAGGAAGCATAATCTGAAGCATAACCAAACACGCCTAATAAATATTGTGTTACGTATTTTAATTAAGTTGACATAATGAATGTGATTGACATGTTTGTTAAAATACAAAGATGACATCCATAAGTTGTTCTATGCATGTATATAATCGGGTCAGCTTTCATGTATGTAACACGCTCAAATTTGGAAAGAACGCCTAAATTAAATTTCCAATAAAACTTCAAATAAGGAACTAGTCCTTTTTCTAAAAACTTAACAATTGATTACCTATAATGGCAATCTAAGATTTAATATCAATATAATATTTCCAAAACCTTATACGAGTTTACATTTAGGGACGATTGTTACTAAAACTCAACCAAGATGTCGTTGTCTCCAACGTATGGATGATGTCCCCAATATAGCTAATTCATACTCGTGCCTCTAAATAGCACTCATCACATCGCAGTGTCGCTAGCACCATTCCCCTAAGGACCTGATGCGCATGCCGACAAAGAAAAAGTTAGGCTTAACGCCTACTGAGTTCAAGCAGTTTTTATCAGTTATATAAAACGGTAAAACGGAAAGAATATTATATAAATCACAATATCCAATATGAAACGTATTTAGAATGAAAATCATCTTTTCCAAAAACCCACCATTTTCGTAATGAAACCCATTAATAAAACACCCATCAAATCATGAAACCAAAACTTAATACTCACACGAAACATGAATAAGGATAAATATCCAAATACTAAAAACATGGATAAAACTTTGTTATCCAACACATTAATACATGGAGGGGATGTAATATATCAAAACCATAAATTACGATTATTTTTCAAACCCAAATAATACTAAAACATGGATAGAACATTATCCAAAAATAACATTTAATAGTGTTGGGGGAGACCCGTATCCATCGGATGTGGTGAGCACAAAGTAAGTCGTGCATCAATGTTATCAAGTAGCACCTCAAGATTCAATTGACCTTAGTGTCTACCTCCAAGGTAACACCTCAAAATTCAATTGGCCTTAGTGTCTACCCCCCCCCCCCCTTATGGGTAACACCTCAAGTGACAGAGATCTTAGTGCCTACTCTCACGGGTAGCACCTCAAGACTCAATAATCTTAGTGCCTACTCTTTGGAGTAACACCTCAAGGATCATGTCATTAGTGCCTACCCCGACTGGTAGCACCTCAAGGCGCATGGTTCTTAGTGCCAACCCCTTTTGGGTAGCACCTCAAGTCTCAAGTTCTTAGTGTTTACTCAACTAGGCCAAAAGCCTCAAAACAAAGGTCTCGGGGTCCAACCCCACAATGCTAATAGTCCCAATGTCTAACCCCGCTACACTGGCACGACCATTAACACAAGACTGACTCATATACCTATGCATCCAATGCATTACAATCTAAAATTACATGACTCCAACTAAATGATCAACACACTCAAAACATGTAATTTACAAAATGAATATGCCATAGATGCATATAATTCCAAAAGCTCAATATAGAGCAGTTTAAATCGGACTAATGTCTCCAAGACTCTTTTAAGTCAAAACTGTGCCAAAAGCTCAACAATTCATTTGACTATTCAACACAAGCCAACATATGCAAATAAATCGTATTTAACCCACAATCATGCAAATACATGCTCTAAAGGCATGATTAACTCAAAACCCCTTTCATTGACATTTCCCAAATGAAATCATACTATTTATATACCCAAAATACTTAACAACATGATAACGTGTATTTTCCAAATATTTTATATAACCAAAGGCACCAAGGGTGCGTTAATGTCAAATAATCTTCATTTATGATATAAAGTACCAAAATGACACACTCACAAGATTTATTTACCAAAGTGTCCAAAAACCTAAATACGGGTTTCTCACGAGATTTATAAAATTAGATATACCAAATACGTAAAACTCATTAAATATCCCACACATTTGATAAACAACAAGTAAAACACATTAATATCAAAATGGACATTTTTGGCATGTACACAGTTTTTACAAAGCAACTTGAACTCACTTTGCTAGATTAAGTTAAACCTAAACTCCAAATCCAAGCTCTAGCTTCCCAAATGTGAGGATTTGAGATCCCCAAGCAAATCCTTCCGAGAAAACTCTTCAAAACTACCAAGCAAGCTAGAAGACATCAAATATTAACGCAAACTTCTAAATCTACAAAGATCCTCCAAATATTTCATCTCCCAAGTGCCAACAACTTCTTTTTCCAAAGTGTGACCATTTTACATAAAACCCTCCCAAAATGAACAAAATCACATATACTTAAATCATGAGATTCAAACCATAAAACAACATTTTGGTACTTAAAACACTCTTTTATAACACATTCTTGAAGATCAACATTTACTAGCAAAAAGGGTTAAAACCCCCAAATCTTCCAAAATGCCCTAAATCGGTCAAAATCCATAGAAGTGTAAAATACATCAAGAAGGATGTTATCGGAGACAAAAATGAAGGATTTTGACAAGAATAAAGGTTTAGACGAACTTACAAATGGGCTTTTAAGAAAACCCCAAAACCTAGTCAACAATGGTAGAAAGATTGGTGAGGAATATGAAGAAGATGAAGATGATATTGGGCTCTATCACATAAGACTTAAATCTCTAGCTCCAAGACTCTATCCTCATGAAGAAAATCGATTTGGAGAGGTAGAAACTCAAGAACTAAATGAGAGGGAGGAGAAGTGAGTAGGTGTAGCAAAAATGAAGAAAAAAGGGATAAAATCCCGTTTTTTAAAGGGAAACAATAACTGAAAATTCTGCCCATCCTCCCCGAGCGTAAAGATTTCTCTCTGCGCATGAAAGCAATCTCCCCGGGCGTGAAGATTTCTCCCCGAGCATGAAACTTCTCCAGAAAATAAATTACTTGATTTTCACCCCCAAAACATTTTACCAACTCAAAATTCATATCAAGAGTTATTCTAAGGTCGAATTATAAATGTAGAGCTCGATATAAACTTACCGAAAATCCGGGTGCTATAACGTATCTCGACTAATTTTATGGGTTCCTAAAAAACAATTAGGAAAATTCCAATAATTTTAGAGGGACTTGAATTAAAAATATTTTTTTTTTCAATCTTTTAATTGATATGGATTATTATTTTGGCAATAATTTTCATGATCAAAAGATAGACCGAGTTTAATCCAACATGTTTTAATATGCTCTAAAAATTATTTATTTTAATGCAAATTATTTTGATTCATTATCTAGTCTATCACAACCAACTCATTTTACAACTATTACAACACCATCTAATACGCATTACAATAAAATTGATTTTATATAACGCTTAAAATGTTTAAAGGACCTAATAAAATACTTTATAAGACCTAAGTTTATAAAATCAAACCAAAAAACGTCATATACAAAAGTATTACAATGGGAAGCTTTTAAGCATTTCAAACAAGTTCTTTAGGACACTTATAATATAAAGTGTTGTATTATTTATTTTATATGACACTATTTAAAAAGATATTCTATAAAAAGATGGGTTTATATGACAATTGTCAAAAGTGTCCTATAAAGTAGTTAATACAACATTTTTTATTTTAAAAACATCCTATAAACCTATTGTAACATTTTCAGATAGAAAGTTTTATAGTTACTTCTATAAACTTAAGTTGTATAAAACATTCTATTAGGACGATTAAATATTCTAGGCTTTCATAAAACTAATTTCGTTGTGATGATGTAAATGTTCAAACTAGGGGTGCTCAAAAAACCGACCAACCCGATTAGGTGTGTAAATGAGACGAGACAACTCGCGAGCTACTCGAGATCGACTCGGTCAACACTCGACTCGAATAGGCTCGACTCGAACTCGAGCTCGACTCGATATACTAACGAGTTGAGTTGAGCGACCTGATACTCGACTCGATAAGTTCGTGGGATACTCGATATACAAAATAATAATAATAATTTAGTAATATTATTTTAATTTAATTGATAATAATAATATTAATAATAATAATAATAATAAAACTCAAGTTTTTTTATTTTCTTTTTGGAAAATGATGGTGTAAAAGACATGGGTAAACTCTTGATAGTGTGTCTAATTCATCCCAAATTGGCGGGATATAGAACCTAATGCTTTGAACTCAACTATATATAGATCTTTTCTCCTCTCTTGTTTTACATCTTTTGCCTTTGTTAAATGGCTTGAGCCTATGTAGGAGTGTAAATGAGATGAGGCAACTCGCGAGCTATTCGAGATCGACTCACTTGAGATCGACTCGGTCAAAACTCGGTCAACACTCGACTCGAATAGGCTCGACTCGAACTCGAGCTCGACTCGATATACTAACGAGTCGAGTCGAGTCGAGTATACTGATACTCGAGCTCGACTCGCATCATTTACACCCCTAAACCCGATCAAGTGATCAACCCAACCCGAGGTAACCCGACATATAATCGATACAAAATTAAGACAACCCGAATCTATTGGGTTGATAGTAACTCGACCAACCCGATAACCCGATAAATATTTTAGCAACTTCTCTTAAATTATTTATAATTCCCTTTAATATGTATAAGTTACCAAAAACAACTCCACAATAACGAGCAATGGAACTCATAAGAGGACATTATTAGAAAGTTATATGTAACACCTGAAAATTTTATGAACTCGTATATTCTTTTGAATGATGGATCATATTTGAAAGAAAAATTTCTTTATTTTTATGTTTTCAATATTGTTTTTACTTTTTTTAAACACAAACCGACCAACCCGATCAGGTTGGGTTGGGTTGCACTTTTGTTTGGGTTGGGTTGGGTTGGGTTGAAAATTCTCAAACCGTCAACATTGGGTTGGGTTGTTGAAATGACTTCAACCCGATCAACCCAACCAGTGAACACCCCTAGTTCAAACATTAATCATATAAATATTTAATTAATAATATTTATTAAAGACACATGTAAAATGTAAATACAGTATTAAATAATGTTTTACAGCATGCATACGAACTATTTGTTGCTAAAAGTTGATAATATTACTGTTTATCGTGCTTAAAAAACGTACCAACTATTAAATATTGATATTAAAATCAATTCATTGTGGAATTTTACCAAACTTTTATTTAATCTTTAATTCATATGCTCTTGCTTCTTTATTACTACTTTCATAACTTAATAATTTTTACATATTTTTTATAAAAAAAATTGTTAGGTTAAATAAAATATTTATTTATTTAATACCATTGATTGAGGCAAATAACTGTTTTTTAATATTATTAAAACACATCTTAGACATCAATTATTATAAGTAAAATACATATATTATTAATAAATTTTATGGTTTTTAAATCCGGTGTGTCAAAAAGATTACCAGTTAAATACTTAATACTTTAGCGATCATATCAATACTAGTGGTGTATAAAAACTCGGCCAACCCTACCAACCCAAACCGCAAAGTTTGGTTGGGTTGTACGTCTGTTTGAGTTATGTTAAGATTTTTCAAATAGTAAAACGATAAACCTGCACACCTTTTAGCAAGTGAAAAACCATAAGATCTTTGTTGTACATACTATGACTTAATAACCAAAATTAACAATTTAGAAATGAAAATCTTGTGTATATGTTTTTGTTTAATTAAGGAATGACAACAACATAAATACCTTGAAATTTTAACCCCTTAACCCGACTTCCATGGCTTGGGTTGGATTATTTTGATATTTTTTAATTATCTCTGACAACTATGCTATAATTTTTCTAAAATATGGTACAAAATTTTAAAATCTTAAAAAAAATTACATTCAATTCTAACGGTTACTCTATTTTAGCATATCTATCATCAATTATATTATTAAAATATTCAATACATTTAATAAAATATTATTTTTCTCTCCTAAACACACAACTTCAATGTCTCATATTGGTGAAAAAAAAATTTAATATTATTTCTCAATATAAATTTTAGAGGTTTTCTCAAATTTGGAGATTTTTACCTTTTCTCTCTTCTTTCTCTATTTTAACATATGGTATAGCATAGCTCTGAAGAAAAATTGCTAAAATCTCGTTTTTTTTTTAATTTTAGCATAGCTGTTGAAGATGCTCTTAGTTGGAAAAACCAAAAAATCAAGCACCACACAACTATCCTCATGACCAGTATACGCATCGTATACTTAGATGATGACGTCAAACATTTTTAAGAAAATAGATATAAAGTTGACGAGACTTTTGGAAGCGAAAACCGAACCTACAAATAAATGATATACCCTGGGACGAGTCTCCAAATAGTCGCCAGGATTTTCCCGACTATTATATTCAGAATCCTTTGAAATTTGTCCGGAAAAACGCAAGCTAACCCATATATCCATAGTATCCAAAAAATTATCAAACCATAACTTGTGGATTCGATTCCGAAAAATTATCAAACAATAGAAAGGCATAAACTGAGAACCAAGATTTACGACAAGTTCAAATTTTTACGAAATAAGTCGGGATGAATTGGGAAATCCAAATCATCTACAGACAGCACCTAACAATGATGATGAAGATGAAACACCTACTCGAAAAACTAATCTAATCATCGAATCTAATATCGACCCCATCAAACTTAATTCAAACTAAAACAACCCGAAAGAAATTAAGAGCTCGATCCAACATCACCATTCGTCGTGTTTTTTACATACAAACAAACAAATAGAAAAAGGTGAGATAAAGATTCATCGTCTAATCGCCAATGCCAGTCAGTTTACGTACCAAAGTTACGCGTGTCCGTGTGTTACTACTGAAGACTCACATTGATGTCAGTTGCCTTATTCCTCGACTCGGGGGTATTAAAGGAAGACCAGTTATCTCCACGAAACGAAGGATTTTGTTTTGCAGTGGTGGAATATGGCGGCTCGTTGGCGGCAGCCGGTGCCGGAACGGGTACCGGCACTGGAACTGCAGCGGTAGTAGGGACTGTGATCGTTATGTTTTCGGGTTTTTGTTTCTTGGCAGTCTTCTGTTCGTGCTGAACCTGTTGCACACCCGTGAAGAAACTTCCTACAATGATCTGGTTTATAACCGAAAACAAGAAATCAAAAAAATCAAAAACGATGGAACAGATTGGTATGAAAATAAACAAATGGAGCTTGGGAAGTACCTGCACAGGACTGGCGGCCACCAGTAGGCCCGCCACACTACCGCCAACAACCCGCCCATCTGGGCTTGACAAAGAAACACTCATCCCACCGGATCTGTTTCTTATTCCTCCACTTTCAGACGGAATAAAAGATCCCGCCAACGAAAGTATCTCAAAACGCCCCTAAAGAAAGAAGAAAAAGGTCTCAGATTTTCGAGAAAATTCGACAATAGACGAGACCAAACAACAGCAAGGTAACAGATCATTCTTCGTTCTATATTTTAAAGATCTTATTTTTTCTGATACTGCATAAACGGGACTCATAAAATGAAACAATAAGCGATCAGAACGGACTGGATTTCTAAAATTTACCGCACCTCGTAAGTCAATGTACCGCCAGAAGAGTCGGGCTGCCGAAGGGTAACACTTGAAATGACACCATTTGCCGACAAAATGCATATTGCACGGGGTCCTTGTTGGGAGAACGATATAACCTTCATCGTTACGTCCTAATGCAAGCCAAAAATCAAATTTGTGTAACGCCAAATAATCGAAAATAACAGTTAATTGTAAACGAAGAAAAAGAATTCCGCTTTTCTACACTTGTAGCATGCTCAATGGTTGAAATAATAAAGTTTACCTCTCCGGTGTTAACGTTGATGATATGAGGCATAAAGTTAGCGCCAACCGAGCATGAAACCCAGTCACCTAAGCAAGAAACAACGAACAATGTAAATTAACAAAACTTTAAGGAAAACCGAATAACTTGAAGTAAAATTCCTAATGAATCTAATCTTTTCACAATCTTAGGCATCATATTAAGACAAAATTAAAGAACCCGAGATACTGAGTGTTGCGAATAACCAAACAAACGATGAACAATTGCACAGAATGAACACCTAGATTTATGTAACCAAACCAAACGAACACAGTATAACCCACTTGAAGGTGGGGTCCAGTAAGATGTAGGCAAACCTAACCTCTACCCCAAAGAGTAAAAAAGTAAAGCAGTTGTTTCCTTGAACACATAGATGTATACGGTTAACGCAATATGACTACATCCACGGCAACTGCAACTGAGTTTTCACTATACAGAGAAAACAATATACATGAAAAATCGATGTTCTTAACCCTAATTACGAATTCAAGTATTTATACACTCGAATACATATATAATCCTACAAGACTCTTAACTCAAACAAGATAAATCCACTTATGAACATACCGAATATAGAGTAGGCTTCAAGTCATCACGAAACAGAGCTCAACGATCGTGAAAGACAAAACAGGCGCAAACCCGAGTCTTGAAAGACAAAAAAAAATGTGAAAGAAAACCCCACTGTTGAACAGATAAGCACTTTGAGCCAACAACCAAACCCCACACCATAATAAAAGCAAAGTCTTGATCTTTACAAGTGTAGCTAAATATAGAGAGAGTGACACTACAATACAAGTCATTTAGTTCTTGAAAACCTTAATAAGTCAATCCAAACCTAGGTTTTTAGGAAAAAAGATTTTCATTAAAACCTCAGCTTTATCTTCTTCTCTGTTCATTCTTGTCATTTGTATGTATGTATCTATGTATATCCCAAAAGGTAAGCAACAAAATTAGAATCATCTGTTTCAAGATTCTCCTAATTCACTCACCAACTTCCACACATAAAAAGCAGAGATAACTTCTAGAACTATATATTAACATCAAGATCTATGTTGGAAGAGGGTTCTATTCAATTAGGTCCCACTTCAATCAAAACCCATAAAAATCTTGAAATTATTTCATCAGATCAAATAACACCCAGTTCACATTAACATAAAAAGACACAAACTTTAAAGAAAACAAATCTTTATTGAGAAGGGTATTGTTGTTGCTACCTAAAGCTTCCATCTCTTTGGGTGGTTGTCGTTGGTGTTTTCCGGCGGATTGAGGTTTGATTTTGGCTCTTTTTCCGGTTGAGAAATCGATCACCGGCGGCCCAGCAGATGAGATGGGTTTTGGAGATAAAGCCTTTCTGACGGACCCATCTGGAGCATATTTTCTGGGTCTGCCTCTTTTCTTTTTTTCTGTCAAAGGTGTTACACCTGCCGGTGGTGGAGCCGCCGGGTACGGCGGAGAAGCGGCGGCCATTTGGCTTGTGATAGATTGAGGGGCTGATCCAGTGGTGGTGGTGGTGAGCTTGCTAGTGAGTTCAGTTCTTGGAGCAATATGGTAATCAGAGGGTGCATCTGATCCAACCACTGTAACCCCACTACTATTCATCCCCTCCCTTCTTCCCTCAATCATCAAACAACAAGAAAGAAATTACAAGAAAATAAAAATTAATAAACAAGACTCTTTAGCAAGAACACATTGATTTTTTATAATCTTGAAAGAAAAAGAAAATACCAAAAATATTAATGGTATTTTACTTTTTTTTTTTTTTTTTTAACTTAAAACCCAAAACCCAGAAGTTTTTAAACAGAAAAGACTTCAAATTTTGAAGAAAAAAATTAGAACAAACAAAAGTCTGGGGGATTTTTTAGAAGGAGAGATCAAAAAGGAAAAACATATGGAAATTTGCAGAAAATTATGTAGATGAGATGGTGGTCTGCATGAGGAAGATGATCAATAATAATTTTTTTTGAAAAAAAAAATAATAGTTTTGAATTTAGAGGAATAATGAGGTAGAGTATGGGAAGATAAAGATTGAATTTCTTTTCTCAGATGTATGGAAAATTGTGGGTGTTTTTAGATGTTAAAGCTATTTTGGGTTGCTTAGTTTCCTCAAGATTGTCTGAATAATAAATTAAAAATAAAAAAAATATATTAAAAGAGGAAAAAAGAAATTATTTAATGTTGGTCTTTAATTATCAACTATTAAAGTGGAAAATTTTTATGTATTTTGGTTAATAAATGGGTTGAAGTCCGGTGAAAAGAAAAGTGAAATTAGGTTGCCAAGGCATGAAGACAACCATACCTCTTTTTAAAAAAACAAATAATATAATTGTTTTTTTTTATAAATAAATGTATATTTAATATGTTATAAAATAATATAGATAATCATATACAAACAAAGAAAGGTGTAGGAAAACAATTGAAATGTTAGAAAATAGAATATTATTTGTATTTAATAATATGATAATATAATTTATATACAAAAGCCCATCTTGGTTTCTACCCCAAAACAATGAATCTCAAATTATCATTTTTTTTAATTTGCTCAATTTTATTTTTTTTATCATTTGTAGGCCTTTTTTTAATAATCAGCTAATTGTAGCCATACATATTTTGTAATTAATATATATATATATACACAAAAGCATTCTTACAAAAAAAAAATTATACAACAAAATGATAGCATATAAGTATAAAAAATGTTCATAAGAATGAAGTTAGTATGTCTTTTTTATACTGTAGTATCATATTTTATATATGAGTTTATAAAACATAATTTAAATACGAACAAGTAAATAAAGATTTATATTTTAAATTAATTTTTATATTTCAAATTAATTTCTGTTGATTATTGACGGAGTACTATATACCAACAATTGTCCTATTGTAATAATAAAAAAATTACCTTTTTTTATACATGATTACTTAATCTTTAATAAATAATTTTAATATTATTGATATATACAGGGAAATTTGAGTCTGAATGCTCAAAGAAATCACATATATCAAAAATATGTTTCAATGTTTAATTATTAAAAAGTAGAGTAAATTATATTTTTGGTCTATGTGGTTACCACTCACTATCAACTCTAGTCCATTTTTAAACTAACTACAGTTACGGTCACTGTGGTTGCCATTTTGTTTCAGATTTGGTCCCTATGATAGCCATTTCATTTCTGATTTGACCAATCTTGTTAACTTTGTAAAAAAACTCAGTTAAGTTAAAAGGTATTTTGGTCTTTTAACTTTTTTTATGTATTTCCTTTCTGTTTTATAAGATTTTATTTCTTTTGCTACATCTTTTTAAACAAGTTTCAATATACAAATTCTTTAAGCATGAGTACAACATCTTCTCCGATAGCCCAACTCTTCTCAAGCCAACAAAAATTAGAACTCTAAATCAAAACCCAAATTGAACCATGTATCAAAACCCAACTCGAAAACTAAATCAAAACCTAAACTCAAAAACTAAATCAAAACCCAAACCCAAACCAAAACTAAAATTAAATCAAAACCCACATCAAAAACTAAATCAGACCCAAAATATAAATGAAAATGAAAACGAAGGCAGTAATGCACTGCTTAAAACTCAAATTGAAACAAAACTAAAAACCCCAAAATTAAAACGAAAACAAAACCAAAACCCAATCGAAACCAAAACCATACATGTGTGGTGGTCTTCCAGGTGGGTACTTGGATCGATATTGTCTTCCCAGTTCCCAGACCCACATCCAATTGACCCTTTATGTATCTATCTCCTTCATCTTTGCCCATACATGTGTGGTTAGCCCCGTGCATCGGTCGGGTCGGGTCGGGCCCAAAATCCCGAAACCCGATCGGATTCTCGGTTGAGTGAAAAACACCCGAACCCGACCGTAAATAATTCGGGTTGTTCGGGTTCGGATAGTTCGGGTCGGGTGGACCGGGTCTGGGCCGACTTTGGGTTGCTTTCTTTTTGGGCCTGTTACAACTTAATAAACTTAAACAAACAACTATTTTTACAAAACAACTATAAACAAACAACTATTTTTACAAAACAACTATAAACAAACAACTATTTTTACAATAATGTAAACGCTGTAAATTGTAATGTGTAAAGTCAATGATCAATCTACTTTGCGAATATGTATATATGATGATTCTGTAAATATGTTCTACATTACATGTTATGTAATATAATTTTACGAATATGAAACAAGATCTTATATCTTACATTCTAAAGATTAGGAACATTTCCAAAAACATAAACACAAACCATAACAACTATCTTACATAAACACAAACCATATATCGTAACAAGGGTTAGGTAAAAATAAACACAAACCATATAGCGTTTAGGACTGAAAAACAAAAACACAGCCTCACAGGGCAGGCCAGCAGGGGCACTGGCAATGTCCATTCCAATGAACTAATGAGGTTCATAATATCAAAAATCATTATCAAATATCAATCCATAAAATCATTATCAATCCATAAATGAACTAATTTTGAAGTTCATAATATCAAAAATCATTATCAAATATCAATCCATAAAATCATTATATCAAATTATCAATCCATTCATAATATCAAACATAAACACAAACCCATTCAATCCATAAATAATATCAAATATCAATCCATAAATGAACTAATGAAGTTCAAATTTCAGTTTCCAAAAAAAAAACCCAAATTAAAAATCGATGTTTATGACTTTATGGTAACTGGTAAGTGGTAACAGGTAACTTACAGAGATTCAGAGAAGTCTGTCAGTCGATGCCTCGATTCCAATCGGTGGTAAGTGGTAACTCAGTCGATGAATCGATGAGCGATGGGCCGATGCGAGGTCTGGGTCTCTGGGAGAGTGGAAGAGTGCGAGGACCGGAGGAGGTTTAGAGACGGTGGAGGCCAAGGAGGAGGAGCAGAAGGTAGTCGGTGATTGTCGTGCCGGTGGAGACGACGAGACGTAGAGTCGCCGGTGCGGTGGTGGAAGGGAGACGATTAGGTTTAGAGATTGAAGTCGATTCGATTTTAATTTTAGTATTTAGGTAATTAGGTTTTTAGTTTTAGATTTTAGAATTAGGAATTTAGGATTATTAAAATAAAAACCGGTTTTTATTAAATATTATATATTTTCGGGTCGGGTCGGGTATGGGTTCTGGATACCCAACCCGATCCTATATTACCCGAAATCAGAACGGATCGGGCTTTATCGGGTGTTCGGTTTTTCGGGTTTCGCTGGGTTTTCGGTTCGGGTTTTGCTCACCCCTATGTGTGGTGTGGTGGTCTTCTGTGTATTTCTATCACCACCAACCCCCACCCAAACAATTAACATATGAAATCAAGTTCATTAACATAATCAAAACCATATAAACATCAACAACAAAAAATCCTTAAAATCAAAACCCCAAATCAGATTCTTAAACCTCCAATCTATTGACATCTTCGTCTACACCATCACTACGACTCTTCCGTTGTTGCATATGATGCTTGAAGAAAATACCCATCAAGGCCAACCTTCAAACACCCAAACGGGATCTGGAGATGTAGACCCAAACGAAAATGGCAGATGCAAATCTAAATGAATAGATAAAGATGCAAACCTAAACGAACAAAGACACAGAGGGAGAGATATGGTACTCGACGGCGAAGAAATAGAAGAGACTGTCGGGAGGGCTCGACGGTGCTGCTGGGAGCTCTGGGAGACAGGAAGGCTGAGAAATAGAATAGAGAGAAAAAGATGGGCGGTGATGAAGGAAATCGCCGGAGAAACAGGGATGGAGGGCGGACCGATGCTTCCTTCTTGAGGAATGGGTGATTATAGGGTTCTAGCTTCTGTGAATTTGTGTATATATGTATATGTATATTATAATGACATATTTATTTATTTTTTATTAAAAATTAAGGAAATAATAAAAGGACCAAAATGCCCTTGGAGTTAATGGATTTTTTTTAATAGAGTTAGTCAAAGGGACCAAAAGTGAAACAAATTGGCAACCACAGTGACCAAAAGTGTAATTAGTTTAAAAGAGGGACTAAAGTTGATAGTAGGTGTCAACCATAGGGACCCAAAATGTAATTTACTCTAAAAAGTATTTACTTTTTCGTCCTTACAAAATACATCTCTTAAATACTCAACTATTGAAAAAGTTTCTTAAACTTTCTCTCTCCCTCTCAAGTAGTCTTTCCCTTTTTGTGATCGACTAACCAACTCAAAAACGAAAATGAAACCAAAATAGCATAGAAAAAAGTAAGATAATATCGGTATCAAAATTTAATTCACCATGTGGGATCCAGTCGATATGCAATTATCTCTTTAAAGTTGTGTATTATCTCTTTCAAATTGTCATTCTCATTGACATAAATCAAAGAATCATATTGTTTGTGGAATAAGGAAATGTTAACCTAACATAAACAATTTATTTGAACTGCTAAAAAATGCCTTATACCGATCATTTAAGAACACTCACCTAGTACACTCTTGAGAAAATGAAAAATATGAAGTTTTCTTCTTGCTAGGGTAGGAAGCCGATTTGTTTTGAGAATTCATGCACGTAGAAATTTGTAAAGCTCGTGTACTATGCATGGGAAGAGTACCATACCTTTAATGGCAAGTCATGCATTTAATGTGTAACGCCCCATAGTCCAAAGCAAAAGACTGACCTAATAACTTACAAATCAACTTTAAAACCATGACGGAAGTTATCGGGAACCCACAACTTAAAAGTTCTAAGGACGTCTTTGTTAGGTCTTTCCTACATTGTCCTTGTTCCTTAGTGATGCGAGGTTCTCTTAAGATTTTACAAACATCCTCTTATGACTCATCGTGCTTGACAATATTTACCCCTACAATCATGATGGTACAAGGAATGCTCTAATACCACTTGTAACAACCCGATTTTTTCCAAATATCTCGGTATATAAAATAACAACCTAAGATCATCTTGAAAATAACGCGACGGAATATAAACCATTGCCTAAACAGCAGAGTGACCCAATAACTTTAAAATCAACTTTCTAACTATGGTGGAAGTTGTTGCTAGTCCACAATTTTGTTTTTATAAAGAGCCATAAATCTACTTTTCTATACATGTAGGAGGAGTTGGTACATAGTACTAGCCAACATTCGGTACACTTGTGATTAGAGGTGGACCTAGAAAATTTTCCGAGAGAGGGTACAATAATAATTAACATAATATTGAAGACCAACAAATATGTTAGACGACCAAATAAATAAAATGAAGAGACGAGGACAAATATTTGCAAGTTTTTTTTACATCTTCAATTCTTGGGTTGAATTTTCATCGTTTTTGGATTTTGAGTTTGCAAGTGATCTTCTTTTTCTATCAAAGAGATGGAAAAGAAGATGGAAAGAGAAAAGAGAGGGGGGTGGGCAAGGAAAGAGTAAGGTGGCGTTTGTTTTTTAAGTGGTGTTGAAGTCTGAAGTCTGATTTCATTTCTGATTTTTAAGTGGTGGTGCTGAAGTCTGAAATCTGAATAAAAAAGAGAAGATGAATGAAATAACAAGAAATTGGCAAACATGTAAACATCATGGAACAACTTAGAACTGGAAACTAATTAACATGGGTATTAGATTTCATACAAGAACAAGTGGAGCAATCTGCATGAAAGTCACAATGGGTATTAGATTTCATCCAATTTTTAACATCAAACTTCCAATCTTCAACATCAAACCTCTAATTTTTAACATCAAACTTCCAATCTTCAACATCAAAAATCCAATTTTTTAACAAGGTGAGTCTTTTGTGCTTAACAGCAGTAGTAAGAAATATATAAATCAAACCACATATATCGAACAAAGAAGCAAGATCTGGTTAATTAAGAAAGAAGATGACAACATCATAAATCAAACACAAAAATCAAAACACAAAAAAACCATCCATATAAATCGAACAACAGCAGCAAGAAACAGAAGGAAAAAAACGAACAACAGCAGCAATAAACACAAAAATCGATGGAGAAACAAAAAACTTGAACAACAGCAACAAGAAATCCACATAAAAACTCGAACAACAACAGCAGGAAGTTGATGTTGACTTCTCATAGCAACAATCGATTTATGAGATGGACGAGAAACAGGGAAACAAGGACGGAAGGTAGTACCTGATCGATCGGAAGGGAGAAGGAGATGGAATCGCTGATCGAGAGAGGCTATAATCGATTTCTGAGATGTAGGCGTACGTGATTTTCAGATAGAGGCGTGGGGCTGTGTAATAACCGAGTTTGAAATAGGGAATTTTAGGTTTTGGGAAAAAGGCGATCAAGTCCAAAAGTTAAGGGGGTTAAGTGTAAATAGTGTAATAAAAGGGTTTTACCTAGGGATTCCCTTCATTCTATCTGTTGGCGGCTGAAGAAAGGAAGGCAGGGTGATTTGGGGTGCGACTTGGAGAAGAAGGAGGTCTTGGAGTGCTGCAATATAACTTCTCTTGAGGTAAGATTTTAAGACCTTTCTCTATAAAAGTTTATGTAGTTAGTATGTTTTTGAAGTCTAATGTTGGATAAGATTTAGCACTGGACATTAGAAAAGAAAAACCTTTATTTTCCTTGGAATCGATCCACTGTTGGGTAATGATTATTAGAGTGATTAATGTGGTTTAGAGTTTAATAAATCTAATTAGATGGGTAAGTTTATCTTTATGTCTGAGGATCAGAGGTTTTGTTCGACTTCTGCGGTTTGCGCAGGTTCTCAAAATTGCCTCCGGGCGAAGTAAAATGTACAACCCCGGGGTTGGTGACCCCGGGCGGTGATGGTGGAGGTCGGGTCCGGTAAACCCCGGGCGGAGTGGGGGACCGGGGAGTCCAGTCGGTGTAGGAAGGGCCGACCTCAGGCGACAGGGGATCGGTTAAACTCGGGAGGCGGGGGACCGGGGTGGAGAACCCGAGCCGTGACCCCGGGAGGCGGGGGAGCCCGGGGGATTTGAGCCTTGACCGGGTCATCCGGGGATGTTTATTAGAATAGTCCAGTAAATAGGATTTTGGGGATTTGTATGAGAATGTATAAGTCTAAATGGTGTGTCTTATCGTTTATCGTTTATCGACTTATCGTAGGTTGTGAATCGTTAAAGCACGGATTGTGAGCAAGAAGCTAAGGTGAGTCTTTTCAAACTAAACTCCCATACGAATCTGCAAGTTATTTACGTACATGAGATTGTTAACTAAATGTTTATGAGTATCGTTAAAGTATTTCTTATGGTGGTAGTTGTTTTAAAACATGTATTCCTTTATACGAGATTTATATCGGCAAGTACTTATAATCATATTATATGATTTTTACTTATGTGTTGTTCAACTGTATGCATACATTGTTGGAGAGCTTTACGGTCAAAGTCGGGGGGTGTGAACCGCCTGTGCTCATACCGGGGGGTGTCCCGTTTATGCCAATTGGGAGGTGTGACCCAGATAAGGCAGTGTGAGCCAAACACGCCACTTTCCTTCGGGTAACGGTAGTGTGTGCCAGAAGCGAGTTTGTTTTCTAAAAGTAAATTGTTGCCAAGCTGAATGGGTTAAGTTGTTTTCTTATTTACATAAACTCGCATTGTTTAGATTTCAAACTGTTTTTAGGGAACTCACTAGACCTTCGGTCTAACCCTCGCTCTTTCAAAACTAAAAACCTTTTCAGGTCATCGTGAGATAGGCAACTCTACCAAGGGTAAGGAGAAAGTATGAACGGGCACCGGAGTAGAAGACTTCCATTTAGCATGTTTTGTTAAATTCTCAGTTGTAATAGGTTGCCTTATTGCAAACCTGGAATACTTTTAAGATTCTAATTATTGTCTTGGGTCGTTTTGGCGAAATTTCTTTATGTTATTAGACCACTTTATATTTTTCTGTTTGGGGTTGTTACAATTGGTATCAGAGCCATAGTTTAAGGGATCTAGGTGACCGGACGGGCCTAGACTTAAACTAGGAGGATAGGATATAACTGAGATTATAGGACAACCTTAGGAAGACAAGTGGTAGGGTAGTCTGGCCAGTGTAATTATAAATTTACAGGTACATGTGTGTGCTTAACTTGCCTTTTTTGCTTTGGGTTTATCTTAATGATGTTTGTGTGTTGGTGTGTTGTCTGTAGTCATGTCAGAGCGAGTAACTAGGAGCAGATCTGCGCCAGTAGCTGAGGCGGCGCCGGTGAATGAAATTGTTGAGGATGGACCATTTGTTCACCCTCAACAAGCTGCTGTGAGAGGAAAAGGGTGCGGGCGACCTAAGGGAAAGACAACCCGAAAGGCAGCCACTTAAGTGGAGGAACCGAAAGTGAGAGCTCCAGGAAAGAGAACAGTGCGGGTTGCCCGAAAAGCCAAAAGTGTGGAGATCATGGCTGAACAGTAACCCTCTCTTCAAGAAAGTTCGGCTACTGCAAGGGGAAGAAGGCCCGTGAAGAACCGTGGGGGAGGTCGGACTCAAGCTTTTATCACACAAGAGACTTTCGCCACTGAAATGGGGAAGTTACCGGAGAACTTGCAAGCGCTATTGGCTCATCAAATTTGAGGGGTAGCGGGAAGCCATGAAAATAGCGAAGAGAGAGACGATTGAGGTGACCAACTCACCAATGATTGTGGTTGGCAGTCACTCTCAGTCGACCCCAGTTTTGGAAGTCAATACATCAACCGAGAAATGATGTAGTTACAAAACGTTCACCACTTGCAATCCTCCTACCTTCAAAGGAGAGTGCGACCCGGTGGTGGTTATCAAGTGGATTGGAAATATGGAGCTGGCATTCGATACCTGCAAGTATGCAGAAGAAGATAAGGTTGTATTTGCTCTATCTATGATGAGGGACGATGTTGTATTTTGGTGGGAGGCGGAGACTGGGGACAGAGGTTCGAAAGCGGCTAGAGGTATGGATTGGGAAACTTTTGTAGCTAAATTCAAGAAGCAGTTCTGTCCATTGGCAGCCGTGAAGAAGTTAGAGGAGGAATTCTTTAATTTAGAGCAAGGAGACATGACAGTGAGAGAGTATACAACTAAATTTCTGGAAAAGGCTCGTTTTGTTGAAGTGTATGTGCCAAATGAGGAACGTCGAGTAGACATGTATTTATTTGGGCTGAAGAGCAGTATTCGAGAGCTGGCAGCAACACGAGAGCCTACTACCTTACAGGCGGCCGTTAACGCGACCGAGATGACTGAAAAGGACAAGGCGCGTCAAATGATTGAAAAGAGCGGTGAGAAAAGAAAATGGGAAGGCCCGGTGCATGATCCAAAGAAGTTCAAAAGTACCAGATCTGATCAGCGAGTTATACCAAGGGTCGAGAACAAGTCGTGCAACAAATGTAACCGGATGCACAAAGGAGAATGTTTGGCAGATCGGGAGGGTTGTTTTAAATGTGGAAAAACAGGGCATATGGCACGAGATTGTCAAGGAGCTAGAACTTGCTACCAGTGTGGTGCTGCAGGTCATATTAAAACAGACTGTCCGTAGTTGAAAAAGGGAACCGTTGGGAATGCTGGGGGAAGAGGAGGGGAGCGGAAGGTGGAATCCTCCCGAGCTAGGGCAAGGGCGTTCAACTTGACGGCGGAGGAGGCGGTAGAAATACCGAATGTGGTGACAGGTACTTTCCTTTGACTTTTGCGAAGGTATTGTTTGATTCGGGCGCAAACCGTTCGTTTGTGTCACCGAATTTTGTTCGTAATCTGCATGTGAAACCCAGGGAGCTTTGTACTGGGTTCGAGGTAGAAGTAGCTGATGATAGTCGAGTCTGGGTGAGGGAAGTATATGAAGGGTGTAGTATTGTCATCAATGGACAGTCATTCCTACTTCGGTTGTACCCGATGGGTATGGGAGAATTTGATGTCATTGTGGGGATGGATTGGTTGGCGTCGAATGATGCTCATATAGTGTGTAATAAGAAACTGATTCGAATAGCATTGCTGGGTAAGGAAGAGGTAGTAGTGTATGGGGATCGTCGGGATAGGAAGTCGTGTTTGATCTCTATGATCAAGGCTAAGCGGTGTTTAGTGAAAGGGTGCGTGGGGTTCTTAGCATACATAATAGACAGGCTATTAGTGCGAAGTTTTCTGGGATTGGAAGGCTATTATCGAAAGTTCATTCAAGACTTCTCGAAGATAGCCACGCCATTAACAGCTCTAACAAGGAAGAACGTAAAATTTGTGTGGGCGGAGGCTCAGGAGAGTTCGTTCAGTAAATTGAAGGAAAGTCTGAGCAGTGCACCTATCTTGTCCCTACCCAACGGGACGGAGGGATTTGTAATCTACAACGATGCTTTAAAGTTGGGTCTAGGCTGTGTGTGTTGATGCAAGAGGGCAAGGTTATCGTGTATGCGTCTCGCCAGTTGAAAGAGCACGAGAAGAATTACCCGACGCATGACCTGGAACTGGCAGCAGTAGTATTGGCTTTGAAAATCTGGAGGCATTATCTGTATGGGGTTAAATGTCGAATTTATACGGATCACAAGAGTCTTCAACATCTATTCAACCAAAAAGAACTCAACATGAGACAGCGTAGGTGGATGGTATTGTTGAACGATTACGATTGTAAGATCCTTTACCATCCGGGCAAGGCCAATGTGGTGGATGATGCCCTAAGTCGTAAGGAGCGTGGGGAAGCGACAAAGGTGGTGGCCTTTCGAATTGAGGTTACTTCTAATTTCTTGGAAGAAGTCAAGAAGTACCAAGGAGAAGCAGTTTCGGGAGAAAACTTGAAGAGCGAGAGAATATTCGGAATTGTCGATTCGCTGATCGCCGATAGTCGTGGAGTCAAATGCTACAAGAATAGAGTGTGGATTCCAAAGCTGGGAGAACTTCGAAAGAGGGTGTTGGAAGAAGCAAATAAGTCACGTTACTCCGTACATCCAGGAACCAACAAGATGTATCGAGATCTGAAACAAAGTTACTGGTGGCCGGGTTTAAAGAAGGATATTGCTTACTTCGTCGAGCGATGCCTGACGTGTTTGAAGGTGAAAACGGAGCACCAGAGGCCTTACGGGGAGCTTCAACCTTTGGAAATTCCAGTCTGGAAGTGGGACGAAATTGCGATGGACTTCGTTACCGGGTTCCCGCGATCACCTAAGGGGCACGATGCCATTTGGATGATAGTGGATCAACTCACAAAGTCAACTCACTTCCTACCGATCAAGGAGACGTACCCATTAGAGAAATTGGCTCGATTGTACACATATAAGGTAGTAACTAGGCATGGAGTACCGTCGTCTATTGTGTCAGATAGGGATGCTCGTTTCACGTCATCCTTTTGGAGAAGTTTGCAAAGAGAGTTGGGATCACAACTCAAGTTAAGTTCAACCTATCACCCACAAACTGATGGTCAAAGTGAAAGGACCATACAAATGCTGGAATACATGCTCCGAGCATGCGTGATCGACTTCAAGGGTTCGTGGGAAGTTCATTTGCCATTGATAGAGTTCTCGTATAATAACAGCTATCACGCCAATATTCAAGCATCACCGTTTGAGGCGTTGTATGGGTGTAAGTGTAGGACACCTTTATGTTGGAACGAAGTAGGAGAACGACAGTTGACAGGCCCCGAAATTGTGCAAGTGACGACCGACAAAGTGAACCAAATTCGTGAAAGGTTGAAGACAGCGCAAGACAGGCAGCGGATGTACGCGAATAAACGAAGAAAACCAATCGTATTTCAAGTAGGAGACAGAGACATGTTAAAAGTCTCGCCTTGGATAGAAGTAGTCCGTTTCGGAAAGAAAGGTAAGTTACGCCCGAGGTTTGTCAGATCATTTGCTATTTTAGAACGCGTTGGAGAAGTAGCATACAAGCTGGAATTGTCGGAGGAGTAACGGAGTTCACCCCACATTCCACATGTCGAATCTGAAGAAATGTTTGGCGGAGACCGATGTAGTAATACCATTGGAGGATGTCCAAGTGGATGAAAAGTTGAGTTATGTCGAAGAACCGGTGGCCATTCTAGATCATAAAGTCAAGAAGCTGAGGAATAAAGAGATTAGGTTGGTAAGGGTGCAGTGGAAGTTCCACAAAGGACAAGAGTCAACATGGGAAGTGGAGGCAGATGTGAAGTCTCAATACCCTCATCTGTTCGACAATGGAATTCAGGGGACAAAATCCTTTTGAGGGGGGATATTGTAATAACCGAGTTTGAAATAGGGAATTTTAGGTTTTGGGAAAAAGGCGATCAAGTCTAAAAGTTAAGGGGGTTAAGTGTAAATAGTGTAATAAAAGGGTTTTTACCTAGGGATTCCCTTCATTCTATCTGTTGGCGGTTGAAGAAAGCAAGGCAGGGCGATTTGGGGTGCGACTTAGAGAAGAAGGAGGTCTTGGAGTGCTGCAATATAACTTCTCTTGAGGTAAGATTTTAAGAAATAAACTCGCATTGTTTAGATTTCAAACTGTTTTGAGGGAACTCACTAGACCTTCGGTCTAACCCTCGCTCTTTCAAAACTAAAAACATTTTCAGGTCGTCGTGAGATAGGCAACTCTACCAAGGGTAAGGAGAAAGTATGAGCGGGCACTGGAGTAGAAGACTTCCATTTAGCATGTTTTGTTAAATTTTCAGTTGTAATAGGTTGCCTTATTGCAAACCTGTAATACTTTTAAGATTCTAATTATTGTCTTGGGTCGTTTTGGCGAAATTTCTTTATGTTATTAGACCGCTTTATATTTTTCCATTTGGGGTTGTTACAGGTTGGAGATCGTTTTCAGAAACAGGATGCAAGAGAAATGGAGGCGGTGAGGAATAAAAGGAAATATGTGGTTAACTTACCACTTTTTTGTCCAAATGAGTTTAAGTGATAAGTGGATCTAGAAAAAAACGGTCTGAATGTAAAAATGTCTGACCAAATAAGTGATAAGTGATCATTAAGAGCTAAAATAGAAAAAAACAAACAAGGCCTAAAGTTGAGCATATACATAGAAGAGGTACTTTTGAGAAGAGGACTATTTTGGAGCATAGTTTTCTGATAAATCAATTATCAAACATAATTTTTTATAAGGAACCTCGTAAACACAACTTTCCTATATATTTGTTTATTTATCCAAAATTCCAATTAACCATGGTGATTGGATGATTGATCCATTCATTTTAAATAACTTTTTTTTTTCTTATTTTTTGTGTCATAATTTCATATAGATAAAATAATCATAATAATATTTACCTTGTCCTAAAAAGGTGTTTGCTTTTTCTTCATTTAAATATGTAACATTTCAAATAAAAATACAAAAATAATATTTGCTTTACGAAAAAAATAACTTCTAGTTTTAGTACTAAGGGGTTGTTTGTTTATCTCTTAATAGTTTCATTAAGAGGTAACATCTGAATCGTTAAGAGGTAAATCTTGTTTGACCAAAAAAAGGCATGCCTCTTAATGGTTCCAAAACTCTCTGAATGATTTAGGTGTCGTTTGTTTTTTAAAAGGTCTAAAGTCTGAAGTCTGAAGTCTTATTTTAGTTATGATTAATAAGAGGTGGTGTGTAAAAAGGTCTGAACGATTCAGACTTAAGAGCCATTAAGAGGTTTAAAAAAAAAACCCATTAGTGTCTTGACTATGTCTTAACCATTCAGAACCCTGATTTCATCCTGGACAATTAGCAAACAACCATTTTTTATTTCGCATTATATCATAAGAGTCTCTTAATCATTCTGCACCTAACCATTCAGCAATCAACTGCCAAACAACCCCTAAGTTTATAGTTAAAATAAATATATCTATATTTCATGTCCAAAGATGGATTTTAAATCTTAAAGTGTACAAAATTAAACGGTTGTTCTTATTATTATTACTAGAAGCATACTCGCGTAATGCAGTGAGATACATCACGATTTTAATGTTTCATTTTTTTTTGTTTTTTTGTCGATTTACAGTACGATTTTGGATGGTTTTGAGAACGTGATAACGTTTTTTTTTATAAATTTATTTAATTTAGGCTTAATAATATAATATTTTTATATAAAAAAATAAGTATTTTGTTAGAATTCAATGATTATCTTATATAATTTAATGACATCTAGAAAAAATAACTAATTACATATTTAATAATATAATTAAAACAAATTTATAGTAATATAATATATTAATTAATAGTGATACATGGAAATGTCTGCATAAAAAGAAGGTTTTGCACATACCAAATTAGTGGGTGTTAGAAGTCTGCAATAGTAATATGTATCTTGTGTTTTGATACTTGTAAATTAAGATATTTTTAAAATTTTGCATAAAATAATAGTACCTTATGACTAATAATTTGTATTTAAGAGTTTTTTATCCGTGCTTTATAATATAGTATAGATTATTATTATTATAAAGTTGTAAATTGTTAATAATATCTAAACAAAATTCGATTGGCAATAATATACCAAAATATGTACTATAACATAATTTTTAGAGTAAATTACATGTTTGGTCCATGTAGTTATATGTTTTTGTTCTTTTTTTTGAAAATTCAACGGATTGTGTACATGTGGTTGCATTTTTACAACGAGTTGAGTCCTTAATGTAACTATAGGGATCTAGGTTGTTGATTTAGTTAGGGATCGAACTCATTAAAAAATTACAACTAAAGAGATCCAACTCATTAAAAAATGTAACCACAAGGATGTATCTTGTTAAAAAATACAACTATAAAAATACGTGACGTTGAAATTTCAAAAATTATATATAAAAACCGTTAAAAACACTTAACCACAAAGAAGAAACATGCAATTTACTCTAATTTTTATAATGCTAAAAAATTTCGGGCATTTCCCCTCAATTATTGCTATAAAAGAATTATTATTATTATTATTATTATTATTATTAGCATGGTCAACCTTTTGAAAAAGGAATTTGTACAAACAATAATAGAAAACAACTCTAATTGGTGTGTATTATAAGATTCCTTTTTAATCAATTTCTAAAATAGAAATGACCATTTTGCAAAATATTAATACAAATGCTAAATTAGGGGTGAGCATTGGACGGGTCGGGTCGGAGCCCAAATCCCATAACCCGATCGGATATCGGGTGGTGAAATCGAGCCCCGAAATCCGACCGAATCTCTTCGGGTGGATTGGGTTTCGGGTGGAACGGGTATCGGGTTACATCGGGTCGGGTATTCGGGTAATTCGGGTCGATGTTGTGTATATATTATATATATATAGATGTTGTGTGTGCATATATTATATATATATATATATAGATGTTGTGTGTGTATATATATATATGTAGATGTTTTGAATATATATATGCATGCCATGAATATATATATATATATATATAGATGTTGTGTATATATTATACATGGGTAAATATGTTACTGTGTGTATATATATATACATATATATGTAGATGTTGTGTATATATTATACATGGGTAAATATGTTACTGTGTGTATATATGTATACATATATATATGTATTGTTTGTGTGTAATCTTCATATGGGAAAGAAAGGAAGTGTAATATATACTTATAAAATAGTTTTTTTAATTTTTTTTTTATTAAATTCGGGTCGGGTGGGGATTTGGATACCCAACCCGATCCGTTTTATCCGGTAAAAAGTTCGGGTTCGGATTTTCGGGGTTTTCGGGTTTTCGGGTTTTCGGGTTTATCTAATTTCGGGTTATTCGGGTATCGGGTCGGTCGGGTTAATCGGGTCGGTCGGGTTTTGTAAGACGCCTAAAATGTTTAAGAGTCCTAATAAAAAAAATTATAAGATATAAGTTTATAAGAACAAACTAAAAAACATCATACTTTGTTATAATAGGTTTATAGAATGTATTTAGGCATTTCAACAAGTTTTTTAGAACATTTATAAAATAAAGTGTTGCATTACTTATTTTATACGACATTATTTTAAAAAAGGGTCATATAAACACAAATATCTTGTAAAAAATAAGTTTATATGGCACTTTTAAAAGTGTCCTATAAAATAGATATAGTGACACTTTATTTTGAAAACGTCCTAATTTTTTTGTTAAAACGCCTAAAAGTGTCATATTAACTTGTAACATCCCGAGCCAACTGACAGGCGGGTTTACACCCCCCCCCCCCCTAATCTAACCGTAAGTGTACGGGTCGAATCAAGTAATATGTACTTGGAAGTACGAGTATCGAATCAAGGGAACTAGGAACTGAGTATCACAATTACTATATCTATACTATATTATAAAGCACGGATAAAAAACTCTTAAATACAAATTATTAGGCAATAGGTATCATCATTTTATGCAAGATTTTAAAAATATCTTAATTTATAAGTATCAAAGCACAAAATACATATTACTACTGCAGACTTCTAACACCCATCAATTTGGTATGTGCAGGGTCTTCCTTTTATGCAGACATTTTCATGTATCACTATTAATTAATATAATTTTGTTTTAATTATATTATTAAATATGTAATTGATTATTTTTTCTAGATATCATTAAAATATATAAGATAATCATTGAATTCTAACAAAATACTTATTTTTTTATATAAAAAAAATTATATTATTAAATTATTAAGCCTAAATTAAACAAATTTATAAAAAAAAACATTATCACTTTCTCAAAATCATCCAAAATCGTACTGTAAATCGACAAAAAAATAAAATTAAAAATTAAAATCGTGATGTATCTCGATACATTGCGCGAGTATGCTTCTAGTTCACTATTAATTGAACGATCCAAAAGCTAAATGATAAGAATTAAATTATCAACTACTAATTAAATAAACGAAGAACGGAACAATAAATGACTTAAGAAGCTTTTTATGGAGAAAATAGTTGAGGGTTAGAAATCCTATGGTTCTCACTAATGAACAATATTCTTGAAGATAACTAACAGTTAAACCTTTTAATGAAAATCTAGTCTGTAAAGTCACCGTTGTTCTTTCTCAAGCAACAACGGATTTTATTTTGAAAACACAAGTCTCATCTCTTGATCTTAACACATGAGTTCAAAACACATTAAGTTCAAGATTATAGTGATACTAAAGTTTAGTTGGTATATCTCTATCCAATTTCTCACCTTATGCGTATAATTCTAGTTCTTGTTAACATATAATTATCTCGAAGTCAATTTATAACGAACAAATTAGATGAAAGTTGGCCAAACTCACACAAGCATTAAAACCCAAATCATATATTTCATTAGTTAGGAAAACTGATAAAAATCCCAAGTTACATGTTCATAAGATTAAACCAAAGTCAAACCAACCCCCAACATTTAAAGATTAGTTCATGTTGGGGGTATTAACAAACAAAGCAATAGAAGAGTTCATAGATCTAAGAAAAAGTTCTCTCGAAATCAAAGATTGTAAAACTCCATTTGATTGTGTAATACCAACGAAGATTCGCAAGAAATCGGAGTAGAAATTGCTTCCTAAATCGTTGCCTTGCTTCAAAACGGTGTTTCTCCCTTGCCAAAATCGCCCTAAATCGTCCTTAGTCGTTCTATAGCCGATAGAATGATATCTGTCCCAAATCCTAGGTGAAAAAGGCTTTAAAAACGTCCAACACCGTCAAAGCTAGTTTGAATTGAGTTGCAGTTAAGTCAACTAACTTACAACTAGCTCTGATTTCAGCTTCAGGTGAGTTTTAAGTGAGTTCAGCTTCAACAACTAGCACCAAAGTCGCTTCCGCCACTGTTTTGGGGAAAATAATTCCTCTTTAAAATTTAACCCACTCGATCAAATGGCCATTTTTTACATTTGAATCTTGAGAACTTTTGTAAACCACTTTTCGCTCGAAAACCTTTGCTTCTCGTACACATTCTTGGCTTTTACATAACGTCACATAAATCATGAAACAGTTGTTTTAAACTACAAAAATTCGGCTTTATTTGCTTGGAAATAAACAAAATTACTTGGAAAGTGATATGAAAATAACACCAAAAATTGGTGTTATCACCAACCGTACCAGATATTGTCCGTTTTGTCCAAACACCTGGATTCACAGTTTTAAAACGCGTATGCTAAAGGAAGTATCCAGTCCCTTATAAGGCAACCTTCGTTCCCCTCTCCAACCAATGTGGGATCTTACAATATTTGTAACATCCCAGGATAACCGTACCAGATATTGTCCGCTTTGTCCACACACCTAGACTCACAGTTTTAAAACGCGTCTAATAGAGGAGGTATCAAGTCCCTTATAAGGCAACCTTCGTTCCCCTCCCCAACCAATGTGGGAACTTACAATCCACCCCCTAGGGAACCCAACATCCTCGCTGGCACATCAGTCCGGTTTTCGACTCTTATACCATCTATAACATCTCAGGCTAACCGTACCAAATATTGTTCGTTTTGTCCAAATACATGGACTCACGGTTTTAAAACGCGTATGGTAGAGGAGGTATCCAGTCCCTTATAAGACAACTTTCGTTGCCCTTCCCAACCAATGTGGGATCTTACATAACTTACTGTAACATTTTTAGATATGACGTTTATATTTGGTCCTATAAACTTTAGTTTTATATACTTTTATAAAGTATTCTATTTTGACGCACACATTTAGGCGTCCTATAAAACCACTTTGTTGTATTGCAAGTTTTCAGGACAATTTTGAAATAAAAAGATATATTATTTCTTTATAAAACACTTTTGAAAAATGTTCTATAAACACATTATATGACACTTGTTTTATAATACATTTTTCAGATAAAGTCATATAAAATGAATAATAGGATGCTTATTTTAAAAATATCCTATCAACTTATTGTAACCCCTTTAAATATGATTTACAATTCTTTACATTATGCAAAAGATAAACATGTGATTAATGTCTTAGAACATTTAAAATATTTTTTTTCTTTCAATTGATTAATTTTATTTGGGTAATATTAAGTGTCAACATCAGCTTACCTGCACCTCGACTGTTTCATGAGACCTAAGAAAATAGCCAAAAAAATTTGTCAGTGGCTTGAAAGAATTGTGAATTGGTGATTTATAGAGAGAATATCCAAAAGCCCATGCCTATTTTGCATTAAGCTAACCCCAGAAGGTTTTAAGTGTTTACTTGTATCGCTTACCTTACCAGGTGAGTATGACAATGACCGATAATCTTATCCAGTAATAATTATAACAAGGATCGGTGATAATCTTACCCGGTAAGCGATTAAACCACTCCAACCCAACTACTAAAAAACACTAAAAATAGTGGGCTCGTTGAACGTTAAAAGAATTCAATTCTAACCATACACTAATAAAACACTAAAACATATTTTAGTAATTAATAAAAATACTTATTTATTATTATACTATTTTATTAAAACTCAATAATTATAATACATCACTATTTTCTATAATTAATAAGTATTATTACTTGATCCTTAAAATAATATATTTATATGAAGTATTTTTAAATTTAAAATGATGAATTTTTAATTGATAAATATTATATTAAATAGCCAATATTTTGTATTTTTAAATTTATGGTAATGAAATTTTATTTTGTTAAATATTTCATTATTATACAAATATTTTATATATGTATCTTTAAATTTCATTGATCAATATTATAACAAAATTATTCACAAATTTGTTTATGCTGTTTTTTTTATAAAAATTTAAAGTATTTAAATGTAATTTACAATTTAAGAACACAAAATACATAAATTACTAAACGTAGTACAAAATATTAATTAATATACCTTCAAAAAAAGTATTAATTAATATATTAATCAATGTAACAACACACACTTTTCAACACACCAACATTTCAAAATTTCATAAATAAACGCCAAAACGGTCCCAAAACTAACAAGTCACGCATACGAGTTACAACGTTAATGTTTGCAAAAATAACCGAATTACAGCTGAGAAAATTTAAACATAAGTCTAGCTGGGAAGGTCTACATAATCTATCAAAATTCTGAAGCTCCTCTAAATGCAAGCTCCAAACTCACATCCTGCCTTTGCCCTTACTTGAGCTCTCAACTACCTGCTTACCTGAAAAATGTTTTAGTTTTGAAAAACGAGGGTTAGACCACAAGGTCTAGTGAGGTCCCTCTACCACCAACATCGTACCACATTTATCAACGGAAAAGAGTTTATAAGCATTTATAACAGTCACACTTTAAACAAATTAAGTACAGATGTAATACATGTTGATGGCCCACGCTATAGTCACACACACGCTTGTGACAACGTGTTAGGGCACACACACGCCCTATAATCCATTATATGAAACAAATTCATATACACGGCATGGGACACACTCCCCATATGTATAAAATAAGCCATTACATGTCTCCACCCCACAAAGTTCACCTTTAAAACGAACCACCTTTCATGCATATAAGAAATAGCGTAAAAAGGTGCCATTCAAATATCAATGCGTATATTCAAAGCTCAAATGTCCACAAATCAGTTTAGAAAGACTTACTTGACGTCCAAGCTAAGCTCCCTTCTCTACCGAACTAGATACCCGTTAACTGCACACGTAGCTAGAATCAATCCACATACGAGAGTGATGAGTCACTCTAACATCCCTCAAAGGTTGACCCTCGAATCCCGAGGTTCCCTAATCGACGTCTCATCGGAAACCCACTTCTTAGACAACTCAGTCGGGTTCTTCCAGGACCCGATTACACCTGACCGGATTCCCCGTGTCCAAGTTCTCGCGTTCGGGTTCCCGTGTCCGGGAAGTGGCACGTTTGGGAAGTGCCTCATTCGGGAAACGACACAACCGAATTTTCCACACCCGGATTCCCCTTTAAGCCCGATCACACTCGACCCCTTACCCATCCGAACACCAATACGTCTGGCTTTTAACCCTTATCGGGTTTAACCCCATTGGGCGATTCTCGGGCACATGCTATCTGCGCACCAAGAACGTCACTGTGAAACATTCCAACTTTAACCCAATCCATTCCATATTGATTTGAACCACTAAAAGGATAGAAAAAACACTCTTAACCTCACCCCATTAATGATTAGTCATTAACCCAACAAATTGAGATTGTCGATCATCCCAAACCACCACAAACAATCCATTAACCCCTAATAACTTAAGGAGAACAAGGGAGGGAATACATACCTTGAAGAAGATGAAGATTCACGCCACTAGCTCTCAAATTCCAAGTTCTTCAAGGGTTTAACATGAAATTTTCAATCACTTCTCTCTAGCCCCCTCTATCACACACAGGGAGAAAATGAGGGCTTTAGGGGGTTTTAACCCTCTCTTCCATATTTACACTAAGGTCCTCCATCTTCCACTTTTCACACTATGCCTACTGAACTCCAATTTAATGATAACATGGACTAGGTTATTACAATGAATATATATAATAATTACAAATAATTAATATACTAATAATATTTGACACATAGATGTCAATATTTTGACTTTCAAATATATAGGTCAAATTTGATGACCTCCATTTTTTTAGTGTTATAGTCGTGGGTTAAAGTAGAATTGACCTTTATTTTTGTGGTTTTAGTGTTTTTAGTCTTGAGTTATAGATACCATTACGGATATGTTACCCAATAAAGTAAGTAAGGGTGGTGAACTTTATAGATAAACACTTGTTCAATAGGGTTTTAAATAAACGACCCTTAAAACTTATAACTATTTAACTTGATTTTAATTTTCAGAAACCACTATAACTACGAAAAATAATCATCATTTTAATTTCTATAATCTCGTCTCAATTTCTACAACTACAACTACAACGTTTTCTAAGCTAACTAAAAATACGATAGCTACAATTCTTCAAATACTATTTTTAGAATTATCGCCACGATCATCAGTTTTTTCAAAATCCTTTCTTTCTCTTTCATATTAATTTTCACAATTGTTTCTGTATCATTTTGCTTTTCTTTTTATATTTATTCACATATTTTCTTGTTTTTTCTTTTGTTGGTTTTAAGTTATTGGAATTTTGTGTATTTTTATAATATTACTTTTCTCATTGTTGTTGTATTACCTGTATTTGACATGTAATAGTTGTATATGTAGTTTTTCATTTAATTAAAGGAATTTTTTATTATAGTATATATATTAATGATATTTAAATAAATACTAACAGGTTATATTTCAAGTCCAACTACGAATATTAAAATGATATTCTGTTTTTCATACTTAACACAATAAAATAAAAACTTTACTTTTAATCAAAAGAGGCGTGGCGTTAAAATCATTCAAAACACTCTTCTTATCAAGTGTTACTTAGGATTGTTTGATTTTTTATCTATTAAACTTTGAATCTATTAAGTTATCTATAAGCATTAATTTATCTGGATAAATTAAGATAAATTGTTGTTTGATTTTTATCCTGGATAATAGTCTGAAGACCAAAAATTACCATTTTAACCTTATGACTACATAAGTGTTGGAATGAAAAAAATTGTTTGATAAACACTTAAAATAACAAAAAAAATTAAAATAATCAAGGTTCTAAAAAACGCGCCTTGGCGTCGAGGCGTGGTCTTGCCGCCACGTTTTACTCCTTGGCGTCGAGATAAGGCGTCGAGCTCGTTATGGCGCGCCATGGCCCGCCATGGCGCGTTATGGCGTTACAACTTCGAATTTGTGTACATCGAAATTCGATTGGAATTTACCCATTAGTATCGATTATAGTTTATAAATTCTTTTGCTTATTGTTTTATATGAATTTTATTGTTAATAACTCGTTATTATTCTTCAAGACACTGATAAAAACACACACATACACATATATACATATAAATTATATACAAATTTGCCGCCATAAGTCACGCCTTGGAAAACGCCATGGCCTCGCCATAAATCGTAAGGCTTGACCTCACCGCCACGCCACGCATCACGCCATTTAGAACCTTGAAAATAATATGAATTATTTAAATTAACATAAATAATATGAATTCAATTAGTTCAAAACAATACTTAATAACTTCAAATGTATTTAAAACAATAAAGTATTAATGTTTGATTACAAGTTTTTTAATTTATGCATGTTGGTGAACTATTTATTTTATAATGAGATGTGTGATGAAAAACTATAGGACAAGGCTAATTTTGGAAAAATTCTAACTTAATGCATTAAGATAGAATGAGCTAATTTAACATGTTAAGTAAATCTCTTAGTATTAAGTTAAAATCAAACACCTTAATATAACTTAACCAATTAAGTTAACCACCCATTAAGCTCATTAAGTTGAAAACAAAGATAGTTCCTTCCATTTCTTAAAAGAAAAAACAATTTATGTTGTAATTTTATTTAATATTATAGTTTTGAATAATAAATGTATAACAAAAGAAAATTAAAATTTGTGTTACAAATACTCAATAACTCAAAGAGTAATCATGTCGTCTATAAATTATGTTGGGATTGCGATATTGTACTAAACCAAACGGACCAACATATCTGTACCAACTGTAGCGTTTAAATTGGTAGAGTGACGATTTTGTACTAAACCAAACCGACCAACATATGTACCAACTATACCAATTAAATTGGTACCAATTTATTCGGTATCGATTGCAGTCAGTTGGTGGTACCAGACCAAGTATGAAAACTTGGTTGGTACACGGTATTAGAAGTCTCGTGCCACTGTAGTACCAGATACCGATTTATATAATTATTTATTAGTTTTTTGTATTTTTAATGTATTGAATATTAAACATCGTAACTATAACTTTTTTGTTTAAGTATTTAAATGTTTGCAAGTTTTATTCCTTGCAATTAAAAATGCTTAAACACGACATGTCATACCTACAAACTCAAAATGTAGCATCCCAAAATCCGAGATAAAGCAAGTAGTTTAAAACTTTTGATAAATATAAAAAACAACTTGAGATCCTTCCAAGAAGACCATACTTGCTTGATTACAAGTCTAAACAAGGATAGAAATCAACAACCTTAGAATTTATTTATAAATACTAGGTTAGAACTGGGTGTTACTAAAACCCAATGAAATCGTCATCTCTAAAACGATGCGTAAAATGTCCCAAAGAGCTAAGTCCTTCATGAGCCCCTAACTAGCATTCAACTCTTCCCAAGTGTAGCTAGTACCGTCCCCACGAGGAACTAATGCATATGTCGACAAGAAAAAGTGTTAGACTTAAAACTAGTGATTTTAATCATTTTATATTGTTAGCATGAAAACCGTAAAACTGAACAAATGTTCTAAAATGGCAATTTTATCAATTGAAAGAATGTTTACAGTATAAAATGACATCTTTCCAAAATACACCGTTTTTAAAATACCAAATAATATCTTACGATGACGGGGGAGACTTATTTCCATTAAATGTGGTGGAACATAAAGTAAGTCACGTATCAACATTGTCGAGTTTCACCTCGAGGGCACCAATGACCTTAAAAAGGTTGATTGGCGGGGACCCATGGCCCCGTGGTCCCCTTTTGGAGACCCTACAGCCGTAGCTCCATAAGTCCGCACCGGAAAAGACAACCTGTCTCCCCCAGGATTCGAACCCTGAATGGGAACCCCTGGAAGGAGCTTTTACGGAAGGGAGGGCACCAATGACCTTAGTGCATACTCTCCAAGGTTTCAAGATGAGAACATCAAATCTCCTCACATAATTCAAACCAAGGGTCTAGTGAGAACATCAAAACTCCTCATTTACCATAACCAAATGGCTCAAGTTGGGAACATTAAAACTCCCCATTTGTTTAAACCCAATGGCTTCAAGATGAGAACATCAAAACTCCTCGCTTGATATAATCAAATGTTTCAAGATGAGAACATTAAAACTCACCACTTGATTCAAACTAGTGATTTCAAGAAGAGAACATCAAAACTCTTCTCTTGATCAAAACAAAAATCCTCATGCATATGGATTCAAAACAATAAAATCACTATTTCATGATTTAAACTTGGAAGATCAAATAAGCCCAAATAACATGTATTTCTAATTAATTGTGCCAACGTATGCATAAAATGTCCAAGTAATTATACAACATATGAAGTTTGATGTTCAAATATAATCTTTGAACAATCAGAGTTGAACAAGTTCCCAAAACAAAATTAAACAAGGTTCAGTTTATTAAAATTCATAACTTATAAAACCACATTAGTAACAGTCAATAGGAATTAACTAAAAACATGTTTCCTCAATGTTTAGCTACTCATGTACCAAAATAGCTATGAGTCATTACATCATCTAATGATAAGATAAATCATCCCAAGATAAAATCAGAAGATTAGGTCCCCAAATATCCATCTAACCCAAAATACTATGCATTTTCCAAAATTTAGGAAGTTAAACGTTGTAACACCCTCAAATTGGAAAGAACGACTAATTTAAAATTTTCATTAATACACCAAATAAGGGATAAATCCCTTTCTACGAATCAATACTTGAAATACCTCAAATAGAAAATTTTAGATTTAACATCAACAAATAATAAACCAATTCTTATATAAAGACTAGATTAAGGTCAGGTGTTACTAAAACCCAATAACTGTCTCTATCTCCAAAAGTTGAAGACATCATTGAATAACTAGATCCTTCATGTACGTCTAAGTAGCACTCAACTTTTCATAGTGTCGCTAGTACCTTCCCCAAAAAGGACCTGACGTGATCATCCTTGTTACCCTTGACGTGATTTTCGTTCCTAGTGACTCCATTAGTCTTAAAACATCTTATCTTAAAGCGCCTATCGGTGAAATTCTCTCTCTCTCAATCACTTAAAAGAACACTAGTTTGAGTTTAAGCATTCCAAATCAATACCTAATTCTCTCAAACTTAAGCTCTGATACCAACTTGTAACACCCTCAAATTTGGAAAGAGCAACTAATTAAAAATCTCAATATTATATCAAGTAAAAGATAAATTTTCTTCCTATAAATCAAAACTTGTTAAATCTCCAAAATAAAATTGTACATTTGTAACACCCTCAAATTTGGAAAGAGCGACTAAATAAAAACTTTCAACAATACCTTAAAGGATAATAAATCTCTTACTACCAGTCCATAATTGAAATACATTTCTAGGTTGAACCATCAACCTTATAATTAAAGTCTTACAATAAGACTAACTAAAGTCGAGTGTTACTATAACCCCATACCAAAACGCTATCTCCAATAATAATGCGGAAGACTTCATCAAGCTAAATAACTTCATAGAGCACACAACTAGCACTCATCACTCCACGGTGTCGCTAGAACTAATCCCGAGATGAAACCTGATGCACATGCCGACAAATAAAAAGGTTAGACTAACGCCTAGTGAGTTCAAGAGTTTTTATATCATGATTATAGAGGAAAGCGTAAAATGGAAACATTGTAACTTATAATCATGATCCTTTAAAATGATTTACTTTGAAATGAGAGAACAACTCATTTACCAACAATATGCATTTTAAAGACAATACTCCCAGACACCCCTTCTTTATAAAATGATGCAACGCATAACTCACCCAAACGGGATCATAGTTTGACGCTCAGTTTGTAAAAATGGTGAATAATACTTCATATCCCAAAATACCCAACACACGGGCGTGACGCTGATACTCGACCCTTGAATAAAGGAAAACAATTCGTAAAGATATGGTACATAATTGAAAACCTGTAACTCAAATTGATACTCACACGACCATAAAATAGAATGAAATCCAATTATTAAAGTATGGACAATTAAATATCCAAAATGCAACGGGACGACAACGGGGGATACCCGTATCCGTTGAGAGCGGAGGAACACAAAAGTATGCCACTCAACAACGTTGATCGCATGACACTTCACGACCCGCGGCCCAAGTGCCCCTACAACCTCTTGACAAGTTCACCATGAGAGGCCATTGACCTTGGTGGCCGTTACAAAGAACTCCACCCCACAAGGCCCCTAGGACTACAACAAAGGAAATTCCCCAATAATGAAATGACAAGGGTCACAATACTCACCACCCAGGCAGCACTATCCAGACTCAACCCTCCTAGTCCCTCCTTGTCAAGTTTTGGCCATGAAACATGAGTCCCGGAGTCCAACCCCGTACCACCCAATTGACCATCAAATAAGACCGACTTACGTGCCTATGGATCCAATGCAACACAGTCTAAAAATACATGACTACTCATGAATGGCTACAACACTCGAGCCTGTACTTATAATGAATTTACAATAAAATGTATTGATATGTAAACCATATTTTTGGACTCTAAATCGAGCCATTAAAACCGGAAAAGTGTCCTCAATACTCATTTACGCCAGTACCGAGCTAAAATGCTCAAAAGCCTTTGGACCAACAATTAACGTCCTCCAAATAATGAAATGCCTTTAAACAACGTTTATGAAGACACATACCCCAAAGATGTGGTTAACCCAAAACTCAACACGTATTGGGACCAAAGATTTTCCAACGGTTTTATGAATGCAAATATACCCAAATGCATATAACGTGAAATAGACTTTGTTGGTACAAAAATCATCAAATATGCATAACCCATGAAACGGACTCTATTTGTGCAAAATTGCTAGGAACCCAAATATGAACATTTTATGAGGTTAACACAACCAGAGTTTACCAAATATGAAACCTTATCAAAATACTCACACTTTGACAAATACCAAGGAAAAACACCTTTTTACTTCAAAATACACATTTTGGCATGTACACCGTTTTAACAAATTAACTTGAACTCACCTTGCTAGATTTAGGCTAAATCTAGATTTCACCCCACTTTGAGCTTCCTTGAAGAAACTTGAATCTTCAAGCAAAACTTCCAAAAACCTAGATCCATAAGTTTCCAACCATCAAAATATATAAACAATCACTTAGAATCATTCCCCAAACATAAATACCAAAATCCCCAAAAGAGATCAAAACCCTAATTTCTCCAAAACCAATAAATCCGAAATTTGAGATATCGAACCTTAAAAAGCCACCAATGGAGCGTTTATAAACTTAATACAAGAAAACTTACCCTTGAAGACAAAGAGACTTCTGAGAACACCCAATCCAACACTTCAACCCGAGCTCCCAACCGAATGAACTTGATGAGGAGGATGAAGATGGAGGTTTTGTGGTTCAAGGTTATAACTAGTTAGATGATGAAGAATCATGTGGTTCAAGGGGGAAAAACCACCAAAATGGGTTAGGGTTCGGTTTTAGGGTTTGGGAGAGAAAATGGAAGAAGATAGAAATGATAAATGAGAAGAAATGGTGAGAATTCGGACATTTTAATGCCCTGACCCCCGCTCGCGATAGTGCCCCGCGACCTTGACATGGTCACTGTCGCAGGGGCACAATCGCCCCACTTTTACCGCAAGGGGTGGAGTCCCCGCGACTATGCCACGCGATTGTGCCCTTTGGCACAGTCGCCGGGCATTGTCGCCCCACTCCCCCCGAACTCCGAAAATCCGACTTTTTCAACGCCAATACTCCTGATACTCCGAGGGACTTTAAACAATGCATTCCCCAACAAAACCCCACTGTTTACAAGTCACAGAAATGTCCGGGTGACATTTACTTACCGAAATTTACGGGTGTTACAATATTTAACCTCATCAATTATAAATTCCAGTCTTATACAAGGACTAAACCGACGACGGGTGTTCTTAACCCAATTACAAGTTGCTAATCCCATAATAAATGCGGAAGACTTTACCAAGCTATTTACTTCTCGAGTACACAACTAGCACTCATCTCTTCACGGTGTCACTAAGACTAATCTCAACCAGAACCTGTTGCACATGCCGATAAATAAAAAGGGTTAGGCTAATGCCTAGTGATATCAAGAGTTTTCAACATGAATAAATATATCGTTGAAAAGAAAGAATACAATTTAATTTATAATATTTCAAAATGATATGCTTCAAATATGAAAACGACTCGTTTTCCAATAATATGCATTTTAGGCGAAGGAAACACCAATATAACGTTTTCCAATCCAAACTATTTTAAGGACTAAGTTTCCAATATTAAACGTTCTTACGTAAATTAAATTCAACCCAAAACTCACTCAAAATGAGAATAGAAACCGAACTCCCAATTTATGAAACGCGGATAAAACTTTATATCCCGAAACACCCAAAACACGAGTGGGGCATAATTCTCAACCCATAAACCATGGATAAAAATCCATATATATAAAACGTCACCGAAAACATGGATAATAAAACTCAATACCCAAAACAACACCTTTCAGTGACGAGGGAGACCCGAATTCCATCGAATGTGGCGGGCACACAAAGTTAAGCCATTTATCAATGTTCTCGAGCTTCACATAGGGCCATGGATCCCCGTATACAGCTCCTGTAACACCCTAAAAATAGGGATAACAAAAATCCAAAAAACGGACATGCGGTATATAAAATTGCCATGGCAAGAGCCTCCCAAAAAGAGGAATTATACAAACCTGTTTAATTACAGTTGTAATTTAACGGACAATAAATTAACAACCAACTAATCTAATTTCTACAACTAGAAAAGAGATTACAAAAGGGTTGTCATCTATAAACCCAAAAGTTCTTCTATCAAAAGTATGTCCAATAGCAAGTAATCCCCAAGCTCTCACCCAAGCAATTATGCTAGCTTAGAGCCGGCGCCGCTAGAACCTGAGATACACATCGACACCAAACAAGTGTTAGGCCAAAGAGCCTAGTGAGTTGAACAATAATAAGCATGCATGAACAGTCACAATTCTTATCAGCAGTTAACCAAAGTTCAACCAATGTGGAGTCAATGGGGGATACCCATAGCACCAATCAAGTTCCACCTAAAGAGACAATGTACCTTAGTGCCAACTACTAAGAGTGACACCCAAAGGCCCGACACACCCGAGGACTACAACCATGGCATTACCCCGAATGGCGGAGGTCTAGGCACATACCCACACGGTGGCGCCCAAGACTACATCCTCCTAGTGTCTACTGACTTGGTTCGTCCAACATAATGCATATAGGAGGTCTTGAGGTATATTTCAACCAAATATATGTCAATACCAACCATGGGTACAATGTTACCATCCAATGCCATGTAAAATCTAACATAAGACTCAAATATCATAATAATCATTTGTGGATATAATATCATCCAAAAGAATGTTCCAAGTATAAATCATCATATACCAAGACAAGTATCCCTTAAACATATCCAAATACCCATAGTATGTCTACACGGAGAAAACCCCAAATATATGAACAACTAGAGTAAATCATGGCATGATACTTACAAGTATATTCCCCATATAATATTTCATAATAACACCATCATCTTTTTGAGCACATAGAGGTGAACATTTTGAACAATACCCAACCATAAGAACAAGTAGAAGATTATGATGTGTATCTAGTTTTAACAAAAGTTTAGTAAACTCACTAACTAGGTTTTTGGACCAAAACCTAGAAAATAGATGAAATGGAGAAGAATGAAGTCTTGAGACTCCAAATACTTGATTGCTAGGTCTTGAATGTACCCTTGAAGTGGTTGATTAAATGTTTGAAAACCCCAACAATCTCTATGTAATAAATGAAGTGAGAAGGTGTAGAAGTGAGGAAAATCGCCCCCAAAAACGCTCTCAAGCAAACCCTAGGTCAGATTTTGAAGTTGTGAGGTGAATAGAGGCTGCAAAGGTGTTTTAAAACGACCAGACCACGCGGGCGATAGTGCCATCGCTTGTCATAATCGCGAGGCCTCCCCCGCTCACGGTACACATTGGGCGATAGTGCCCCGACGATAGTGCCAATGACACAATCGTGTGGCACAATCGCGTGGCACCCAAAACAACCCGAAAACTCAACCGAAAACGATAACGAGCATGAGGTAAAACATATCGATAACCATATAACTTATTTAGCAGATTTGAAAGATAATTGGCAATCATAAAGTACTTTAATTACTTAATTAAAACAGTTAACGAAATATGAGAATCAATTACTTACCTTTAGATTTTCCGGGTGTTACAGCTCCCTACCGAGCAACCATCGCAAGATACCTAAATGACCCTAATGTCTACTCGACCTCTAGATGAGTGTCACCACAAAAGCCACAAGTCCTCGTATCCGGCTCACCATGGGCACCGCCACAAGACGTAGCTCCGTATACAGCTCTGCAGAGCACCACCGCAAGCTTACATAAAAACATGACTTAGGGACCACTCACTAGACTTCAAACACAAACACTAAATTCCACGATGAATAACCAGACTGGATTACACGGGCATTTAGTTCAACCACCCACGATCTATACCTCGAGCCCTTCACTAAAGGTTACACGGGCATCGAGTTCAACCACCCACGATCTATACCTCGAGTTCCCTCTAACCATAAATCATTTCCAGTCCCAAAACAGGGATAAAGTTCCCAATTAAACCAACTGACTGACTCATATGCTTATGTCCAATGCATTACAATCCAAAACGTTACATGACTCCAACGAATGAACTAACGCATTCAAAACATGTAACTCTCAAATAAGATGCAACTAAGTACACCATATGTCAAAGGCATAATAAATGTTTGGCTAAAATACGCGAGCCAAAGTGGTTACATAAACCAAATTACATCTTTTCCCAAAATCTTTATCTCTTAAATCACAATTGGCCTTCGGCCCAAAAAAACAGAACGACTTGAAATTTCTAAAATGTTCGCAAGGTTGAGAATGACCAAAATCAAGTGATTCACACATTCGTATTTTCAAAAAGTCCCATTACATGAATGATGCATATTTCCAACAAAACACTAAAAGTGCATTTTGCCCAAGTAATCTCCATTTATGCAATAATTCATCAAAACACTTTCCTTTATAACTTATTTATCGAAATGCCTAAAAATCCCAAATGTGGATGTTTTACAAAATTTACAAGCTAAACACTTCAAATACTCAAAAGTTACCAAATAACTCAGCAGTTGGTAATTTCATATAAAACACATAAATATTTTAAATGGACATTTTGGCATGTACAACGTTTTCACAAATCAACTTGAACTCACCTTGCTAGATTTAGGTTAAATCTAAGTTTTATCCCCAAAACTTGAATCTCCTTTGATGAAGGCTTGAAATCTCCAAGCAATCTCCCTAGATCTTAGATCCAACACCTCCGCAAGGTTTCCTTTACCACAAAGTTACCAAAATTACACCAAGGTTGAATTATGTGAGGAAGAGGATGAAAACATTAAACCCTAGCCTCTAAAAGAAGAGATGAGGAGATTACCTTAAACATAAACCCTTGGATCAATCCAAGATCATCAATGCTCTTTTACCTAAACTTTAAAATCTTCAAAAAACGAAACCCTAGGTCTAAGAATCACCAAAATCGGACCAAGGGAGAAGGAGATAACACCATATGAATAAAACCCCAAAAATCTCGATTCTTAAACCTCCAGACCCTTCCCGCGGCTTGCCGCGAGGAAGCCCGCACTTTTTCTCTCTTGACAACCACAATGACTTGCGCGATTTGTGCCGCAACCTAAGGCCACACACCAGACTGCGGGGATCCATTTCTTCGTTTTCCTTCTATTTCTCGCGCCCGATTCGATCCTCAATGGCCCCACTACAATAAGGAAATAAAACCTTCCTAAATCTCCATAATGGTGGTCATACGGTTACGATCGTATGGGTTAAGGGTTTCCAAAATCACGGGTGTTACATTTTAGAACGTTGATTCTATCGATTTTGGGGCTTAAAACCAATTTGGGAAGGTTTGGGTGCAAGAGGATTTATGGATTTTTTGCTAAAACCATCATGCATGGACAAGTAGTGTCCAATGCGACCTTAAAGCGGGTTAGGTCGGCCCAAAGTCGCTTTGAGCACTGTTGTGCCAATTTTCAGTTTTTTCTTTGTTTCTCGTTTTGGTCTAGGATCGTGGCATCGATTAGGGGATTTTCATAGGGACTGAAATAGATGATTTTAGGATGATTTAGATTGTTTAACACCATTCTTACGTCGTCCAATTCAAGCGTTCGGTTTGGTCATATCTTAGTTCTAAGACGTGTGGTGTTTTGTCGAAGCTCAGGTGAGTTCCCTTAAACCTTTTTCTCAATTGACGAATGACTGATACATGTTTTTAATCATTGATTATGGTTTGACATGATGGCATGGATTTTAGTCATAAATGTTTTGAACATAATTTTACATGAAATGATTTGATATTGAACATGTATCGTCTATATGATTTATAGCTTGAAATGATGAATTGGTTTTGTGAGGGGATTGCACAGTGGGATTAGGGTACCATGGAATTATATAAATTCCTTGGGAGACATATGAATATATACATTTCCTTGTGCCATGAATTCGTTTCAAGTGCACATAGGCATGACATCGACTGGAGGCCATGGGGATCTACTGGGGCTCCGAGAGTGGACATCACCGAGAAGTGATAAGTGGCTATTAACACTGTGCAAATACCCGTGCATGTGTTGATGTTATTAATTGTTTATAAAGGGCCTTATGACGGATTGCATTGTGTTTTGGGACATTTTGAACTGTTCTTTTGAGAGGGAATTCACTAGACCTCATGGTCTAACCCTCTTTTTTCAAAACTTAAAACCATTTCAGGTAAGAATGTAGTCGGGAGCTCCTCCAAGGGAAAGTAGAAGTTGTGATGTTAATAGTGGAATCAAGGCTAGAGGAGACCCCTTTTAGTTAGTTTTAGACTTTTAATATCTCAGTTGTCGAAGTGTTTACTCACTGCTAAACCTTGAGAATATTGTATTGTTTTGAATTAGATTGTTGGGACCGGTGTACTCTTATTGCATGTTTATGCTATTATCGTTTTTGGGTTGTTACACCATGTGCCCTATATATTCACGGAATATTTATAATGGATGATCTATCATTCGTCATTAACGTGTATTATACATTATAAATGATGTATCAATTTATAATGGATAATAAATGGTGTATTATTTATCATGAATTTTTAAACTAAGCAATAAATAGGATTGTTTTTGGTTGTGAACTGGGTTTTGTTTTTTAAACCCTTTTGGAGTAAAACGTTGAACTTAGTGTACACAGAGAATTTTGTCCGACACTTGAAAGAGCTTTTCCACTCATTTCTCTCTCACGAAGTCTTTTTATATTTCATAAAAATTTGAGAGCATTCAAATATACAGACTCATCCAATCTCATATCTAATGTTCTTTATTGACAATCACATCATTCTAAGTTATTTACGTTTGAGTGTGTGTAAGTTCCATTTAAGCTCTTACCTAAGTGAAGAGTTTGAACTCCTATTTGTACAAAGGTCTTTATCTACCATACATAATGGATTGATGTTTCTCGAGGTAAGCTCAAGTGAAAGTGAAGTAACCAAGTTGGTGAACCACTGTATCTCGATGTGTTTGTTTCACTATTCCCTCACGAGAAGCACACACAAAACTTTCATGTGTATACAAACCTTGACAGTCATCTCATAGGTCTCACGAAACTGCGTGATTTCACGGAAATCCACCCCCCGTATATATATATATATATATATATATATAATATGGGTGTGTGTGGGGTAAATCATATACAAACCCAACAAATATTACAAATTTACAAACCGGTTTTCATATAAAACAACACATGATAAACATGCAATTTCATACAATGTTATTGAAACAACTCAAACTCCCAGAAATAACGCATAATCGACTCTAATATAAATCAATGCCAAACTGTCCCAAACAACAATTTACATAACAAGGTATGCAGAAACAACTTATTACACAACTGAGATTTAATATAGATTTAACTAAATCCGGGATCTCGCAACAAACTTCTCCTACGCCACGCTTGTCTCCTACAACTTCTCTTTGTCCTTGCTAGAACCCTCTCTCAGGTACTTTCCTGAAAAGGTTTTTAGTTTGGAAAGAGCAAGGGTTAGACCGAAAAGGTCTAGTGAGTTCCCTCTAAAAAAGTTCACACCAAAGCCACATAAAAGATTTATCGAAATATAAACCATTTCAGCTTTTAAAATAAACCATCATATTTACAAACACGCATCTGGCACACACTACCGTCATACGGAGGTAACAGCGTGTCTGGATCATACTGCCTTATTTAGGACACCCCCCAATGGCATATACGGGACACACTCCCCGGTATGATCACAGGCGGAACACCCCCCCCGACTTGGCCGTCTCACTAACAAAAATGTATGCATACATTTCCACCAAATCAATAACGATAAAACATTTCTCGCATTAAACAAATTTCGCATGTAGTAAATAGCATAAATAACAGCAACGGTTTAATCAACTTCTCATGCGAATAGCAACACAAATATCAGTAAAGATTTTTGGGTTAGAAAATTCACCTGAAGTTCCCGCGAAAAACTCTCGACTAGCGCCTTAACCATAAGAACGAGAGCCTACCAATAAGTTAAACAATTCGATAAGAAACGGAACTCATAATACACGTTAAGAACACCCTTAACAAGGGTTGGGTTCGGCCGTGGGCCTCCCCCTCTCGGCTCACCGTCTCCCGGCTGCTACCGGGGTTACTCGTCTCCCGGATCTTCCCCGGTCCTCCCTCCTGACTCCTGGGACTTATCCTACCCGGGTCTCCCCCGGCCTCCTTCTCGAATCCCGGGACTGCTCCTACCCGGGTCTCCCCCGACCTCATTCCCGTCTCCCGGGACTCCTCCTACCCGGGTCTCCCCCGATTTCTATCGACTCCCGGGGTCACCCGCCTCCCGGATTCCCCCGATACCCCTCGACTCCCGGGTACCCGCCTCCCGGGTTCCCCCGAGTTTCGCATCCAAAGGTCGGGAGCCCGGTTGAGCTGTCCCCAACACATAACACAGATGGGCGATTGAGGGTTTATTGCGAACCCAAATCCCGATTCAAAAGCAAAACCACCCTTAATCAAAATGTTTTGACTACCAAAATAAAAGATTAGGACAACAAATCATCCTTAACTAAACCCATTACTAACTATTTCCAATAATACGATTTTCAACAAACATAAGAGGATTATCATCCACTTTTTAATCAAGAATCCCACTAATGAATAATCAGTCAATCTCAAAGACAAAAGATGATAGGAATGGAGGTTACCTTGATCGATTGATTGATGTAGAACTCCTCTCAATCTAATAGTCTCCTTTGATTTCTCTTTCAAGCCACAATCTCATACACACAGTAAGAGAATCCTCTTGCTTCCAATAGCCGCCACCAACAAAAATAGAGAAGAGAATGATAGGATTAGGGTTAAAATCCCTCTTCCCTATTATTTATAGCTTGGTCCTTCAACTTTCGACTTTGAACTAATCCCCGCTCAACTCCCATTTATTGCTTTTGAGTACGGTTATTACAATATCTCCCTCTTAAAAAGATTCCGTCCCTGGAATCCCATCGTTGGACAAGTTGGGGTATTGGAACCTCATGTCCGCTTCCACCTCCCACGTCGTCTCTAGGCCTTTATGAAACTTCCATTGCACCTTCACAAGACGGATCTCCTATGTCCTTAGTTTCTTCACTTTGTGGTCCAAGATGGCCACCGACTCTTCAATGTAACTTAATTTCTTATCTACGCGAATGTCGTTCAACTATATCGCCACATCAGATTCAACCAACACATCTTCAAATTAGACACATGAAGCATAGGATGGACACCTTGTAACTCCTCCGGTAAATCTAGTCTATAGGCCGCCTGTCCCCCTCACGCTAAGGTAGCGAAAGGCCCGACCCACCTAGGCCTCAACTTTTTTTTAATGATCCACATCCTTCTAAGGCGAGACTTTTAACCTTACCTTGTCCCTCGCTTGGAATTCAAGGCTCATACTCTTCAATCTAAACAACTTAACGCCACTTAGTCGCCCAGGCCATTCTGATCAATTTCATAGTCGAAACACATCAATCGGATTCATCTCCCGATTAACCACAACTTTCTTATCTCGGAAAAGATTCGTCTAACATACTTGTGACGTCTTCAAAACTACTAACCAGATATTCTCTACTTCGCCCACATATCTGGACTACCGGTCATAAAACACACCACTTTAAGGTTTTCACATCCTAAAAGGAAAAGTTTTACCAGAGTCAACTCTTCTGACAACATGCATTCCTGACTAAAATTATAATCACTCAAATTGCCAACACAATATATATATAGTCAACCTTAGCTATCACCATAAGCTCACAATTATGAGTTTCTTCGTCCGCAGCCTGCCATTGCAAAGAAACTTCTCTCAGAACAACATACGCCTAACGCACACGCACTTTCTTCCCCGAATCACACTAATCACATCCCAACGATGTTACCCAACTCATACGTAGTATATATATATCGCCTCAAAGATCATCACCTCGTACCCACATAAGTAAAAGGGAAATTCCATATTTCATCACCGTCATGACCCACTACCTCCAACTGAACGAATTATAATGACACTTACTTCAACTTCTCATCGCCCCCAACAATAGTCCGATCATCTTTGTAATAACTTCAACATTTACTTGCGCGACAAGGGTAACCATGCTCACCTGACACTGTTCCAACTAACTTAACTCCAGGCGACAAGTTCACTTGGAACCCTTTCCGCCCGATATCAAGTCTGACACAAAAGTCTTTCACTCAGAGCACCACATTCGACTACCTTTTCCCACTTCCTTCTCGAAAACATCAAACATACCTCCAAAGACTGGCCCACTGACTAACCGGTACAAGTTTAGGCCAACCGTACAATTTTATATTTCTCAACCCCAGAACCATAACGTATAACATAATCTCCTTCGCACACCCATACTAGAGGTTCATAAACTCACTATCGTCAAAACTGAAAACATAATTCCCCATTCCAGTGCCACTTGTCCAACCTCTTACTCTCAGTTTACTCACTTCTTCCGAAAATACCAAATGTGTTGAAAACACATTTACACTATTATGCTTAGTCAAACGGTCACCCACAATTCTCGCTCTCCAAACAGGATTTCCCTATGTGGTGGAGTTCTTTCACACTTATAGAATACTCCGACCTTCCCACGGATTTTTCTGTCTGCTACAAATCATCGAGAGCTAAACAGTTTGACATTTCCATCGATGGTATAAATTAAACCTGTCCATAACTTACGGCAACCCAGAACCCAAAGTTCCTTTCTTAAATAGCCACCACCTATCACTCGAACATTATTCTCAGCTTAATACCACTATACCAACCAACACCCATGAATCTCTACCACACACTTGTCAGTTTTGAATAGCTCACCAGAAATCTTCGAGCAAGGATTTCCACCTACGCTCATCCCATAACAACAACACCAATTCACTACTTAACCTAAAAAAAACTCCTTACCACACCAGTGACTTTCGCGGTCATTTTGACATAAAACTAACACTAACTCATCCAAACAATCATCAACATATCACAATCAAAATCCTCACGATCACTCGGTACACATACTGGATACTGTCCTCTTCATACTGATCATAACACTAATACTTGAAATAAATCCATTTCACGACTTTGTCTTCCTCGAATTTGAACAACCACAAAAACATGCTCAATAAAACCTTGCATCAAGATCTCGCTCCTTGTCGGCTCACCGCGGTCTGTCAGAAATCAAATCAGGCAGTCGGTAAGATTAATCGCACTACTTCACAGACTCAAGTGCTCGAAGCTCAACCACTTCAGTTGTGCTAAGTACTTCCTTCCTAATTGAATATTCGAACCCAAAGGAAAACACTTAATCTATCGGCAATCTTCCGCTTTCATAACGCCCACACAAGATGGTAAGGCGTCATACCAGGTACACTTTTCCCTAAACGGTCTCAACCACCTTTGATCAGATCAACGACAACCACACCACATATACTCCTTCCTACGCATCATAACCACTTGGACTTCCACAATCCTCAAAGGCACCAGACTTACTTGATACCAAATCTAACCACAAGGCTACCTCAGGCCTTGGCTCCAAACGATGCCATTTCGTCATAATACCATATATTTTACTGATTAACAAGTTACATTTAGAAGTGTCTAAACAACTTCGAACTTCCACCCACCGACAACTACCTTTCAGGTTACCAAACCAAAGGTAAGCTACCATAAGGTTGGTCTTTCTGACATCGAAGATTGAGACTTACGTCATTCACTTTCTTTATTCACCGCCCTTCCCTAGGGAAATACCAAGGTCATGAATCGACCATCGTCGGTTCTAACGCCACACTTCCACTCTCAAAACCATCTCTCATCCTCAATTGCAACATCTCCCACGACCTAGAGAGTTCATAGCCTTCATGCATGACGACAAAATAAATTTAAAGTATTGACATTTGAAAATTTAGAAAGTATCACATTATAAAACAAGTTTGAGTATACACGATACCGCACCGACATAATTGGGTTTGCCATACACAACGATCTCGAGGATCGTTCCGCCTCAACTCTAAGATAAAATAGGTCTTAACCAACCAAAATCGATGTTGACACAATTGAAAATATTTTCAACAACTTTACTCATGCGATTTATAAAATACTACAAAATTGCTTAAACTGAGCGATTCGGACGACTCTCATTCTCCTTGGTATGGCGACACATGTCCGTAACAATTTCATTTACAAAATTATGCGATCAAACGTTGTCATGATTTCCACAACTAAGGTTAACTCATTTATAAAAGTGAAATAATTTTCCACTCACTATTTTCAAAAATTTTGTACAATGCAAAATAAACTTGTCTTCTCAAGCCAAACACATGTTTGTGTGTGTCAACTCATTTTCAAAACAAGAAATCTCAAGGTGCACACACATACATATGCAAATTACGACATGAAGGACTCATGTAGCCTGTTCGAAAACATAATGCATGATACTCATTTTATCATGAAGACTATTCACTCTAGCAAGGTCAATCGTTTGCACTCACCACAATTATCACAGACTACATATCTTCGACCAACCGGTCAGAATTTTCACATTTGCCACAACCTTAGGCACCAACGCTTCCCAATATCCTTATATGTCCAACTATCAGTTACCACCGCGACAGATGATTCATAATTCATGCTTCTACACTTTGACCCCAAAAGTCTACAAACAATAGCTCGTCTCTATCCTATCCTTAGTGCATAATATCTACCAACACTGTTTGATCGTCTCTATCCCAACCTTCTTTGCCACTCTTCAAATAACTATAGATTCAAAAGGCTCACTTCCCCTATTAAATTCTTGGCTTGATACTCTCTTGATCCCCCATGGATCGACATAGCAGCTACCATAACGGATACACACTTGAAACGAATAGTTCACCTCCAAAAGGTTCTTCCCTTTGGACCCAATAAGTTATTCCTCAACCGAATTATCTATACTCCGAACAATACTCACCCTAAAAGGTGCTAATCTTAGCAACATAAACGAGATCACAAAACACACCAAAATCAAAGGTATCATTTCCATGATAGGTCTCACTACCCAAACTACCCCCATCGACCGTCTCAACGATAGTAATCGAGTGTATCCATGCACCTGTAAATTCATAATGGCATTGGCCAGATGCAATTTTGAATTTACTTTACATGAGAGTCCTCACTACCGTTGACATAACTCTCGATGATCAAGATTTCCTTTAGGGATTCCTATATCTCAGTTGTCTCCCCATACTCCACAGTTTAAGTTTAGGCCCATCCAGTCATCTAAATCCCTTAAACTATGGCTCTGATACCAATTGTAACTACCCAAACTCGCAGAAATAACGCATAATCGACTATAATATAAATCAATGCTAAACTGTCCCAAACAACAATTTACATAACAAGGTTTGCGGAAACAACCTATTACACAACTGAGATTAAATACAGATTTAACTAAATCCGGGATCTCGCAACAAACTTCTCCTACGCCACGCTTCTCTCCTACAACTTCTTTTTGCCTTTGCTAGAACCCTCTGTCGGGTACTTTCCTGAAAAGGTTTTTAGTTTGGAAAGAGCGAGGGTTAGACTGAAAGGTCTAGTGAGTTCCCTCTAAAAAAGTTCACACCAAAGCCACATAAAAGATTTATCGACATATAAACCATTTCAACTTTTAAAATAAAACATCATACTTACAAACACGTTTCTGGCACACACTACCGTCACACGGAGGTAACAGTGTGTCTGGCTCATACTGCCTTATTTGGGACACCCCCCTAATGGCATATACGGGACATACCCCCCGGTATGAGCACATGCGATACACCCCCCCGACTTGGCCGTCTCGCTAACAACAATGTATGCATACATTTCCACCAAATCAATAACGATAAAACATTTCTCGCATTAAACAAATTTCGCATGTAGTAAATAACATAAATAACAACAACGGTTTAATGAACTTCTCATACGAATAGCAACACAAATATTAGTAAAGATTTTTGGGTTAGAAAACTCACCTGAAGCTCCCGCGAAAAACTCTCGACTAGCGCCTTAACCATAAGAACGAGCGCCTACCAATAAGTTAAACAATTCGATAAGAAACGAGACTCAAAGTACACATCAAGAACACCCTTAACAAGGGTTGGGTTCGGCCGTGGGCCTCCCCCCTCCCGGCTCCCCGTCTCCCGGCTGCTACCGGGGTTACCCGTCACCCGGATCTCCCCCGGTCCTCCCTCCCGACTCCCGGGACTTATCCTACCCGGGTCTCTCCCGGTCTCCTTCCCGACTCCCGGGACTGCTCCTACTCGTGTCTCCCCCGGTCTCCTTCCCGTCTCTCGGGACTCCTCCTACCCAAGTCTCTCCCGGTTTCTATCGACTCCTGGGGTCACCCGCCTCTCGGGTTCCCCAATACCCCTCGACTCCCGGGCACCCGCCTCCCGGGTTCCCCCAGGTTTTGCATCCAAAGGTCGGGCGCCCGGTTGAGTTGTCCCCAACACAGAACACAGGTGGGCGATTGAGGGTTTATTGTGAACCCAAATCCCGATTCAAAAGTAAAACCACCCTTAATTAAAATGTTTTGGCTACCAAAATAAAAGATTAGGACAACAAATCATCCTTAACTAAACCCATTACTAACTATTTCCAATAATACGATTTACAACAAACATAAGAGGATTCTCATCCACTTTTTACTCAAGAACCCCACTAATGAATAATCACTCAATCTCAAAGACAAAAGATGATAGGAATGGAGGTTACCTTGATCGATTGATTAATGTAGAACTCCTCTCAATCCAATAGTCTCATTTGATTTCTCCTTCAAGCCACAATCTCATACACACATTAAGAGAATCCTCTTGCTTCCAATAGCCGCCACCAACAAAAATAGGGAACAAAATGATAGGATTAGGGTAAAAACCCCTCTTCCCCATTATTTACAGCTTGGTCCTTCAACTTTCGACTTTGAACTAATCCCCGCTCAACTCCCATTTATTGCTTTTGAGTACAGTTATTACAGTTATTTCATATATAAAATGTTTAAGACTATTCTACGTGTGAAAGAAAAACACGAAAAATACGTTTATATATAAAATACACTCATACTCCTACATACGCAAGAACAAAGCATATGAAACAATATAATTACAATTTAAAATCAAACTAATTTAAAATCACACACACACACACACACACACACACACATATATATATATATATATATATATATATATATATTATATATAGAGAGCCTCATTCTTTTGTTAACCAAGTCATTTGTCCTAACCTTGTTAACGAAATATTAGCCAATCATATTGTATCTTTCGTTTGAAGAAGATATCCTATCAATGTACGTTTGATTTTTGTCAATAATTAAAATTTGAAGAATATATCATATCAATATTCATTTCATTTTTCATCTATTGGAAGAAGAACAAACCTAGGCTATTGGAGCACAAGATGCAGAACAAAAATTAGACTAATTAAAGTCCAACTCCAAACTCCAAACCAATCACCAAACAACATTCATAAAGGAGAGACAAACCAACTAGTATTATTACCACTATACATGGTCTTGCCCACCCACTTGGTTATCTACTTCTTGGGTATGCCATAGATGCATTTGGTATATACGTATGCACAATACAACATGTGCATATCTACACATAGTTACCATAAACAATGTGCAAAGGATGTGCACTTATGCATAGTATGACAACAATATGCAGTTATGCACAATATGTATTGTGCATAACTGCACATAGTTACCATAAACAATGTGCACTTATGTATTGTGCATATGTGCACATGGGTACTTAAACAAGTGAAACAATTCAATTTAAATGTCTATTCATACACAATAACATGTATGTCTTATAACCAGCGATTAAACAAGCCAAACAAGAGTTGTTTTACATGTTTTTCAATAATTTAAAAAAGGGTTTCAAATCTAAAAGGTGAATCTTGGAAAGAAGGAAGAAACCACATCTCCTTGATAATAGGACTTGATAGAAATTTAAAGCCGCTTTCCTATTTAATCTCCTATTTCCTTCTTTAGCTATCCTATTCTTTTTACCATTGTACCCCTCTTCATGTATGCACAAGTTAGGTAGCGCCCAAGTCTTTTAATTTATTGTATTAATTAAATTAAAAAAATCCTAGCCATTGATCTATAAATCTTTCCGTGTATTCCTGAACAGTTGAATTACCCTGCTCCAAACTCATAAATTCTTCTTCTAACTTTCTTATTGCCGCTTCTGGACAAAAAATATTCTTTAAAAGCTTCAGTAAACTCATCTCAGGACAAAGTTTTGAGAATATTTGGTCCTTTTGAAGATATCATAAGTTCCCACCAATATAAGGCATCAGATTTCAATACACTGGCGGCAAACATAACTCTGTCCTCATTTGAACATTTACTGGTATTAAAAATTGATTCAATTTCTTTCAACAATTTCATAGCTTTCATAGGATCACATTCATCGGAATAAGTTGGTGGTTTACATGCTAAAAACATTTTGAAGTCACATCCTTTGGTAACAGTAGTAGGAGCATTTAACTCGTTCCCTCTAGTAGTTTCAGGATGTTTAGAATGTAGTGTTTCTGTGCGATGAGGATTTCCAAACAAAGATTGCAAGTTAGTTTGGAGTCTATTTATTGCTGCATCTAAATCCCCTGTGTAACATATTCAGAAGCTTGAGTCCGACCCTGACCTCTGGCTCGACTCCTGTCCCGACCACTATTTGAACTTTACTGAACTTAATTTTCTAGTTCCAGTGATAATCCCCTACTCCTTCCTCTCCCTCGTTCCCGACCTCTTCCCCGGTCCCGACCTCTGACAGATGTTTTTTCAGGATTTGGTCCAATTTCAATTGTTACCCTTTCCTGTCCCATACCTCTTTCTTGGGTATTTGAGGGCCCAATTGGTATGTTCTTAGTCGGAGGATCCGCCCCTTCTGGAGTAACCAAGACAAGTCGACGAGAATTTCTTGCCGTCTGTTAAAGCACAAAATATATACATTTAATCACATACCCAAATATAATAAAGTATTCAGTACAACATGCACCTGTAAGTTCATAATTACATCGGCCAGATTGAATTTACCTTACATGTCATTCTTTCTACTCATTATATTTAATATCCCACGGGTTCTAAACATAAGAGGGACAACTTAATTTCAAATAAAATCATACAGTTTAAGTCTAGGAATAAATTTGAATACCTAAATCCCTTAAACTTAGGCTCTGATCCCAACTGTAACAACCCGCATATTTCACATAACAAATATCACATAATTTACATTTATCTAAACACATATAGGATACAATTTGATCTTTTGATACAAAACTGTACAAATATATCAAAAGTCACTACTAACTTTTTGCTAAATTGTCATACTACATAACATCTATATGATAATATTCAAAAGCAACTTCCAGATAACTTCTACTAGTTTCACATATAGACAGGTAAACATATAAGGTCACAACTTTCCTTTCCCTTTATCAGTTATACGCGCTTGTCCTGAAATACATATTTTGAAAACAAAAGGAGGGTTAGACCATATGGTCTAGTGAGGAAATCTCTGTTAGTGAAAAGCCCAATAGTTCATTTAACATGAAAATCTTTAAGTCAAATAATCCCACAAGCACTACATCCTCCCAAGGAAACTAAACACAACAGTTGTTATTCAAAATAACGCACACCCAGATAAGACCGAAATCAATATCAAACATGGCTCACTACAGAAATATATTCGCGAGCATAAAAACGCACACTCCGATAAGACCGCAATCAATATCGGCAGTGGCTCACCACACGAAACATATTCATGGGCCAATATATATATATATATATATATATATATATATATATATATATATATATATATATATATATATATACATAACTCCCCCATGCATGGACCATTACAGTCTCTCATGCATACGAGCTTCTGTTGTGTAAGTCCCTTAAACCCACAAAAATCAATAATTACATTACATGCGATAATAATAAATCACATATAACAAATATCGTAACCACAATTATCCATAGTAACCCAATCGTACCAATAAGATACAACAATTAAACGATAACCATCTATAAATAAATGCATTTCAATTCGAAAATGGTTAAAAGAAAACTCACCTTGATATGAGATACAGTACAAGCTTAACCGACGATTACGATCGGAACCGATAACGAACTTCCCAACCGAACGATCAAATCTGAATCACGTACTTACGGTTATAATCTATAATATTTAACCTATTCCAATATTCTTAATAAAGCCTAGGGATCCTAAACGATACCCGAAAAAAATCCCAAGACGAACCGAAGAAAAAAATAGACAAACAAACCATATTTCAAACCTTCACCAAAACCACTTAGAACTTGAACCAAAATCTGATTATGAACTACATAACTCGTTAAAAGATATTTTTGAGATTCCAAATACAACCAAAACATAAATTAACCACACTTAACTTTTAAAATTCCAATAAATAAAATATGCCAAACTCCTTCCTGGAAAAATCAAATAAACTTGAACAAAAGATAAAAAAACATCTCATAACTTCAAAACGAACTCACATAGATCGAATCCATGAGAATTTTAAAACAAAAATTCTTAATAAAATAACCCACCAACAACATAAGGTTAATCTAAAAAAATTCAATACTATATCCAAACTTTATTTAAAACTCAAATATAACTTTTAGAAAAAAAAATGTAAGGAAGAAACTCATACCTGAAATTAAGGAAAAGAAAATTCCAACTAAAACTCCAAAGCTTCAATTTTTCCTATCTTCTTCTTCAAGGTCGTAATCTCCGGGAAGTGAAAGAACTTTCACACACATAGCCTAAGATAAAGTGTTTTTTTTTCTAGAAGGAACAAGATTGTGGGTTTTATCCTCACCAAAATTTCAACCAAACCCCCACTAAAAGTTAAATTGCACTAAAGTCCTTCCACTTTTAGTTAAATCTAATAAGGGTATTACATCCCAGTTAAACTCCCGGCCTCCCCGAGTTTGCTCCCACCTGGGACCCGTATCCCGAGGCTCCCCTTTCCCGGGTTTTCACCCGGTCTCCCCGGGTTAGAAGCTCCCGGGACCCTCGACTTTCTGGGGTTTCGGTCGAGCCGAGAAAGAACCACCATGGCGACTGGCTATCGATCTCAGACTTGGAGATTTACACAACTAAAAGGAATCCTTCCAAGGGAGGATACATTCAAACAACACCTTCCAAATCAAGGATTAAATAACAAAACCCCATTGATTTAATCCTTAAATCCATAGATATAACAAAATAGGAAGAGTCCAGATAAGGGTTTCCCAACAAAACTAGATAAGGAGGTTAGATGAAGATTACCTTGAAGAACTAATGACAAGAATCTCCTCCAAGCACCCATGCTTCTTCAATTTCTCCCAAATCGCCTTCTCTCCCACTTCTCCCTGATTTCTTAGCCGCCTCCAACAAAAGAATTATGAAATAGGGTGTTAGGGTTTAACCCCTTTTTTATTCATTTTACAAACTAGCCCTCAAACTTTAAACCTTGAGCAAACACTCGCCCATACTCCCATTTGTTACATTAGACACAGTTATTACATAGGATAAATGCACCCCTACTTACTAATTTTCTCCTCACACACATCAACATCAAAACCTATTTTTTACATTTCCAATACATGATTTGTCATGATTTTAATAGGGGTGCATGCATCACCCAATTTAATTAGAAAAATGTGATTTACACAAATGCATAAACTATTTGCATAAAATATGGTTATTTTAATAATTAACTTGAAAATGTGGCTATGAAAATGAATTGAGTTGAGATGATTGATTTTTTCTATCAATTTCCAGCTTATTTATCCCCATTCTAATTTGTTTTGTTCAAAATCAAAGTGGATTTTTCTAACTAATTCCATTATTATATTTAGAATAAATTACATATTTGGTCTCTATGGTTTTAAATTTGTCTTGGATTTGGTCTCCATAATTTATTTATTTCAAGACATCCCCTAAAATTTGCATTTCCATAACACATTGGTCCCTGCCACTAACAGATTAACTCTCATTCGTTAAATAAAGGGTATTATGGTCCTTTCTAATTTAAAAATAAATTGTAGAGAAATTCATTAATTATTTAATATTATATAAAAATATAAAAAATAAAAGATATATAATTACCCCCACCCTAGGGAACATAACCATCCCCACGACTTCCCTTGAAAACCCATCACCAACGGCTTCCCTTCAAAACCACCGCCAGCGTATTCTCTTGAAAACCCATTGTTGGTGATCGATTTCCCTTGAAAACCACCGCATGGGTCTTCCCTTGAAACTCATCTATTTGATCCATGGTTTATCAAAACCTGTTTCATCCCTGTTTCCACCCCCTTGGACCACCAAAAACGAACAAAATTGTCCGTGTTTTGTCTCTACTTCCCCACCATGCAACCAAATTGATAACCAGAAACCAGGTATGAGATGCTGATATAGAAAAGGTTTCGTCCCTGTTTAGCAAGGTTTCACCCTTGTACGAGATGCAGGTCTAGCCTATATAGTAAAGTTTAGTCCTTGTCCTTTTCTCGATCTAGTGATGACTATTTGACACTAGTTTGGGTTTTTGGTTTTGAGTTTTGGTGATTAGGGTTAGGGCTTGGGCTTAATTTTGATATTGGGATTTGGATTAGGGTTTGATTTTGATTTTGATATTGGGGTTTGATTATTGGTTTGATTTTGATTTTGAGTTTCTGGTATGTGTGTGTTATGGTGTTGGGTGGCCGGAGAATATTGATAGCGAAAAAATGTTTGACCTAAGAAGATGAAGATAGGTGGTGATCATACAGGTAAGTAGTGGTCGTACTGGTTTCTGGTTCTAAACGAGAGGTGCGCCAGTTGGGGGGGTTAATATGCTTTTTAGTTTTTTCAATGAGAAAATAAGCAAAGTTGGTAAAGACCAAAGTTCTAAATAGCGTGAGGTGTGGCTTGGCGGCGAGGTCAAGTGTAACACCCTCGAATTTGGTAAGAGCAACTAATTAAAATTTTTAAACATAACATCAAGTAAGGGATGAAACTTTCTCTTACGATCCAAAACTCTATATGCCTCAACTACGAATTCTATAATTAATCTTGACAATTATAAAACTCCAATAGTATGTACAACTAAATTGAAGTCGGGTGTCACTTAACCCAAATACAAGCTGCTCTCCATAACCTAATGCGGAAGACTTCAACAAGCTACTCACTCATCGGGCGCACAAAAGACACTCCTCCCTTCACTGAGATACTAGAACTATTCCCAACCGAAACCTGTTGCATATGCCGACAAATAAAAAGGTTAGGCTAACGCCTAGTGAGCTCAAGAGTTTTACATGAGTAAATATCTTTAAAAATAATGAACTTCGCTTAAAATCATTACCTTTCAATTGATATACTTTAAACGTAGAAACAACTCTTTTCCAATGTCATGCACTTTCAAAGATGGACACCTCATTTCAAACATGCTTTACAAATTGATGCAACTTAAACTAACTCGAAACATGAATATGAAATGACTCCGATTTAAGAAATGTGGATAAACGTTATATCCCAAAACACCCAAATGCGGGTGGGGAAAAATACTCGACCCATGAATCATCATCAAAACCACATATACCGTACGTTCGAAAACATGGACGCTGGATCCAATACTCACGTGACCGTAAACAAAAGGAATCTAACTACCAAAACATGGGGATGACATAATTCATTCAAACCTTAATATACGAGGAGTAAGATCCAATATTAAGGCCCTCATTCACTGTCGACCATAAAGAACCAATGACAACAAAGTAAGACATCCTTATATTTAAAGTACTGATAGCCGACAACGGGGGAGACCCGTATCCGTTGAGGGTGGAGGAACACAAAAGTATGTCACCCGTGTAACGTTAATCGCATGACACCTCACGACATCACAACCAGGTGTCCCTATGACTTCTTTAACAAGCGTCACCCCAAGTCAGTTGACCTTGATGAAACATTTCGAAGAACTCCATCCCGAAGGACCGACACACTTAAAGACTACCTCCCAGGCATTACTTCAAGCGGCGGAGGTCCTAATGCCTACTTCCCCGGTAGCACTAATAGACTCAACCCTCCTAGCGATCACTTGTAAAGTTTCTGGTCATAAAACATGGGTACCGGAGTTTAACCCCACAGTACCCAATTAACCACCTAAAACAAACTGACTTACGTGCCTATGGATCCAATGCAACACAGTCTAACATTACATGCCTAACCCGAAATGACCAACACACTCGAGCATGTAACCAACACCAAAATTCAACAAGGTATATTGGTACGTACGTCATGATGGGGCTACTTGAGCCATTCAAAGTCGTACAAGTGTCCTCAAGACTCTTTTAAGTCGACACCGAGCCAAAATGCTCAAAACTCCTTTTGACCAATGATTAACGCTTTTTACTTAATAAACGTACTCGACCCATGCCATGCAATCACACACTCCAAAATAATTGAATAGACTCCAAGACAGTTTAAGTTAGGACAAAAGGTTTATATTATTTATCCGTTCAAAACGTTCCATAACACAAAATTATACCTTTTACCCAAACAAACACTAAAATTCTATTTTACCAAATAAGTTCCATTTAAGCAATAATTCGTCAAGAACACTTTAAAATGACTCCTTGTCCAAGATATCCCAAAAATCCCAAATATAGGGTTTTACAAGGTTTATGAAGCCAAACACTCAGATGATCAAAACCCACCAAATAACTCAATAAATAATAGTTTCATGTAAAACACATAAAGACTTTAAAATAAACATTTTTTCATGTACAACATTTTCATAAATCAACTTGAACTCACCTTGCTAGGTTTAGGCCAAATCTAGATTTTACCCCAACTTGAACTTCCTTGAAGAATCTTCAATCCACAAGCCACATCTTCCAAAAACCTAGATCCACAAGGTCCAACCATAAATATTTATATTCAATCATTTAGAAACATTCCCAAACATTTTACATAAAGATCTCAACTTATGTCAAAACCCTAATTTCCACAAATGAAGAAAACAGAATGTTACCTTAACCATGACTCCAATCCGCCAACCAAAATGCTTCTAGATTACTAAAATGAGTCATATACTCCCAATCTTCAAAATGATAAAAAGGTTGGGTGAAAACCCTAGAAATTTGATGAAGGTGACAAAGAAGATGAGGGTGAGAGGACTCTAGCTCTAGATTCCAAAACTTTGCTAGAGGATGAAGAATAACTTGAAATCCCGAGTATGGTGCCTTAAATGCCCAAAATCAACAACGGGGTGAGAGGGTTCGGCTAGAGAGAAGAGGAGAAAGTCTGGGTGAAGTCGTAAATGAGAAATGGGGAAGACAAAGTATTTAAAAGGCAACACTGGTCCGTCGGCGACATTGACACAAAGACTATGCCCTTGGCATAGTCGCGGGGCATAGTCGCCCACTTCCATGAGTCCGCGGTACCACTCTTACGAGAGTGACACGACGACAGTGAAACTTGTCACTATCGCGGGCACTATCACCCAACCTCCCTCGAGCCTCAAAACTTGACTTCTTCCAACCGCGACGCTCTCGACACTGATAGGGATCAAAGGCAGTTTGTTCCAAAGCACAAAATCATATATTGGAAGCCTCAAGAGATCACCGGGTGACTCTTACTTACCAAAAATTACGGGTTTTACATCAAGCCTCAAGCCTTACGAGTTATGGCAAGGCCATGGCGTTTTCCAAGGTGTGGATTAAGGCGACAAATCTGTAACACCCGTAATTTTCGGTAAGTAAATGCCACCCGGACGTTTCTATGACTGGTAAACGCTAAGATTTTGTTAGGAAAGCATTATCTAAAGTCTCTTGGAGTATCGGGAGTGTTGGCATTGAAACAGTTGGGTTTCGGGGCTCCGGAAAGGTCCCGCTACAATGCCCGACAACTATGACAGTGTCATAGTCGCATTGTCACAGTCGCAGAGAAGGAACAGAAGCCAGGGGGTGCTTGGTGACTTTGCCTTGGGAAATGTCGATGGCCATTGTCGCACCAGTGGCCAGGCTGTTGTTAAGTCGTGATTTTCAGCCTTTTTCCTCATTTTCTCTTCTCTAACTTCCTCCATTCTCTCTCAAAATCGTTTTCCCTTCCTTCCCCTCAAACCCTAACTCATTTTGGGTCAAATCCTTGAGCTCTTGAAGTGTTTCATCATCAAGTGGTGAAGATTGGAAGCTAGAGTCAAGGGTTCACCATCTTCTTCTTCAACCTCAAGCCCCATGGTAGAGTTTTCTAGGTTTTCATCAAAACCTATGTGGTAAGTGTATCCATTCCATTTCTAAACCTTAATATAAGTTATAAATGCCTTCTTGATGGTTTCCTAGCATTTGGTTTCTTAAATTTCGGATTGTGATGATTTAGGAGAAATTAGGTCAAAATTAGAATTTTGGTCAAGATTGGGATATTGATGTAATGTGTTTGGGGATCGATTCTAAATGGTTAAATGTGATTATTTATGGATGGAATTTGTGTATCTAGGTTTATAGAGGTTTTGACCTTGAAGATTCAAGTTTCCTCAAAGGAGCTCAAAGTGGGGGTAAAATATAGATTTAGCCTAAATCTAGTGAGGTGAGTTCAAGTTGATTTGTGAAAACGGTGTGCATGACAAAATGTTTATTTTAAAGTGTTTGTGTTTTACATTAAAATATTAACTGCTGATAAGTTTGGTTATTTGGAAGTGTTTAACTTTGTAAACTTATAAAACACCCATCTTGGGGATTTTGAGTATGTTGTTAAATGCATCGAAATGAAAATGATTTGATGACTTATTTACCTAAATGGAAAGTATTGGGTAAGAATGCATTTTTATGATTATTGGTATTACGTGCATTTTTCATCGTGAAATGTTTTAAAAAATACCACCGTGTGAGTCATGGATGTTTGGTCATTCCCAACCTTGCAAAAGTTTATGAACTTATGAACCTTTGGTTTTGGAAAAAAATGTAACTCAAGTATTTTATTGAGTAAACCGGTGATATTGGTATTTAAATGATTTATCGTATGGGTATAAATCTCTTGAGTAATTGTCATTTAAATGTGTGTCATGGGACGTTTTAGAAAGAGTAAAAGAGATTATAAACTTGTTTGGAAAATGATTTATGTTGGAGTTTATTCATGTAGTTGAAGCATGTGTTTGCATAATTGTGGTCGTTGCATTTCATTGCATTTTGTGGATTTTAGCATATGGTCGTTCGATTGGTTGAGCTTAAGGCTCAATTTTCGGCTTTGTCGGGTATTGGGGACTTTTGTCCGGTTTTAAAAACTTAAGGTGGAGCTTTGGATGTGAGTTGCATTTATTGCACTTTATTTTGGAGAATACATGTTTTGAGTGCATGTGTCATTCATTGGGAGTCATGTATTTTAGACTGTAATGTATTGGATCCATAGGCATGTAAGTCAGTCGTGTTTAATGGTGAGGACTCTTTGGATTCACACTTTGGGAAAATATGTCGCGTTGGCATTGGTGTCGTCCCGGTTGTTTGGCGAAGAAGAACCTTTATAGGTTGTACTTCGGGACCATAGGTCTTGTATTTGCATGTCTAATTCTTGTGCACAAGGTTAGACATCGAGAGTTATCAAGTAAGGATCTGAGGCTCCTATCTTGAATGCTAGGGAGTAGGCACTAGGGGTCGAGTGAGTATCCTGAGGATGAAACTTCGCTAGAGACCAAACAGGCAATAAGATTGCGTATCCTTGAGGTGTAGCTTGGCAGAGCAGGAAATAAGGGATACGGTGTTTGGGATTTGAAATAAAGGTCGACTGTAGGTGTAGCTCGGCGGAGCAGGTAATACAGTCACGACTAGAGGTGTAGCTCGGCAGAGCAGGCAATACAATCACGATCTGATGTGTAGTTCGACAATATGGTTATGTGGCTTAACTTCGTGTTCCACCACGTACAATGGAATCCGGTCTCCCTCGTCACCGGAAGGTGTTAATTGGGTATTTAATTGTATCGTTTTTATCATCCATGCTCTCGGTGACGTTTTGCTTGTGGGGAATTGTTTACTCAATATTTATGGGTTGTGTATTATGCCCTGACTTCGTTTGGGGTGTTTCGAGAAGTAAAGTTTTATTTCATATTATTATAAATTAAGAGTTTTGCTTACTATTCACGTTTTGAGTGAGTTTAGGATTAAATTGGTTTTACGAAAGAAGGTTCATGTGGGTTCCTTGTTTTAAAGGTGTACTTTTGGAAAACGATGTCGTTTGAATATTTAATATAACTCTTTCTGAAGGTTTGTGGTTTAAACTACTTTCTCTCCCTTAGTAAATGTATTTATTTCATGTTGTAAACTCTTGAACTCATTAGGCGTTAGCCTAACCTTTTATTTGTCGGCATGTGCATCAGGTTCCGGATGGGGGAAGAGTTTCTAGCGCTTTGGTGAAGTATTGAGTGCTAGGAGTTTGTGCAAGGGTGAGTGGCTTAATGAAGTCTTCCGTTTCAGTCGTTGAGAAGAGTAACTGTTTCTTTTGGGTTTTAGTAACATCCGACCTTGATTAGTCTTTATTCGAGACTTGACCTTTTATTTGTTGAAGTTAAATCTAGTATTCTAATTGAGGTGACTCAAGTGTTGATTTGTAGAATATATTTTATCCTTTTTGTTGTATAATTGAAGGTTTTAAATTAGTTGTTCTTTGCAATTTCGAGGGTGTTACAAAATCTGTGTATAATTTATATGTGTATGTGTGTGTTTTTATCGGTGTCTTGAACAATAATGAACGAGTTATTAACAATTAAAATTCATATAAAAGGATAAACAAAAAAATTTCTAAGCTATAATCGATACTAATGGGTAAATTCCAATCGAATTTCGAAGTACACAAATTTGAATTTGTAACGCACGCCATGGCGCGCCATAACGAGCTCGACGCCAAGGAATAAAATGTGGCGGCAAGGCCATACCTCGACGCCATGGCGGCGCCAAGACGCGTTTTTTAGAACCTTGGTAAAGACTATATTACCCTTACTTAACAGATGAGAGTTAACGAATGTTAGTGGCAAGGACCAATGTGTTATGAAAATGCAAATTCTGGAAGCTATCTTGGAATAAATAAATTATTAGGACCAAATCCAAGACAAATTTAAAACCACAATGACCAAATCCATATACTTTTAAATTTATAGTTTACACATCCAATGATGGAATAGAAATTTTTATTAAAGTTTTAACTATAATAACTTAACTAAAAGAATTTCAAATTGATTATTGTTGTTGTTATTATTATTATTATTATAAATTTTGAATTTGTTAAATCAAAAGCTACGTTAATTCATGATTTCAAATTTCCATCATATATAATATAAATAAAAATAAAATTGGTCAATCCATATTACCTAATTAATTAATAATTTTTTAAAAATATAATTAATAATATAAATTAAATATTTTATTAAAATCATTTAACGTAATTTTATTATCTGAAGAAAAAAATAAGTATAACTTTATATAATATTTATATAACTTACATAAACATTTTTGAAATTAATATATTTGCTTTTAATAACTAAAATATATTGAATAATAATATAACATAATTGATATGATTAATAGCAATTCTAAATAATTAATATAAATATATAATGTATAACTAACATTAATTAATAATTTCTAATTACTATTAATTAATATTTATCAATATTAGTAATAAATAATTTTTATTAATATTTATTATAATTAATAGTAATAAATAAAAACTAATATTAATCAGGTTTATAATTAGAAAAAGTGTCAAAAAAAAAAACTCCTGATACATTACTCCAACTAGCGTTTAAATAACTAGCTTAAAAAATAGCTTATGTTCATCCAAACATATACTCAAAAAATAAGATTGCTTATGTTTGTCAAACAATGTCTTAGACCATTTAAAGCGTTAATTAGTTCAGTACACGTTATAATTTGTTTTGCGTAATTTAATTTGTAGACTCCTAAATGTTTTGTTATTGAGTTAATGTAAACTTGTCACGTTTTTGTATTTACCTGAATTTAATTTTTATAAAAACAATTAATTGTAATCTTTGATCATATTGTCATTTCTTTCGGCAAAAAGAAAAAAACGAATTTGATTTGGTGGCATAATTTTTGGATTTTTAAAAGATTTTCGAGGTTTTTTAAATAAAAAAAAATGGTTTTTAATTAATTATTGTGTATGAGCTGTTTTTCGAACAAATCAAGAATTATAAATAGCGACTTTAAGAATCTTAAGTTTTGAGATTTAATATTTACATTACATCCATTGCCATTGCCATTTTAATTTTTAAAATTTATAAGAAAACAAAATTATTACAATGATTTATTTATAAAAATTAGGGATATTATTAGTGATGATGGATGTTATTTTCTAATTAATTATAAAATGTGAAGACAGAATAAATTATTAGAAAGTTGGCCCAAATTTTCTTTTCTGTTTCTTTTGGTTGTTGTTTATACTTTAAGCATGCAAATATTTTATTAAGTTTATTAGTTAGGTGAGTTTTAATTAAATTCAACTTAATTATATTTTCAAAATATTCCCATCGCAAGTGGAGATGCAATTTTGAAAGCAACTTTATAACTTTTTATTTTTTCAAAGTTATATTTTACTACTACGAATTAATAAAAAAAAATGTGTTTACATCCTTCAAAATATATATATATATATATATATATATATATTATTTTATACCCATTATATCTTTTTGAACCACCACTTTGCATTTGATGCTTCTATCAAATAACTTGTACCGCACCTAATTTCTAACATCAATAGATTACGGGGGTGTTTAAAAATATGTTAACTTATTTTTTAATCTTATTTTAAAAGTCCTATTTAGATGGAAAAAATAGTTTATAAACTAATTTATTAAAATTAATTTAAAGTATCGTTTCAATGAACTTCAGAAGTTTTTTTTGTTATTTTTTCAATTATATCCATGAGTAATGTTATTTTTTTATTAATATTTATTTCAAATTATTAATTAATTTTAATTGTAAATTATTCACTAATATTAATATTAATTATTTAAAAATAATTTTAAGCTACTCAATTATTTTCATATTATTATTTTTACCTATATCATTGTTTAATATTTTTAGTTGTCAAAAAACATCAAAAAATTAAATATAACAATTTTAAAAATAATTTTATAAATTACATAAAAGTTAAAGTTATACATTTTTTTTTCTTTTGTTTCATATATAATAAAATATTTAATTTAATTATTATTTAATATCTTTTAATAATTATATTATAAATATTTATATTTAGTTATACATTCAAAATTAAAATATTATACATATATATACATATAGTAAATCAAATTGAAATTATATTACTTAACATAGTATATTTTTTTTTTTACTTTTTTTTACCATCTAGTTTGCATGAATTAGTATATAATATATTATTAATGATTTTTTTGAAAATATTATGAAATATTACTGATTTTTTAACATGTCATTTGGTCATTTTGTATTTTTCAACTAACTTATCAGTTTTTGTCAAACTTGATTAATTTATTAGCTACCTTATCAGACATTAACTAGTTTGCAAATGAAGCCTAAAATATCATTTACAGGCATTCAATATGTACGTTTAAAATAACTATTTTAACTTGGTAAAATTTGTATAATGCTATTATTATTTAAGATCAAAATAGTTATTTTTGGAAAAAAAACATGTGAATTTTATTTATCTTATTATTATTTTTCAAGTTGCAGTAATAATTTAAGAAACACATATTTAAATAAAATATAAGAAAGGTTGAAGATGAATAAGCCAAGCGGTTTAAAGAAAACATGGCGGGTGAATACGGGAGAGATACATGACGATGGAATGCATCATCATCCCTAATGCTTGTAGTATGTTAACCGTTTTATACTTTATTAGGCATATACCCGCGTGATGCAGCGGAATGTGAGTAAAGAACGGACAATTAATGCTACTTCCTTATAGACATGTCATCAACAATCAACCATGATCTAAGAATCACAACTTATGAAACACTAAACCCTAAACCCATAAAGATATTCAATAATTAGTTTATATTACAATTATTGACGAAAAAAAATTATAATGATATAATTTATAATAATAATGAAAGGTATTTTACGATTATATATTTTTAATGTGCTAACGGTGGAAAAAAAAATAAAACGTATGGATAGAAAACAAACTAATTCGTAGATATTCATGATATTTAATAGTACGGTTAAATTAAAAAACATTCAATATTGGGCTCGTTTTGAAGCTATTGACGAGGCGATTATTATTGTATAATTTGTAGAAAAATGAATGTATTTTTCATTGCATTTTTGTTCATATACGATTATTTGTGTTAACATGATAAGGGTGTAAAATCAAAAATGAAAAACAAGGGATATAAAGTAAATTAAATAATTAATTATAAGAGTGGTAAATGTAACATTTAATTTTAACGGATTTCCAATTCCCTCTAATGGATTCCTTTATTTTATTTTTAATTCTTAGTTACAGTTTTTATCCCTGAACTTTTTTGATATATTTACTTTATACCTTTTAGTTTTACATTTTATATTTTACATTTTCATTATATTAACACATATAAGCATATATTAACTAAAATACATTAAAAAATAATTTTTGATTTTAACAAGTTACACCGTTATAATCGTCTCATCGATACCTTCGAAATGAGCACAATATTGAATATTTTTTTGATTTAATTATGTTATTATATGTTATATATTATACATTGGTTAATCGATTTAAAAAAAAAATGCATTACATCAAACGTAAGTTTTAACATCAAGATAATAAACATAATAAATATATTGCGTATTTTTTTATTTCAACATATTCCAGCTTTGATTATTCATTTAAATCAACATATTCACGAGTACGAGTACACTCTATATATTATTCATTCACATCTAATCTACGTTTGTATGGGATAATCCACGACATTGTATCTGGAAGTGCATGATGTGTCCAATGGTGTATAAGTGTGGGCATTGGGTAATCTCCTTTTAATACCCAGTTCATCCATTAACTCTACGTGGATAGTGTCCCATGCATCTTCATGACCACCGAAACAAGTAGATATGACTCGAAATCCACAAATTTCATCACCTAATACATATTGTACTTGTGCGATGTATGGATGAAATAAACTCGGGATTTGATCAAGATATGGAGTTGGAGGGGGGGGGGGGGGTCGTTGGAAGTAGGAGTTATGCCTCGCTGATTCTTTATGACCAAAATCTTCGGAGTTGATAAATGTTGGCGCGTTAGAATAACTGCGTCTACGAGGGTCTTCAATAATATTTTTCTTTATTTCAAATAAATTACTTTAATTTATTTCAAATATATATATATATATATATATATATATATATATATATATATATATATATATATATATATATCGAATGATTCTGTTTTCATTGATCGACATGTGATATCCCAAAATAATCGAAATTTGTGATATCCACAATTAATCACATGTGATATCCACAAAATACAACGTAATTATGTATGTTAATGTGATATGTTAAAACGTATTTTTTAACATATAATAAAATAATAAAATATTCAATATTGAACTCATTTCGAAGGTATCGAAGAGACGATTATAATGGTGTAACTTGTTAAAATTAAAAATTATTTTTTTAACGTATTTTAGTTAATATATGCTTATATGTGTTAATATAATGAAAATGTAAAATGTAAAACTAAAAGGTATAAAATAAATCTATCAAAAGAGTTCAGGAACAAAAACTGTAACTACATGTATCAATAACTACTTTCAAGAACTACTTTCAAAGAACCGTTTAAGTCTTTTAATATATAGTATAGATATATTGACTGACATTTGTTATGTTTTTTAAGAAATGGTAATAAAAATAAAAATACTGTAATTTTTTTTTGAAAGGTAGGCAACAATATTAAATAACAACTTTAAGTGAGAATTTATGAAAACTATATTATTTTTAATCTTAAAAATGAGTTGATATGATCATTGTGTCTTTATTTGTATTGCAAAATAACCCTTATATTTCTTAACCTATACAAAAGAAAGTGTTTTTTTTTATACATATATTAACTAATTACTACAGTTAATTTATAACTATATGGTTTGGTTCTGGTGAGACAACCTCGTAAGACCCATGAGATAACTGTGAAAGTTCAATATGTGTGTGTAATTCTTTTTCAATGTTTACTATATTCCTCATCTTTTTATATGAATGTTTCGAGTTTTTTTTATGTCTAGGTTATGTTTTGTAAGTGTTCAGTGTTGTTTGCTTAGAGCATCTCTAACAGCTATGCTAAAATAGAAAAAAAAAGAGATTTTAACAATTTTTTTGTTTCAACAACTATGTTATATCATATGCTAAAATAGAGAAAAGATGAGAGAGAAGGTAAAAATCTCCAAATTTGAAGAAATCTCTAAAACCCCATATTGAAAAGAGGGAAATAATATTTAATTCTTTTCTACCAATAGGAGACATTGAAGTTGTATGTTTAGAAGAGAGAAATAATATTTTATTAATATAATTTTTTTTGAAAAGATTTTATTAATATAATTGATGATAGAATTGTTAAAAAAGGGTAGCTGTTGGAGTTGGTTGTAATTTTTTTTAGAGATTTCAATTTTTTATATTTTATTTTAGAAAAATTATAACATAACTGTTAGAGATACTCTTAAAAAAATTCAATATTTTTGCTGTGAAAATTTGAAAAAAAAAAAACTCATCCATTAACTCCAAATAATCTCATAAATCTCACAAAAACTAGGTAGTATGACTTCAATCCTCAATCTTGAAGCCCAAATGACTAAAAAATGTATCCAAAAGATAAATGTAAACCTATTGGGCCTTTAAAACAAATCAAAAGGTTCTATAAATGCACGACTTTATGGTGTTTTCCAAAATCGATAATATTAAAATTCAATAATGGGTTGGATTTTTCAAATGCTTTCTACCTGGCCAACCCAACTTATAAGCAACTTTATAAATAACTATTAATTTTTACAAGACTAGTTGACCATAAGAAATGTCTAGTTAAATAAAATAAGACAAGGTGAGACACCGATTGAATAACTACTATGCTCATCTAGAGTTGGTTGGGTTGAACCTTTGATATATCATTTTACAATCTAGCTAAACGTTTATGTTTAAACGAAATAAAGTCAAAATGAAAACATACAAGAAAGGCTAACAAACTCAAAAAAATTTGAATTTCCTTGGAAATAAGAAATTAAATTATTGTTGAACGTGTAATAGTTAATTACGGATTGGTCTAATATCTAATACACATATATTAATCAAAGATTAACAATCATATTAAATCCATAGAATAAAAAAACATTGGGTTAATCAAGTTGGGTTTGGTTCAAATTATCATAACCCAATTCCAACTCAATAGATGCGGTTTGACCTAATTTTGTATCAACTATGTGTCGGGTTACCTCGGGTTTGAGTTTTTTTAGGTTTCTTCAGGTTGGGTTAGCTGGGTTGATCGTTTTTTGAACACCCCTAATTACCATAAGATTATCTATTGAAAGATAAATACAATTTTTATATCTAATAAATTATAATTCATCGTTAAAAATTCCTAAATTACGTTATTTAATTTTTTTTTTGAGTACGTTGATATTCACACATCGTTTTCATTGTTCCCTATCCCATGGCAAGGGATTAATTTGATTCTCCCTTTCAACTGTGTTGTCTTAGTTCTATTCAACAAATTAAATCAAGGAATCATCGAATAAAATCATACGTCAAAATCAAAACTAATCATAAACTTGTTTTACATTTATTTTGGACATTGACGTGGAGTCAATGATTCATTTCTAAGCTTGTTGTCATTGACTTTTGTTTTTGACCAAAACCTCATTTCTAACGAGTTATTTGTGGTACGTGACCGACATATGGAATATTTTAAAGTTTATTGAGGATATATAGACAAAGTATTTTTTTTACATGCTTGTTTTGAATTAATCAGATAAACGATGCAAATATCATATGATAAATTAGTCAATGACAAAAGTCTTATCTAGATAAAATAAGGGACACAAATGGGAGTTGTATCTAAATTAATTAGCCACTTGCCATGTGTTTACAACGTAATAGACTTCATGATGTACGTGACTTATTCGTTAACCCATGTTACGATGTTTGTTTGTAGTTAATTGGTTTTGCCGGTAACTTAATCGTAAATTTGCTAGCAATGTGATTTTCCACATCAAATCATTCATTTTACCGTTACACCCTCTAGCTTTTATATATTATTTTCAAATGATTGCTATCTCATAAAAGCTTAAACATACATACAAGATCTCCCCACCACCACTGACTGTTTTGTTGCCACCCTACCACCATCGTTATTGTTCACCAACTTTGCTATTGTCCATCGTTGTTGTTGTCGAACGCCTTTGTGCACTATCAGTTCATGATGCTTTAAGGATCAAATAACTTTTTTTGGTTTTTAAATATAAGATATATGAAAGTAGATACATAATGGTTTTTCTAATTTAATTATTTTCAATCACTTGTTTAGAAATTAAGTCAAAGTATAGACAATATAATCATTGAATAAAATACAAAGATATTGCATATAAAGAATGAAAAAAATACATAATATAGAAATTGATATGATGTGGTGGGTACAAGAACAAATATAAAGGACAAAACATTCTTCAAGCATCTGGTAGGGGTGTGACTTTGAGTATAATTGCATATTCCCTCCAAAAAATTTAAATTTAAATTATTATCTTTTATTTATTGTTCATAGGTTGTAGTACTTTTTTATTATTAAGTATAAAACTTCTAATTAATTAACTAACTAAAATAATTATCAATAATCGCAAGAAGTCGTACGTTTGGTTCACCAGGTTCTACCACATTAGGGCCAAATCATAGTCAAAAGAAGAGTTTGATTATGCCTCAACGCTAGCTATATGCTTAACACATGCAACTCGAACGTTGTTTTAGGGAGTTGGACAGTAGGAAAAGAGAGGCTCCTAGTTAACGGTAGCTTGTCTCGACCGAGAGGTGAGAATAGTTGAGAACACGACGAACAAATGCAAGAAACCTTATGTAAATAGATTAATAATATCCATATGTTGTAACAATTTATTAATTAACTACCTAAAATAATTAAAATTTCAGAACAAATGTTTTTGTATCATTCAATTTCAAAAATCCGATTTAAGGTAAATTCCAATTCTAAGCTTCGAATTATATTATCGTTATTTGATGATTACAAATCTATTGGTAAATAAGCAACTGATGAGGTCCCTAGGCTGCTAATTTTATGACATCACTACCTATGACAATGTTGCCAAGAGTGAATTAGTTTGCAAAACTTAATATTGTTGTCAATGGCGTCTAGTCACGAAGCAAGATCCAGGTAGGCTATGTTTAACGTGTGGGGCGAGTAGCATGGGTTGTCTAAATTGATAACTGTTTGATGACTCGAGCCTTTTTTAAGGAATTTTCAGATTTTGAAGTTTAGTCCCTGAAGTCTTTAAACTCGTGTTTTAGCCACACACTTTAATAATTAAACATTCTGAAATATTACAGAAAGTCTCCTAAATTTTAGAAAATTTATTTTGTTCTAAAAACTTGTTAAAGTGATATTTAAGCAATGATTTTGTTCATTTACTTTTTAAAAAACTAGTGTTATACCCGTCCGTTGGTCGGATATACGGCACAATTTTAATCTAGATTCCGTTATTTGATTTTACCATTTCAAAAGTTATGTTTGTTTATTGTATTCTATGTTCTTTACCATTTCATTTATTTAATCTAATGTTATACTCATCTGTTGATCGAATACACAATATGACTTTGGCCCCTCAAAAAGTTTTCTTCGACCAAGTCCAACATGCTTTATAACATAGAGCATGCATGCTACTTGGCTTTCAGGAAGCATATTTTCAAAACTAACCTGCAAATGCCCCCTCCTGGTCCATTTGTGTCACTATTATTTTATATAAAACCGTTGTACAACACTTTTTCAGGTACTAAATAACTCAAAGTTACAATTAGAAAATCAAAAATATCTTCTGAATTGTGCCCTGCAAGGGACCCGATGATGGATCAGCTTCATTCCAGCCTTTTGGGCATGATGTAAAACACACTTATAACACATGATTGCTTTAGGGGGATTCAACTTGATGGGGGGGGGGGGGGGGGAGTTTGCATTTAAAACCTACGGATGTCTTTCGGTGGCTTGAAGTTGACAGGATGAGTTTCAAGGGATGCATCTTCGTCTTCTTTCCACATTTTGATCGTTTTGTTGGCTTCACGTGTAATGATCCTCGAGCCCGTTACATAGTAAGATAACGCGTAAATTCCAATCTCACTACCCGGTGAACCTAAAAATGAAATACAAGATTTGGATACTCTTCATGTACATGGAAAAATAGATTAATAAAGGGATAAAAGAAAGGCACGTTGAACGATTGTTTGAGATTGTTGGAAACTATGACCCATTTTCCGGTCCCAAAACCACAAACTCCCATTATCGCCTTTCATCAAAAAGATTATATATAGTCAATTAATCAAAATGTGTTTCATAAATTTTTTTTCGTAAATTTCAAAAATGCAGTCATAAATTCGTGTTATATATTCTCTTAACAAAAAACAAAATAGTCAGATTATGATAATAAACCTATAGGAAGTAAAGTCACATACTCGGTAGGATGTTGGGCCAATGCACGCACAAATTTCTTGTGATGCGTAAGAGTCGCCATTGTTTTACCTAGAAGATGAGCAACCAACTTAAATCCAGATCATGAAGATAAATACTATAAATACTACCCTTTAATATAGCATGTTTCCACCCTTGTAACACAATATAAAATCTGGAACAATAAAAGAACCCTAAACTACAAGTTTACAATGAGAAGAAAATTGACAGATAAGTGAGGATAAAGATTCAACCATTATAGATAAGAGGATCAAGCCAAAACCCTAGAAGATTATGGTAAATTGGACCAACAGATGGATCACCATCAACCCTTTTTTTTCCATCCTCCACCTTCACTGCAAACTGTTTATCCATATCCCCCTTCTGTGTAGTTCTTCAAGCCCCCTATAAATGGTTTAATAGCATACCCCCTTTTAATTACTACTAACTTCGATAATAAGAAAGAAGAAAAGGACGGAAGTCACATAATCCAAATAAAGTAGACACCAAGCAAACCAAGATTCGAATTGGGTATACAATTAGGGGCAATGTTGTAAAGGTATACTTTAAGGAATATTAGCTATGGAAATATTAATCTTGGTTTGCTTCGATACTAACATTGCCCCTAACTGATAAGACCTCTTTGTGACTGGAAGACAAAAAGGTTCGAGTCACATAGACCAGTAAATTGAACAGAGGAGGGAAAGAGTGTACACAAAGACTTCCTCCCCATCCCAGACTCACCAAAATGAACTTCTGCAGACAATTTCCACATTTTTGAACAATATAAACTATAATTACCGAGAAAATTGAGATATGAAAAAAAGTTAATTTATCTATAAAGAAAAGTTGAATATGATTGCATATAATTACATACCGGCTTCAGGACTTCTATGCTGAAAGCTTCCGAAAAATTTAATCCATACCCACCTTTATCAATTGCAACAATCACAATGAGATTAAGAACATCATCAATTTATGTAAATGAAACCATTACGTAATCCAAATTCATTGTAAACCATTCGATTGAATCCAATTGCAACATAATGAAAAATACCCTATATAAAATAGTGCCATACAAAGTACAAGAATAGGTATCATAGGGAGTGCGCTTGAAAAAAGCCATCACCAAAATGAGATATTGAATGAGAAATACCTGCAGCGATTTTGCTATTCCTTTGCCTTCTTAAGTTTAACAGATTCATTCCGGTGAAGGCGTGAAGCCAGGAACTGAAAAACAAAGGCAAAGCAATTCTAAAAGCAAAATCAATTTCCAACGCAAAAGTATAACTTACATGTCTTGGAAGTTGAATAAATCCAAGCACACAAACAAATTGCTTAAACATGTTCCTCAAAATGTATAAACAAAGTAATGTTATACAAGCATTTGAATTTTGAAACGTACAAACATGTTACCGTTTCTAAATAACGTAGTTTGTACATTTATTTGTGTATATATATATATATATATATATTACTTGTCCATATTACGAGAACTTATAGGAAAGCGACAAACCATATAAAAGAAGGAAAACCGAAGGTTGCCATATTTGCCTGCGCGATAGTGATGCATTTGATCGATCATTTGCATATTCCACTCATTGTTGTGTCAAGCTCATACCTGCAAAAGGATTTATAAGCAAGAATAAATTGAGGTTCGATGAAATTGATAGTATCATCCAAATGGACTTTTACAACATGCTATTAATTTGAGGATAATGACGATCTAAATACATGTTCTCAATTTATTTGAATTATTGTTTTGACATTTTCTTGGACATTAGTTATTTTGTTCTTCATGAGAATCACAAAGCTCTGATCCAAGCCGGTTTCTTTGGGCCAAAAACCATGACTCTGATGACGAAACATGGTTTGAACATGGGATACAATTGTCAACTACAATTATATAATACAAGTATATTAACAATACAAGAAAATACAAGACGTGTTTCATAGACAAAAAATTCTTTACCTCGATCGCGATGCCTATTTTCTCTTGGAATGCATTCATCCTTGCAAGTCCTCTTTGGTAATTTGGACCTTCATTCTCTTACATACATGTGCATGTTGGCAAAACATTGACCATATACAACCATGTATGTTCCCTGAAGTGTCACATGAAGTTGGAAAATCAAAAATATAATTTCAACATGTAAATTTTCAACTAAAAAATACTAAGAGAATAGACAATCATTAACTTTTTAAGCAAACTTAGGGGTTGTTTACCAAACATTTACCCGGGTAATTACCAAGTTGCATTACCCGATAAGGGAGGGGGTCGTCGACCGGGTAAATTGTTGCATATATACAATACCATTTTTGTGGACTAAAACCTTACCCAGTTACATTAAAGTCGCTCGCATGATACTTGATTTCGCTCTCTTCTTAAATGCACTCATACCAACAAATATAATACATGGTTAAGTTGTAGCACAATGTACAAGTATCCCAAGCACAAATCTTGGTCGTCTTCTGAATATATAATTTAATGACACAAAACCAATGTCAACCAGTTCCAAACTCTGTGATAATAACTTGAAAAAAAACCAAATAATTCCGAATGCATTTATGAGTGAATATTACAACAGTAGAGAATATGAGATCTGAAATTTGAATCCAAAATAGCTTATAAGAAAACAAAATTTGTGGACCAAAAACATTGATTGTTAAAAGACAAATACAAATTAATTGAATTGAAATGTTGAAAGTATTTAATTGAAAAGGAAGTAGGTTTTCTCACTATTAAAGTTAAAAGAAGTGTTAAATTAAATCTCAAACATAATACCCCATTCTTTCCGTAGTTGGTCCATATTTCTGGTTCTCATCATACATCGAAAATCTAAAAGTCGAAATGATCATCGGAATGGTCTCGCCGGAGTTCCGGTAGCCGGAACAGCTGTCATTTTTCTGATCAGATTGTTGTTATAATCAGTTGCATTTTCTCTACTTGCACATACCTCATCTGAATCACCTTCATGTGACCAACCTGTTTCTCCAATAGCCAACAACACATCATCCTATCCGAGTTTAGCCATCACGTAGACCACCGAGTCGAGCATCTGGTCAATGATTCCGCTTCTAAGTAAAGCAAAATCAAGGCTTATGCCAGTTTGGTTGTCAGCGTTACTTTCAGATCATGCAGAGTAAGGGTAAACATCTAGGAAGAAAAACGATCGAGTCCCGTTAATCGGTTTCATAAATTCTCGTATCTCCGGCTTAAAGCTTCCGTTTGCATCGTGTTGTATCGTGTGTAAGAGAGACACACAGAGAGAGAAAATTTTGTGTTCCTGGTCATCGGATGGGGACGAGACGTGAACGGTTGCTAGATTGGATGGTTGTTGTGGGCGATCATTAAGAAGGGGAAGAGGGTTAATTTATGTTTTTTTTTCTATTCTTTTCCATAGCTTTAAAGGGGAGAGAAATCAGGGGGACGTTGGGGAGAAGATTAAGGGGTGGTGGGGGAGATGATTAGGGGCGTAATGGGGAAAGGGACATAAATCGTGTGAATGGGTTAAGAAGTGGGCTGGATTTTAGGAATTTAAACGGCTGTGATTAAAAGATAGATGAATTTAAACGGTGGGGATCAAATCAACAAACGGTTGACTCGTCTCCATCCATATATATATAATACCCAATGGTCCTTGAACCCTCGAAAATTACGTTTTAGCTTATTCAAAAATCTAGTTCTAACCCACCATTTTGACTTAAATTCCATCTGTGAGAATAAACATATATCAACCAAAGATGTGACTAAAAGTTCTACAATTTTAAACTTTTAATTGGGGTTGTTCATCGTTTGAAATATATTGGATTTAAGTGGATTTGATTTAATCCAATCATCCATTGGATGCTTTTTGTCATCTGATCCGATCCAATTAACATTGGACAAACTATTCGGTCAAATCTAATGGATGATTGGATCGATTTCATCCGTTGGGTTACAGTGTTATTACTTGTTTTAAAATGCAAATGCTTATGATTATGTTCTTGCATGTAATTCGATACAAGGAAAGATTTTGAAATGTTACTAAAATGCATAAACATTAGATTTATTAAGAATGAGATTGTAATTTTGTTGACTCACATTGTAGGAGTGGGGGTTATCATGAGACTATAGTTGTCTCGTAAGGGATTATCGTAGGAGCAAAACAAGTAGGTCTCATCGAGTTGTCTATGTAATAACCGAGATCTTATGTTTTTAAAGAATTGGATGTTTAGTGGAATTTGTTTGGAAGTCTAAACTGCAAGGACTAATGTCTAATTAGTGAGAAAGTATTAAAACCTTAATAACCTTATCTCCTATCATTTATCAACTGTGGAGGCTAGATAATCAGTGTGTTTTAGAGAGTGAGTCTTGGAGGAGAAATTAAGGAAGGTTGCTGGATTTGAAGAAGATTCTACATCAACCCTTGTCAAGGTAACCTCTAATTCTATCTTCTATCTTTGATTTTGGTTGGATTTCATTAGTTAGATTTTTAGAGAACATCAAGGGTAAACAATATGTTGTTTTCAATGAAAGTCCGTTTGTTAATGATGGAAGGTTGTTAAGAAGGAATTAGACTCATAACCCTCTGATTCGAAAGTCGAAAATCGGAGTTTGAAATGGGGTAAATCGCTTACTTTGGGGTTTTGGGCAATGCGCTCGTAAACCCTGCACGCACCAGGGAATTGCCTAAACCTGGATGCGGGTGATTCCCGGGTAAGGGCATAACCCCGGGAGTCGGGAACTGTAACACCCGCTATTTTGGAGTTGGGTGAAAAGTTGACTTTTACCCGAAGTTCAAGGGGGTAAAATGTAACTTAGGTAATATAAATATAAATCAGATTTCAGATATTTTCTAAAATATCATAATCTGTCTTCTAAGAAATCAGAGAGAGAGAGAGAGAGAGAGGGAAGCAGGAAGAAGGGTCGTTCGGTTTTTCTCCAAATCAAGGTACGAATCTAGCTTAATGCTTTGATCTGAATGCTTTTAGCCGTGTAGAATCTCGTTGTGAAGGTTTTAAACCGTTCCATTTTGAGATCTGAGTATTTCTCGTTTTGGATCTGGGTTCTGCGTCGACTGTTCTTGATGAACAAGACGACCGGACTTGTTAAGACCGAGAAGATGGGTTCGACCGGTGTCGGGTTCGACCGGTATCGAGTTCGACCGGTGTTGGGTTCGACCGGTGTCGAGTTCGACCGGTGTTGGGTTCGACCGGTGTCGAGTTCGACCGGATTTGGTACTCGACCGGTACTGTGTTTTGGCAGTGGGTTATGTTCGTATTCCAGAGTTGTAGGTCAATAAGTTGTCTTTATTTTTGGCTTACCGATTTAACGGTGTTGTTGTAGGTAGTATTCGTAAGAAGCAGTCTTTAAGCAGGAAGAAATCTGAGGTGAGTCATTTAAGCTAAATCAGTTTGTATTTCGAAACCTATATGATAAATGTATTTATGTAAATGTGGAAAACCTTGTTTTAAAATATGGCTTATTGTTGTTGGATGATACCTTCTAAAAAAAATCCCATCTTTTTAAAGAATCAAGATTTATGGAATTGAATCACTGTTCATATGAATTGCCTGTATATTTGATTTAATATGAGTATGCTCTGAAAGGATATGCTTTGGCTTTGAGTCTTAGTGCAATGGATCCATAGGCACTGTGTTCCTATGTCCCGGTTTTGGGCATTTGGTTCACGTTTTAGCACGGGATAGGCATCGGGTTGCCATGATAAGTAAGGTGTGGGCCTATAAGGTCGGGCAGCGTCTCATGGTGCAGTAAGGTGTAATCCCATTATGTGCTGAGTTCCCCCTGTTTTGGGAACTCTCAAGAATAGATCCAGAGGGGTTGACTTGACATTTTGAGCAACAGATCTAGAGGGGTTGAGCTCGTTATGTGATTTGGTGTTATTTGTACCATGTTTAATCACTAATGGTTTATTGGATTTCTTGACTTAGCTCATGGCTATTCTCACCGCGCGACACCATTTGGGTTTAGTACTCCCTTTTATTTGGCTTGTTCTCACTAGGCTTTAGCCTAACGCTTGCTCTTGGTTGTCATGTTGGCAGGTTATCTTAGCAGTGGGGTTCGTCGGGACTGAAGGAGCGACCTTGGGGTCGCGAGGGATTCTTTTGAAGATACATTTTAGAAGTATAGCGATACCCGTCCCTAATCTAGATAATATTGTAGATTAATAGGTTGTCGTTTTATGCTTCATTTATCTACCACATTAATGTCTACTCTATACCCCGTTGGGATGATTTGTATTTTGGAATTGTTGCACCTTATTCCGCAAGTTAGTTTTGCTGAATTCTTTTTCGAAAATTTTATTTCCGCAAAATTTCTAGGGCGTTACAAGTTGGTATCAGAGCCTTGGTTTAAGTGAACTAGGTATGGCTGTAAGATGCATAGACTTAAGCTGAGACTATTAAGTTATGACTCGTGAGATGGGGTAGATCTTGTAAGATAGGATGGTCTTAGAGTCGACGGAAACTTGCACGAATTGAAAGTTGTAACGATGGTGATAAGCACTCTTGCGTATTATACGTTCATAATTTCACTTAGCTAACGTTATTATGAAAATGTTTTACGTAGGCATACTTAAATTACTATTGTTATAATAATTGATAAGTGTAGTAGTACGTTCTCTGTGTTTCCGTTATCCTTATCCCGTTCTTTTGCATGATTGCGTTCAGCAGAACCATGGTTAATACCAGGAATCGTCTGGAAGGCCAGGAGGCCGAAATACCTACGGCCGACCATCCGCTGGCGACCATAGTAAGAGAAACTATACGTGTGAGTAATGTGCTGGGAGGAGGACCCGAGCATATTCCTCGGCGAAATTTGGAGGCTGATGAGCCTATTATCAAAGAAGTGACGGCCGAGACGAGATTGATGGATCGCATGATGTTGGCCATGAATAGGGCCATGGCGCAACAGCAGGAGGTATTCTTGAAACTCCTTCAGGACCGAGACGCTAACAACCTTAGGCCCGAAACGGTTGGCGAAAATGTAATTGTGGCAGGATCCGGGGGTACTGGACCTGAAGTTTCCCCTGTGGTGACTGCAACCCTGGGCGTTAGTCGAGTGGCGCGGACTTGCACGTTCAAGGATTTTCTGGGTTGCCGACCACCAGAATTTAAAGGCTCGGACAATCCCCTAGATTGTATGGCCTGGGTTCGCGAGATGGAGCAAGCTTTTCGCTCAAGCGAATGTGGGGAGGAACAGAGGGTTATTTTTGGTTCCCGATTGTTGCGGGGAATAACTCTTACTTGGTGGGATGTGTACTCCGCTTCGCTGGAGCCGACTGTTCTGGACCAATTGTCTTGGTCTACCTTCAAGGAGAAACTGCTAGAGGAGTACTATAACGAGAGGTCGTTGGATCAAATCATGGAAGAATTTCAGAATTTGAAGAAAGGAGGTATGTCTGTGAGGGAGTACAACCGTCTCTTCATGGACAAGTTGGGTTTTGTGGGACGTCTGGTCCCGACAGAGAAAGATAAGATCAAGGCTTACATCAAGGGTCTCCCATCGGACATGATGTCGATGGTGCGTGTAACAAGGACCTCCACCCTTCGGGAGGCAATGAAAGAAGCTCAACTAATGGAAGATGCTTACAGTCTCGGCAGGGAGCAAAGTGTTCGCCAAGTCGAGAAGCGGAAATGGGAAGGAAGTTCGATGCCCTCGAAGAAACCCTTTTATGCCAACAGCAGCACTCAGCGAGGAGCTGATCCTAGACGTGATGCCAGGTGGTGCTCCAAGTGCCGAAGCAAGCATTTTGGTCCTTGCAACTTTGTTCCCGGAATGTGCTACAAGTGCGGGAAGACGGGTCACACGTTCCGAGATTGCCCTCTTAAGGGGCAAATATGTTTCGAATGTAAGGAACCGGGGCACGTAAGGGCGGAATGCTCGAAGTTCAAGACTGGGGGATTTGGCAGGAAGAAGATGGAACCTCCGCGGTCGACCGTAAGGGCTTTCCAGATGTCGTCAGAGGAAGCGAAAGCATCGACCGATGTGGTGTCGGGTACGTTCTCTCTAAATTCCGTACCTACACGTGTGTTATTTGATTCTGGTGCTAGCTACTCGTTCGTATCCAAATTGTTCTGTCAAAGGATTGCCATGTCTATGAGTATGTTAGAGAATGCTGTTGTGGTAGAAATAGCAAATGGAGGCCAAGTTCTAATTCATAATATCCTTAGAGATTGCATGTTAGAACTTAAGGGAAAGAAATTTCCCATTAATTTATTGCCTATGCATATTGGCGGATTCGACGTGGTTGTGGGTATGGACTGGTTATCTAAGAACCAGGCCGAAATTGTATGTTCCAAGAAAATGATTCGATTACCCGTGGCAAACGGAGAAGCGACAATAATCTACGGCGAAGGAAGGAAAGGCGAAGTGGCGATAATTTCAGTGATCAAAGCTAGGAAGTGCTTAGCGAAGGGATGTTTACCTTTCTTGGCTTATGTTATCGATACCAAACTCGACCAGCGGAAACTAGAAGATGTTAGGGTGGTACGCGAGTTTCCCGATGTGTTCCCGGAAGACTTGCCCGGATTGCCACCCGATCGTATTGTGGACTTTCGTATTGACCTCATTCCAGGAGCGGCTCCTATTGCTCGAGCTCCTTATCGTCTGGCTCCTACCGAAATGCAAGAAATGGTGGTTCAACTCCAAGACCTTCTCGAGAAAGGTCTCATCCGACCGAGCTCATCACCTTGGGGAGCTCCGGTCCTATTCGTCAAGAAAAAGGACGGTGCAATGAGGATGTGTATCGACTACAGAGAGCTGAACAAAGTGACGGTAAAGAACAGGTATCCACTTCCGAGAATCGATGATCTGTTCGATCAACATCAAGGAGCAGGTTGTTTCTCAAAGATCGACCTTCGATCGGGGTATCACCAAGTGAAAGTAGCAAAAAGCGACATCCCAAAGACAACATTTAGGACTCGCTATGGGCACTACGAGTTTCTAGTGATGCCATTCGGCCTAACCAACGCACTGGCAATATTTATGGACTTGATGAACCGGGTGTGTCGACCGTTCCTTGACAAATCGGTAATCGTGTTCATCAACGACATCCTAGTTTACTCCAAGAATGAATAAGGGCACGAGCAGCATCTCCGTGAAGTATTGGATGTGTTAAGGCGAGAAAGACTCTACGCAAAGTTTTCAAAGTGCGACTTTTGGCTTCCAGAGGTTCAATTTTTGGGGCATATAGTTTCAAAGGAAGGAGTAAAAGTGGATCCCACAAAGATTGAGGCGATGACAAATTGGGAACCCCTCAAGAATCCGTCAGAAATCCGAAGTTTCCTAGGTTTGGCAGGGTACTACCGGAGATTCATTCAAGATTTCTCGAAGATAGCCTCGTCGTTGATGGCCTTGACCCGAAAGAACGTGAAATTTGTGTGGACCGAGAGGCAAGAAGAGGCGTTCCACACCTTACAGAAGAAGCTTTGTGAAGCTCCTATCTTATCCTTACTTGACGGGACGGAAGATTTTGTAGCGACAGCGATGTGTCGAAGATGGGTTTGGGTTGTGTCTTGATGCAAAGATGGAAGATGATCGCTTACGCATCAAGGCAACTTAAAGTGCACGAAGTCAACTACCCTAATCATGACTTGGAATTGGCAGCAGTGGTGTTTGCACTGAAATTGTGGCGACACTACCTTTACGGTACGAAATGCACTCTTTATACTGATCACAAGAGCCTGAAGCATATCTTTGATCAGAAAGAGCTAAACACGAGGCAGCGGAGATGGTTGGAGTTGTTGAAAGATTATGACTGCGAGTTGCTCTACCATCCGGGTAAAGCAAACGTGGTTGCCGACGCCTTGAGTCGGAAAGTCTGCGGAGGAAATTCTCGTGCTACCTTTGCATGGATTGAAATAACTTCAACACTCATCGACAGAATCAAGGAATCGCAAGCTGAAGCCTTGCTAGAGGGAAATCTCAAAGGAGAAGTCATGGCAAAGCAACATCTTTTGTTGACTGAAGATAGTCGAGGGGTGAAGCTTTTCAATGGGCGAATTTGGGTACCTAAGATTGGGGGTAGTAGAGAACTTCTTCTCGAAGATGCCCACAAGTCAAAATACTCCATTCACCCGGGAAGCACGAAAATGTATAGAGATTTGAAATTGCATTACTGGTGGCCAATCATGAAGCTCGATGTGGCGCGCTACGTGGAACAGTGTGTGACTTGCTTGCAAGTGAAGGCTGAACACCAAAGACCCTACGGAAGTTTGCAATCCTTGGAAATTCCGGAGTGGAAATGGGAACACGTCACGATGGATTTCGTGACAAAGCTACCAAGGACCTTGAAAGGTCACGATGCCATCTGGGTAATAGTAGACCGCTTGACCAAAAGCGCTCACTTCTTCGCCATGCGGGAGACCTTGCCAATGGATAAATTGGCGAAGTTGTACATCGATGAAGTAATTTCTCGACACGGTGTGCCGCTATCTATTGTCTCTGATCGGGATAGTCGGTTCACGTCGCATTTTTGGGATGGTTTACAAAAGGAATTAGGTGCACGTGTGAAGTTGAGCACGGCCTACCATCCTCAAACTGACGGCCAAAGCGAGAGGACAATTCAGACTCTGGAAGACATGTTAAGATCGTGTGTGATCGACTTTGGGGGTAGTTGGGATTCGCACTTGCCTTTGGTAGAGTTCGCGTATAATAATAGCTACCACTCGAGTATAGGGATGGCACCGTTTGAAGCGTTATACGGTCGCAAATGTCGAACTCCCGTATGTTGGCTCGAGGCGGGGGAAAAACAGTTCGCCGGACCTGAAATTGTGCAAGAAACGGCAGACAAGGTCAAGGGCATCCGCGATCGTATGAAGGCGGCCCAAGATCGACAGAAAAGTTATGCCGATAAGAAAAGACGACCAATGGAATTCCAAGTAGGAGATCGGGTTATGTTAAAGGTGTCCCCTTGGAAGGGAATTATTAGATTTGGGAAGCGTGGGAAGTTGAGCCCCCGTTTCCTTGGACCGTTCGCTGTGACTAAGCGGGTAGAACTGCAAGCTTATCAGCTGGAACTTCCTCCGGAGATGAAGGGAATTCATAACACGTTTCACGTATGCTATCTACGGAAGTGTCTAGCAAAGGAGGAGAGTGTCATTCCACTCTCCGAGATCAGAGTGGATGAGGGAAACCGTTGAGTTGAAGAACCTGGGGCAATTTTGGAAAGGAAGACGAAGAAGCTTCGTCATCGGGAAGTCACAATGGTCAAGGTTCAGTGGAGGCACCATCGAGGTGCTAATGTGACTTGGGAAGCAGAAGAAGACTTGAAGCGGAGGTACCCTCATCTCTTCCCATAAGCGAGATTTCGAGGACGAAATCTTCTCCAAGTTGGGGAGGATTGTAACACCAGTTATTTTGGAGTTGGGTGAAAAGTTGACTTTTACCCGAAGTTCAAGGGGGTAAAATGTAACTTAGGTAATATAAATATAAATCAGATTTCAGATATTTTCTAAAATATCATAATCTGTCTTCTAAGAAATCAGAGAGAGAGAGAGAGGGAAGCAGGAAGAAGGGTCGTTCGGTTTTTCTCCAAATCAAGGTACGAATCTAGCTTAATGCTTTGATCTGAATGCTTTTAGCCATGTAGAATCTCGTTGTGAAGGTTTTAAACCGTTCCATTTTGAGATCTGAGTATTTCTCGTTTTGGATCTGGGTTCTGCGTCGACTGTTCTTGATGAACAAGACGACCGGAATTGTTAAGACCGAGAAGATGGGTTCGACCGGTGTCGGGTTCGGTGTCGGGTTCGACCGGTGTCGGGTTCGACCGGTATCGGGTTCGACCGGTGTTGGGTTCGACCGGTGTCGAGTTCGACCGAATTTGGTACTCGACCGGTACTGTGTTTTGGCAGTGGGTTATGTTCGTATTCCAGAGTTGTAGGTCAATAAGTTGTCTTTATTTTTGGCTTACCGATTTAACGGTGTTGTTGTAGGTAACATTCGTAAGAAGCAGTCTTTAAGCAGGAAGAAATCTGAGGTGAGTCCTTTAAGCTAAATCAGTCTGTATTTCGAAACCTATATGATAAATGTATTTATGTAAATGTGGAAAACCTTGTTTTAAAATATGGCTTATTGTTGTTGGATGATACCTTCTAAAAAAATCCCATCTTTTTAAAGAATCAAGATGTATGGAATTGAATCACTGTTCATATGAATTGCCTGTATATTTGATTTAATATGAGTACGCTCTGAAATGATATGCTTTGGCTTTGAGTCTTAGTGCAATGGATCCATAGGCATTGTGTTCCTATGTCCCCGGTTTTGGGCATTTGGTTCACGTTTTAGCACGGGATAGGCATCGGGTTGCCATGATAAGTAAGGTATGGGCCTATAAGGTCGGGCAGCGTCTCATGGTGCAGTAAGGTGTAATCCCATTATGTGCTGAGTTCCCCCTGTTTTGGGAACTCTCAAGAATAGATCCAGAGGAGTTGACTAGACGTTTTGAGCAACAGATCTAGAGGGGTTGAGCTCGTTATGTGATTTGGTGTTATTTGTACCATGTTTAATCACTAATGGTTTATTGGATTTCTTGACTTAGCTCATGGCTATACTCACCGCACGACACCATTTGGGTTTAGTACTCCCTTTTATTTGGCTTGTTCTCACTAGGCTTTAGCCTAACGCTTGCTCTTGGTTGTCATGTTGGCAGGTTATCTTAGCGGTGGGGCTCGTCGGGACTGAGGGAGCGACCTTGGGGTCGTGAGGGATTCTTTTGAAGATACATTTTGGAAGTATAGCGATACCCGTCCCTAATCTAGATAATATTGTAGATTAATAGGTTGTCGTTTTATGCTTCATTTATCTACCACATTAATGTCTACTCTATACCCCGTTGGGATGATTTGTATTTTGGAATTGTTGCACCTTATTCCGCAAGTTAGTTTTACTGAATTCTTTTTCGAAAATTTTATTTCCTCAAAATTTCTAGGGCGTTACAGGAACCACGGAGTCGAGGAACCCAGGGGGGCCCAGGTGGGAACCCCGGGAGATGGGAGTACCCGGGTGAGAACCCCGGGGGACGGGGGGACCAGATGGGAACCCCGGGGGCCGGGGGGACCGGATGGGAACCCCGGGTAAGACCTAATCTGGGAGAATTTGGGGACCTGGACGGAGCAGAACCGGACGAGGGCTTATGCGTTAAAGGAGAATGAGAGTCGTTGGTGAGGGATAATCGAGTGACTTATCACTTTTGAATTTAAATCGTAGCTATTCAGTTTAAGGGTCGGAAGCATAAGTAAGAAAGAGTTAAGCAAGGATAGCAGGTCAGTCTTTCTAATCGAAACTCGATCGTTGTTGACTTGTTGTCGCACAAATTTATATCGCATGAAATGTTTATTAAATTGCACGTTTTACTTGTTATATGGGGTGCTTTGTTATGGTTGTATATAAATATATTTAATAATGAACATGTTACGGCTCAAGTCGGGGGAGGGGGTCCCGCAATTGCTCATATCGGGGGGGGGGGGGGGGGTTGTCTCGTTTATGCCAATGGGGGTGTCCTAGCTAAAGGTAGTGTGAGCCAGACACGTCGACACAGTGTGGGCTTTGCCGTAGTGTGTGCCATTAACATGTATCGACCATGCGATAACGTCATACTTTGAAACTGAGAATTGTTTGTAAATGCTTATAAACCATTTTATATGTTGTTGTGTCGCGAATGTTTGTTATAAAGGGAACTCACTAGACCTCACGGTCTAACCCTCGTTTCTTTTCAAAACTAAACCTTTTTCAGGAAGGAGATTGGTAGAAGGCTCTAGTAAGGGAAATGAGAAGGTGTTAGTAAAGGAAATGAGAAGGTGTGAGCTTGGAACTTTGGACTAGAAGGATGTGGTCACATTTAGCATTCCCGACTTAGTTTATTTTACTCTCAGCTGTGTAATAGGTTATTTCCGCAAACCTTGTATGTTTGAGATTATATTTTTTTTGGGGCCGTTTTGGCAAGTTATTTTATATCATGTTGTTTATGCTTGAATTTCTGAGTTAGGTCATTATAGTGTAACACTTAGACGTAAAAGCATTACGAATAATACATGGTTAAGTAGGGAGCTATACTCGTTGGATTTTCACAACCATTTTTGTGAGTGAAGTCGACGGGTTAGGGGGTTGATATAACTCACTGGGAATTTTGTATACGATTAATTAATTAAACATTGTATATAAGTTTTTACATTAATTTCAACTTATTGCTCGAAGCCATAAAAAGATACGTGGATTGAGACAAAGAAAGATATGAGTACAAGTCAAGACAATACTTATCTGTTAAATTGTTATTTATGATTTTGATGTTTGTCAATAACTAATTATAGAGAGGTATTTCTCAACGATTATTTACAACAAGAATTGATCTTATGACTTTATACTTTATTGAAGAATTAAAATTTTACGCCTTTACACTACTAACAAACAAAAATTTCGAAGTTGCTTGATTTCATACTTTTGGATGTCCTCAAAAAGAAGTTTACATTTGTAGACGAAGGGGTTATTTGTTTTTAAAAAAAAATCTCTTAATGACTCTTAAGTCTGAATCGTTCAAACATTTTTACATATCATCTCTTATTAATTATAAGTAAATTAAGACTTCAGAATTTAGATCTCTTAAAAAACAAACAACACCGAAATGAGATCATAAAAAGTTCAAAACTAATTCAAAGTTTAATCAAATTTTTTTATCATTAATATTAATATAGTTACGTTTTGATATTTTTATTCTTTTGTTAGATGTCCGTACTAAATAAAAGTATCTTTAGTAATTACGAAAACAATTGAACCTTGTTTTCTCAAAAACAGAATTTCGACTTATTTTTAGTGATTAGAAAACAATTAAGTAGTCATAATATGATAAATAAAATGTTAAAATTTTTATAATACATCCAGAAAGAATATTATGGTCTTCAAAAACATAAGAAATAATTTTCTAATTTTAAATCTCAAAGTTAAGTGAACATACCCTTGAAAGCTTAAATGTTGGGGAATCTTGGTTTTTTGGTTAGTATATACTTGAATAAATTTTTGGGTCGTGAATTGGAAAACACTTTTTCAAATACTATATTTCGTCATTTGATATGCTTTTTTTTGTACGGCATTAAACTCACACACGCACCCGTGGTATCCGACCATTCAATTGGGCAACACCGACTAATCCGCGGCGACTCGACCCAGCCTCAATGACTGGACCCGACCAGGCACGACTAAGCCCGACCTATGGCCATGCCTTAGATTAACACGAAATTTGTAACAGGATAATCCTGAAATATCATACAAAAATTGAGGCACAAGTTCGTGTATATATATATACCTTTTCATCCATTTTTTCGTGGTTTCGGTTTTCTATTTATTTAGGGTTTTCCCCTGAACCTGACCCTATATACATATATATATATATATATATATATATATATATATATATACATATAGGGGTGAGTTTAAATGAAAACTCATTTTTCATTGTGCACGTGAGGACAAATCTTAACCATTGTTCAAAACTTAGAAAACTAATCAATGGTTAATACATAATAAGGTTAATTGGGAAGTGATTAAGAACAAAATTGTAATTTTGAATTATCGTCTACCTTCTTTGACTTTTTATTTTTATTTTTAATTAAAAAAATTTACACCCTTAAACTTTAAAATAACTTATCTTAAAAATTACTAATATTTTAATCAAACAAATTATATCAAAATAACGAGAATTTTGTGTTCTTCGATATGACATAAATCTCGATATAGTTTTTGTTTTTCGTTTTAACCATTTTTTACGTGAAATTCTAAATACGTGTTATATTCATTATGAATATGCATGTACGTCTTCGGGTGTCCACATTCAGTATGAATAACAAAGGTGAGCGTTCATTCACTATTCATGATGAATAATATCGTATGCAGGATGAATAATACAATAGTCAGGATTTTTTCGTTTTAACCGTTTTTTACGTGAAATTTAATATATGTGTTATACTAATTATGAATATGTATGCGCATCCCCGGATGTCCACATTCAGTATGAATAACAAATATGAACGTTTATTCATTATTCATGATGAATAATATAGTATTCAGGATGAATTACACAACATTCAGGATGAATTACACAACATTCAGGATGAATAATACACGAATCTATGATTCGTGAATTATTCACACTGAATATTGTATTATTCATCCTAAATGATACATTATTCATGATGAATAACACATGAATGATCTGTGAAGATGTGGAGACGTGACATGCTATTTTTTGTTCCCCGATTCACAACAGAATTACTCGATAGGTTCTCGATTCGTCTTGATGGGTGTTGGGTTACGGTGCTGAAGAAAACGTGATGCCTTACGACGTTGAAGAAAATGTTGAAGAAGGTGATGTCGAGTTACATACTTACGATGTTGAGACGTTGTACAAACTTGAACGTCATAAATATTCATAATGAATATAACATGTATATAGCATTTCATGTAAAAACGGTTAAAACAACAAAAACTATATCGAGATGGATGTCATATCGAATAACACGAATTCTCGTTTTTTTGATGTAATTTGTTTGATTAAAATATTAGTAATTTTCAAGATAATTTATTTTAAACTTTAATTGAGTAAAAAAAATTTAATTAAAAAATAAAATAAAAAGTCAAATATGGTAGACGAATGTTTAAATTTTCCTCCATTCTTATCCCTAAGGATTTTAAAATTAAAAACTCTATTTAATATGAGTTGTTGGATCAAAAAAGATTTAGTGGCTGAGATTTGCCTTCATGTGTACAATGAAAAATGGGTTTTCATTTACTTTCTTCTCTCTTTTCTCTCTCTCTCTCTCTCTCTCTATATATATATATATATATATATATATATATAGAGAGAGAGAGAGAGAGAGAGAAACGTTCTAATGCAACCCTTTACATGATGCAACTCATGCAACCCCTTCTATCCACCACTTATTTTATTTTTACCTTTTTAATCAAGAAAAAGGAAAAAACCTGCAAATAAAATGAATGATGGATAGAGGGGTTGCATGAGTTGCAATGTTACATAATAACCTACCTCTCTCTCTCTCTCTCTCTCTATATATATATATATATATATATATATGGAGGGTTCATTTGAGAAATGGTAAATATATGAGAAATAGAGAAGTAATCTTAGTCATTCATCTGGTCAACATTTGCGGCTTTGACCGTATGAATGGCTAGGATTACTTCTCTATTTCTCATATATTTACCATTTCTCAAATGAACCAAACACTATATATATATATACACACACACACACGATCTTGTGCCTCAATTTTTGTATGATATTTCAGGATTATCTCGTTACAAATTTCGTGTTAATCTAAGGCATATCAAATGGCGAAATGTTTAAGATTGGAATGAGCTTCTATGAAGAGGAATTGACAAAAGCAGGAATGAGCTTAATAAAACTAGCCATGGAGTACTTGTGCATGATGTTTGATCCTAGCAGAGTTCAACATGTGGTCAGAGATTTGCATCTGGAGAATAAATTCCAAAGAATAGAAAACTGGATGTTGTTTGAAAGGTGTGGAGTCTATGTCATCACTGTAGACAAAGCTTATCATGAGTACTACCTGGTGGATAAGATTTATGATCACAGCAAAGTCAAGTTGCAAGGTATGTTGAATGCAAAGCTTATATGTTCAAAGGATTCAGAAATGGCCAGGATAATAGTCAGAAGAATTATCAATCAAAGTCTGGGACTAGATCCAAATATGGGCAACTGAGCTGAAGTGTTGAAAGCATCATGAAGACTCTAAGTTGAAGAACTTAACTTCTCATCCTGAAAAGTTAAGTTAGGGGGAGATTGTTGGGTCAGAATATGCTAAGGATGGATACTACTGCTAGTTGAAAGGTATTACTACTGCTTGTACTTTTAATACTTCTAGTAGAATTAATATTGCTTGAAAAGTTAGTGCTGCTACATGAATAGTTAGTATTGCTTGGAGAGTTAGTACTGCTAGTAGTTAGTACTGTTGAAGATTACTACTGCAAGCATGGTTAATACTGCTCAAGGATTAATACTGCTGAGGATGTTTATGCTGCTCAATGATTAATACTGCTAAAAGAAGGTTAGTGCTGCTTCTAAAGATAAAGAAGACTTGAAGATAAAAGATGAGTTGGAGATATGGTTGAAGATAATTATGGTATTGATACTGAAGATCAATTTTATTTTGATAATTATCTTGTACTCAGTCTTGTATATATAGTATAGAAGTCTTTGATAGAAGAACAATAATTCATACGTTTTTGTTTAGAGAGAATTAACCTCAAGAATAGTTTAGATCCTTTCTATAGAGAAGTATAGAACGTCTGTTTAGCCTGTTAAACAGATTGAGGTTTTGTGTGTAATCATCAAGTTGAATTAATATAACTTGTGATTTGAAGTTCTAAATATTGTTCCATTGATTTTCTGTTAAAGTGTTTTTCCGCAACTTCTTTAACATTGTTTCTGAGTTTGTGTTAAATTCTTGTTGAGTTTCGATCCTTAAAATGAATCAGTTTAAAGAGTTCAGTTGTGAATTGCACTGGTTCATATATGAACATATAGTTCATATGTGAATTATACATGTTCATATATGAACACCGCCCATGTGTTTTGTAAAATTTACGAAATTGTTCTTCTATTTTTGGGATAGCCGCAACTTTTGACCGGTCAAAGCCGCAACTTTTGACCGGTCAAATCCGCAATATTTGACTAGTCAAATCCGATCTTGACCATATGAATGGCTAGGGGAAAACCCTAAATAAATAGAAAACCGAAAAACCACGAAAAAATGGATGAAAAGGTATATCAATATGGATGTCAAATTAACGAGAAAAATATGATTGTTTTTTTGGTGTAATTTATTTCGCTCGAATTTTGTTTATTTTTTCTCTTTTTTCGGATAAAAAAATAGGCCTTGAGTCAGAATAGAAAACTGTTACAACTGACTCAAAGGCCCTGAGTCAGAAGCAACATGCCACAAGAAGTCCAAAGGCTCCAAACCTCTAAGAGGTCTAATCATAAGGACCAGAGGGTCTGAACCTTGTCACTTAGGAAATTTGAGTGAAAACTTAGAGCTCTAAGCAGAATGCTCAGAGGCTCTAAATACACATGCCTCTGAACTATAGTTAATAAATTTCACCAAGTTTTAGTATCATTTCAAGAAGTTTTCCAACTTTCAGAAATTATTGTAAAACATCCTGAAACTTAAAATTCTTATCCAAAACCACCGAACGCCCCCCTTAACCTCCGTCTAATGGCGATCTAAGGTGATAGAGTCAACATAATGAGTGTGCATTCCACCCCTCTTAACTCACATTGTTTGTCTTATCACCTTATCGATCTCAAATGAATCATAATTACATAAAAAACAGATTAATGATACTAAAATCACCAACAATAAAAACCGTTCTTTTTCCTCGGTTGGGCTTGTACATGTTGTCAATATTCTTTCAATATGAAGGCTGTTGGTTTCGATCTTAATTTAAGTATTATTTAACAAATTATTATAATAATAAAGAAACGTATAATAAACAAAAAAAAAGAGATAAAGAAAGGATGCAGGCTATGGTAAGATTCCCATAAACGAGAAGTAAATTGGTAGACATAAGGCGCCAAATTAGCCCTTTTGGTTTGTTCCATCTTTTGGTCGAATCTTGTGCTTTCCTTTTCAATTTTCAAAATTGGTCAAACACAACAATTTTTATTTCATTTTAAACTATTCATATTATCTATACTATATTATAAAGCAGATATAAAAACCTCTTAAATACAAATTATTAGGCACAAGATACCATCATTTTATGCAAGATTTTAAAAATCTCTTAATTTACATGTATCAAAGCACAAGATACATATTACTACTGCAGGCTTTTAACACCCACCAATTTGGTATGTGCAGGGTCTTCCTTTTATATAGACATTTTCATGTATCACTATTAATTAATATATTATATTACTATAAATTTGTTTTAATTATATTATTAAATATGTAATTGGTTATTTTTTCTATATATTATTAAAATATATAAGATAATCATTGAATTCTAACAAAATACTTAATTTTTTTAATATAAAAAACATTATATTATTAAGCCTAAATTAAACAAATTTATAAAAAAACATTATCACTTTCTCAAAACCATCCAAAATCGTATTGTAAATCGACTAAAAAACAAAATATAAAATAAAACATTAAAATCGTTATGTATCTCGCTGCATTGCGCGAGTACGTTTCTAGTATTTTTATAATAAAAATACAAAATAAAACATAAGAATATGTAAGAACGAACAATTGTAAATAAAGTATATCATGTTGGATGCTTTTTCGGTTGTACATATTTTCCTAATTTGTATATAATCATTCGTTTTTTTTCCTATTTAATTGTTAGTTCGTTTGTGGTATACTGGTTAAGGTCCTGTGAGATGTAGTGGAATATCTCATCTGTCCAAGGTTTGAATCCAGACGTACACAACAATTGTGGTCACTGAGGTTTAATCAGGGTTAATTTCTTACGGTCATAATTTGTCAAATAATTAATCTAGACATAGCCTAAGACACCTTTTCCAAAAACAAAAAAGTTTTATAAGAAAAATAATTTATTAATAAGTTATAGCGAAATGGGCGGTGATTGTTTGGAATCTTATTATATCAACTTGTATGCTTATGTATTTGTTTTTATCTACAACAATTTGACTAGTTTTGAGTACAAAAACAGTACGACTAAGAATTAAGGTAATAAGAATTAACATTACATGTAGTAGTATTCATCTAAACCGTTAAACTGTACAAACTGACATATTGTAGCGCACCGTATCGCAAAATGTGGTTTAGAATTTTTGTTGTACGGTTTGCAGTTTGCATTTTTACCAAACCACACTATGCAATGCGGTTTGCGGTTTTTAGTTATCAAACCGCGGTTCAAACTGCACCATACGACATATTTTGTATATTTCTTATTTTTTTTATTTTATATATAACATGTATATATAGAATAATTTAGTATCTAATTATTTAGACTTTATGTAATAATTTTGGACTTGAATAAGCAATTGGTCAATTGGGAGTCGGGGCTTAATGATCGAGATGAAAGAAAAAGTTGGACACGACACAACTCACGCGTCTAATTTACTTTGAAGTTTGCGTTTTTTACTTCTTAGACTATTTTTAATTATGCAATATGTATTTGGTAATTGATGTATTGAAACTGTAACGACCGTTATCCCCACTTTACTCTATTGTAATTTTAAGTGGTGGTCGAGTGTGTAAATAAAAGAAAACTTGAGGACTCTTTGAAAATTAGTCATAATAAGAATTAAAAACCCTAGGCCCTCCCTCATTTGCTGATTCTGGTGGTGTGCGGCGCTGAAAGGAGGAGAAGGAAGAGTGGAGAAGCTATTCTTGAGGGTTGAAACCTTGAAGAGGATTTCCTGGAAATCAAAGTAAGCAGCTAGTGGAGATTCTTCATCAGGAGGTAACCTATTTAATCTTTCTTTTCATGTAGAGGTCTTAGTCGGGAAAGAAGAATCTCCCTGTATTAAACCCTATTCTGGGAAACTTTAGAAAGTAACTTCCTGTGGGAAATCAGGATTGTTAGACCGAACCTTATGTTCGGGTTGTTTTGAAGTAAACCATTGTTGGTAATGGGAGAAAACGGGGATTAGCTATTTTCTTCTTGGGGGCGATCAAAAGGTATCGAGGTTATTGTTGCCCAACGGTACCTTGTCGCTGCCGAAAAAGGAACCGGGTAATACCCCGGATACCACAGTCAGTACCGGGAGTTCCCCCTACCCGGGCAACGGGCAGTTTCCCACCTGAGCTAACCGGAGTCCTCAACCCGGACGTACCGGGTCCGTGTCTCAAAACCGGGAGCATCAACCGGGAAACCCGGGAGCTCATGAACCGCGACTGCTCCAACCCAGTAGTTACCGGGTATGATTCCAAACTGGAGGAACCGGGAACCGGGGTTCAACCCGGGAAGGTCATTGGGTCGGTATCGGGACCCAGGTACACCATGTGTACTGAGAAATCAACCCGACAAGGGCCAAAGTTGGAAGTTGGGCTTTTGGGTCGGAAGTTCGGAAGCTAGAGGTTCCTGGATTGGGTTTTGTAGCCGAAATTAAAATTAACCGGTGGCATAATTTCAAGATTATATTCACTTTGTAGGAGCTCATATCGTGTTGAGTGAGTTTTGTTCGTGTGTCAAGTTTCTCGAATTCAGGTGAGTTCCCTCGTCCGAATTCGTCATAAACTGGAAATGGATTACTATGATGATTTTCAGCATGTTATCTTTAAACGAGTACATCATTTTAGAATTGTGAAATATTTTGCTTGTGATTATTATTATGCATATATTTCCTATGAGTTATCTTGCATGTGGAATTTCGTTACACTGTGAGGAATGTGCGCCATGACTTATAGGAAACCATTGGGGATTGTTGAATCGTGTGCCCGTAATTTGTTTCCTGTGCACATAGTGACGCCGTCTACTAGGGGCCGAATGGAGATCTATTGGGGGGCCCGAGTGTGGTTATTGTGCAAATTGACGGGAACCGATTCTGGACGCAGAATCGATTATGGTTTCATTATTATGCGATGATTGGCGTTTATCCAATTAAGTGTTTCTCAATTTAATTTCTTAAAATTGTCCTAAACTGCCCGAGGGTGGGAACTGACTAGAGCTTCTTGTCTAACCTTCGCTTTCAATTTTCTTAAAACCCATTTTCAGGTAAGGGAGTCGTTGGTGCTTCGTCAAAGTGGAATGTAACACCCTAAAAATAGGGATAACAAAATCCGAAAAAACGAACACGCGGTATATAGAATTGCCAAAGCAAGAGCCTCCCAAAAATGGGGAAATAATACAAACCTGTTTAATCACAGTTGTAAGTTCAACGGACAATAAATTAACAACCAACTAATCTAATTTCTACAACTAGAAAGGAGATTACAAAAGGGTTGTCATCTATAGTTCCAAAAGTTCTTCTATCGAAAGAATGCTAATTTGCAAGCGTTCCCCAAGCTCTCACCCAAGCAACTATGCCAGCTTAGAACCGGTGCCGCTAGAACCTGAGATACACATCGACACCAAACAAGTGTTAGGCCAAAAAGCCTAGTGAGTTGAACAATAATAAGCATGCATGAACAATTACAATTCTTATCAGCAGTTAACCATAATTCAACAAATGTGGAGTCAATAGGGGAGACCCATAGCACCAATCAAGTTCCACCCAAAGAGTCGATATACCTTGATGCCCTCTAACAAGAGACACCCGAAAGACCCGACACATCCGAGGACTACAACCATGGCATTACCCCGAATGGCGGAGGTCTAGGCACATACCATCACGGTGGCGCCCAAGACTACATCCTCCTAGTGTCTACTGACTTGGTTCGTCCAACATATCATATAGGAGGTCTTGAGGTATATTTCAACCAATACATTTCGATACCAACCATGGGTACTATGTTACCATCCTATCACATAAGTCCATCATGAGACCCAAATAACAATCATGTTCATCATGCATATTATATATTACCAAAAAGGTATTCCAACTAGAAACCATCGTCATATCGAGACATGTATACAATCATCACATCAACATGTACATGTACATATTATGAATCCAAGAGAAAAAGTACCAATACTTGCACATTTAGAGTATACCATGGTATTTCACATATAACCATATTTTCCATCATTCTTTCATAAGAAAATCCCAAGTATTTGAACATATAGAGATAAATAACCATTAGTAGAAGCATATGATGTGTATCTAGTTTTGACAAAGATTTAGTAAACTCACAATCTAGGTTTTTGACCAAAACCTAGAAAAGATGAAAACCCTAGAAGTTGGATGAAGGTGATGAAGACTTGAAGTCTTGAGAACTTGAGGTAGATGGAAGCCCAAATAATGATTTCACCTACCAAGCTTTGCAATAAATGACAAGAGGGTTTATAAGGGAAGAAAATCACCCAAACCCTAGTTCCTCTCGCTATAGAACTGATTTTGTGATAACAATGAGAGAAAAATGGGCAAATTGGGGGTTTTGGGGACTGCAGGTCACCCCGCGACTTGTGCCGCGACTTTCACCCGCGGCATAAGTCGCCCGCTTACATAAACAAAATGAACTCCAGTGGCTTACGCGGCTTATGCCGCGAATCCAACCCGCGGCATAATTCGCGTGAGTCACTGTCTTCCAAGGGTGATTTTTAAAGCTTCCAAACCAACAGAACCAAATAATCATATATAAACACAATATCACTCAAGCATATAAGTTCTACTTTAAAAGACACAAAACATAAGATTAATATAACCTTATACTTACCCAAAAATACGGATGTTACATGGAAGGAGAAATGTTGAGAGATAGGGAGTCGAAGGCAGTCAGATTAGAGGCGGTGTTAGATGTGGACCCTTTAGTTATCTCAGCTGTGATAAAACTCTTTTCTTTCTGAAGTTGTGTTTATCTTCTTTCGTTTGTTCTATATTGGGACCCACATTTTGGGATTTATCTCTATGTTATACTTTTGTTATATTGGGTCTTTACAGAAACTCTTTACTTTTTTGGACTACAGTCACTTTATCGTTGATTTTTTAATATATTTTTTAACTTATAATTATTGGATTGTAGGCATAAAGTGTAACACCCTAAATTTTCTAATTGTATTCCGTTACGTTTAACCTTAGAAGCAATGCTTTGAGTATGGATCACCTAGATTGAGTCTTGGTTAAAACTCCTCGTGAGAAATCAGCAAGATCGCAAGGAGGCAAACAACGGCGACTTGTGCGACCTTCCTCGCGGCCTCAAGTCACGTGGGAATCCGTGCAACTCATTGTGGTTTTGATCAGCATAGCGCTCTGCCTTCACTGCGACCTCAAAGTCGCGTGGGAAGCCGCGGGTAATCCCCTGGTCGATTTTCTGGGTTTTAACCTCAAGAACCTCATTCAATTCCCCATTTTCTCTCATCTCTCATTTCCTTTCTTTCTCCCACTATTTCGGCCATTGAAGCATTTAAGGAATTTCCTTCCCATTTATTGTAATATTTGTCTACATCTACTAGGATTTGGAAGCTAGGAGCTAGGGAACTTGTTGGTCCCAGATAACAGAAAGTAAACACAACAAGTATTGTAGAAGGAGGGTTGAATACAATACACACAGTTTTTCACTTAATTTAATTCTTATTGATTTGAAATTAATAATTACACATAAAAAACTTTGATTGTTACGGAAAAGAACAAATGAACTCTGTTCAAACAATCTTACACAAAGAGAATGAAGAACAATTAAAAAACACTTAGAAAACAAATGGGCTTCGTAGAAAGAAAATTGGCAGGCACTTAGAGAGCTTGAAGGTTGTAGAATTGGTAATCTTTGCATGTTGAAGCATCCTCCATATATAAAAAGATTTTGTCATTGGAGTTTTCATAGAGAGCAAATTTAAAAAAAAACTCTTTAGGAGATCACGAAAGTATTTGATTTATAAAGATCCCTTCAGAAATTTGTTTTACTTGTACACTCAAGAAAAATGTAAGCTCTCTCATCATGCTTATCTCATATTAAGTTCATGAGAGAGGCAATCTCCCGACAAAGAGATCCAACAATGGCACCAAAGATGATGTCATCCACATAGATTTGAACAAGAATGATATTACTTGTTGTCTTCTTGAGGAACAAGATGTTGTCGATTTTACCTCGAGAGAACTTGTTTTCTAGAAGAAATTGGAAAAAGTATCATACCAGGCTCAGGGAGCCTATTTGAAGCCATATAGAGTTTTGTCCAATTTATACACATAGTCAGGATGTGAAGGTTCTTCAAATCCATGTGGTTGTTTCACATAGACTTCTTCAGGAACAAGTCTCCATACTTTATTTCTCTCAAAATGAGAGAGTTCTTCTTGCATGGTTATCATCCAGCATGGATCGGCCAGAGCTACTTCAATTTCTTTTGGTTCAAAGATGGATAGGAAATTCACATAGAGACAAATATTTCCTACCCCTCTTCAAGTTTGAACTCCAGTTTGTTGATCACCAATGATTGGGTCAATAGGATGATCTTTTGTCCATTTTGTGGGAAGAAGTAGTGGAGGAGGAAAGGAATGTTGTAAAGGAGAGTTGGATGGAAAATCTTCAGGAGAGAGAGATGAAAGATCGGCAGGAATAGGTGAAGAAAGAATGTCTGGTTGAGAAGGTGGGATGATTTGTGGTCAATTTTGAGGTTGAGAGGAATATAGGAATGATCTAGGAAGGAGAAGTGATATGATGAGAAATGGGGAAGAATAGGATATGACTCTCTGAAGATCAAGGATTGGACATGAGAAGATATGTAGGAATGATAGAGGAAGGTTTAGGTTGAACAAGATTTGGAAGAATACGGTCAGAGGGATTTTGATCTTCAGGAATGACTATTTGAAGATTGGGGATTGAAGATGAGAAGATAGGTAGGTCACCGTTTTGCTGAGATGTGTTCGAGGAGAAAGGAACATATGGATTTGAGGTAGATGAAGGATTTTGAGAATCTTCACCAACACATGATGAAATCCACCAATTTAATTCATCATCATCACATGAAGAGATTATGACTTAAGATCATCAAACTTCACATGAGTAGATTCGTTCATGCATTTTATCCGAAGATTGTAGACCCGGTAGGCCTTTGAAGAATAAAAAGGATGTACCTGGGAAGAAAAAGAGGAGCACTTAGCAGAGACTAAAGCGGTGGAAGATGCATGTTCTTTAGGATCTTCCATATCATTTATTTTTGCCATAAGGAAAATGTTGGAGATGTCCTTATTGCTTTCAGAAGTTGGTTCATCTACCCAGTCATAGGTTTCAGTCATTTGACCTTTTCCCTTTTTGAGCAAGGATTCATTTATCTCCTTCTCTCTCTTGTATTTGGCCTTGTACTTTTCAGCACGCTCAGAATTGGTTGAGAAAGAGGATTTTCCAGATCTTCGAGAGGGAGATCGAATGAAGATTTCAGGTATGCTTCGTTCTGATTTAGAAGAAAATTGAGAGGATGAGGAGAAACTTTTGGATCTTCCCCAACATTTTACTCTTACACTCAGAAGCAAAATGGCCTTTCTTCCCAAAACTGTAGCATTCTTCAGTTGCTTTATCGGAGGGAGAGAATTTTGAGATAGAAGAAGATTTTCGGCCAGACTTAGATTTTCTAGAAGAAAAATGAGGGTTACTGGAAGTTTCCTCACCTTCATCATCAGCCTCACTAAGATAGGCTTTTGAAGGATCATTAGGGTCCTCTTGACTATCATGGTCAGAATCGGAGGGATGGGTGATGCTAGAAACACACACAAAGTTTTTGGAAGAATCATTGACAAGAGCTAGAGAGGATCTTTTATGTCTTTTGAGATAGACTTCCTTGGCAGTTTAGTTTGCTCATAGTTAAAGAGAGTGCCATACAAAAGAGTGTGTGACATAGAGTCAAAATCCTTGGTAGACTTGATGCAAGTACAAATATTTTCCCATAATTCGGGAAGACAGTCCATGAACATGCACAAGACTTCCTCATTATCATTAATGTGACCCACAAGTTTAAGATCGTTGAGAAGACCGTTAAAACGGTTATAGTAGTCTGAGAAAGATTCCCCTTTTTCATGTGAAAAGAGTTCATACTTTCTTACAAGAGCAATCTTTCTGCTCTTTTTCACCTCAGATGTATCTTCGTAAAGAACACATAGAGTAGACCACATTTCTTTAGCAGTAGAAAAATTAACCAGAGAGTGATAGACCTCATAAGGCAGAGAAAGGGCAATGATGACTCTGACTTTAGTATCAAGAGCTATAAGATGTCTGTCTTCATCATTATATTTGTTGGGATCCTTTACAATGTATCTCCCATATTTTGAACTAGTAATATTGAGTATGTAGTTTTATTCATATATCCCCCATATATATAGTACCTCATGCAGTTAATGCAGGGGCACCTGTTGAGCAAGGGATGGACACAGGTCTTGTGCATGTTATAAGATGTACCTTTTGTCTTGAGGTGTTTTGACTTTAAGCGTTGACCTGCAGAGGATGGTGTAGACCTTTCCTTAAAAGAGTGTAAAATACAAAACATACTTTTGTTGATCTTCGGATAAGGTCCACATCAATGCAAGATATCACAGATATACTTCCTCAAAAAAGTACAATGTGTTTGTGCCGATGATATTTTCCGACCAAAACTTATCAAGGACAAGTTTGGTGAAAGTAGAAACAAGTTGGCACATATGACAGATCACCACATACATCTTCAGGATTCTGAAGATGTGAGATCATCTTAAGGTTCATGAAGATGTGAGATTATCTTCAGGTTCCTGAAGATGTGAGAGCGGCACCATCCTGGCCGATGGTGTTGATCCACAAGGTAGGCAGCTTGTCTTTAGGTTGAAAAGTCCATCTTCAATCCGCTTTGAGAGATATACTTCTTCTTTGTCTTTTTCAGCTGATCTTTGACTTCACCGAACATTTGTATTGAAACCAAGCTACTAGAAAGAACCTTAAAATATTCTAAGTACGATGATACAAAATGGAAGATCGGGAGGTCATCTTCAAATCTTCAGATGACCCAGAACCTTCATCTCCTTCTTCATCTTCCTCAAAGAAGGTTTCTAGGGTTTCTAGGTTTTTACCAAAAACCTAAGTTGTGAGTTCATCCTACCTTTTCTAAACCTTATATATGCCAAAACTCAATATTTTGAACTCCTAAACATCTCATTGTTTATACTATCTTGTTTGAACTAACTTTGGAATTTTGGAGATTTTAGGGTTTTTACCATTTTGAAATATCATGAAGAGTTCCATGATTTGTGATATAAAATGTGATTAAATTTACATATTTTTGGTTAAATACTTGGATGAACACATTTTAGTCACATTTATGGCTTTCATTATACTATGAGATTTATTTGGTAAATGTGAGCATTTGGGGAAGAAATATGTGTAATGTTGTTGGTATTGACAATGATTAAAATTAGTAGAGCTTTTGGGAAGTCTATTTTATGAAAGAATTATATGGGAAATGAAAATGGTGGTTGAACCTTTATATTGATTTAATCCCATACGGTAGTGATTATACAAAGAAGTGCATTTTATGGAATTATGATTTGAGAAACTATATGTGTGATTATAGTCTGGTCACAAATATGATTGTGCCAAGCCCTAGACTATTACTAATGCATCCATAGGTATAGAGTCGGCTTAATTTGGGATAACTCCCATTTTGTAGCTAGTTGAGACATTGGGTCCTAGCAACTTGGTACGGTTATGTGGAACCGGATACTAACCGTGGACCGCAAATGTAATCTTAGTGAATGAGTATGATTAAGATCATTGGGTGCACTCCCCCGCATTTGAGTGCGAGTCGATGAGCTCGTGGCCTTGATCCTAGTATTGAGCTCACAACTTGGAAAGTGGCTTACTTTTGTGTTCCGTCAAAATCCTTGGAAATCGAGTCTCCCCTGTCATTGTATGATGTTTTTGGACCGTAAGGTTCATATGTGGTATTTCTGGAAAGCAAAACTACTTCTCAGGTCTAAAAGTCAGTTATTGTCAATTGTACGTTTTATTGATTTATATGAAGTATTTGTTCTCACTAGAAATAAGACCTAACACTTTTTTCTTAAATGACATGTATAACAGGTCCATTTAGTCGTGGGTCGCACAAGGGTTGAAGGACGAGTGTTGGGCCATTAGCGGCATCTTTTGGATATAATCTTTTGGAAAATTGGCATACAGACAGAGATAGATACTTTTGGGATATTGAGCCGACAACCGTTATAATCTAGATATAACTGTTTAGATTAGTATGTTGTTGACCTTAATGTCCATTTATAAAATTTGTAAACGCTATTACTATTTCCCCTCTTTGGATTATTTCCATTTATTTGATGTATCATATTTCATAAATTTTAAGGTTTAAATTTACCCCTATTTTTAGGGTGTTACATAAAATGCGATAAAGACAAACCGCATAAACCGCACTGCAGTGCGGTTTGCAGTTTGACACAAACCTGCATCTTGAACACCCCTAAGTACATGTTCAAAAGGAAATATTAGAAAATTATATCGACAAATCTTTAGGGTTAAAGAAATAAATAGCAACCTATCTTCACAAAAAAAAGTTACTATAGCATTGTATTTTCATTTTTATTTATTACAATAATATACTTTCAAATATTTATTTTTATCAAAACGTTGTATTTAGAAAATTTTACCCATCATAGTAATGAATACCCTCTTGATAACCTATTTTTTATTTTTTATTGTACATATTTTTAAATTAACCTTTTTTTAATTTTAATTTATATATTTTTATACAATTTCTACGGATTTATTGATTATACAATTTCGAGTATTTGAATATAAAGTATTGTTTTATTTAGTTTTATTTAAGTGGTTAATTGTTTTAAAATAAAAAAAAATTATAAATATATATTGTATTAAAATATTAAAAAAAATTATGTAAAATAAATACAAAATTAAAACAATAACATTTTCTCGATATAAATAAATATGTATTTGTATGAATTTTAATGTATTTATTTTTTATAAATAATAATATAAATTATATAAAGTTAAATTAGTGCGACCCTCAAAATTTTGAAAAAACTTGTATGAAGTTTTTCTCACAGTGGAAGTATGTAAAGGTTTTTAAGTTGTTGGGGGTGGAGATAATGTGTAAGTAAAAAAAAAGTGTGAAAAATCTTAATGAAAAAACTCAACATTGTGGATGCTCAAAAAGCCTAAATAAAAATTTATAGTTCTTATAAGGTCCTTTATTGTGGGTCCCATATATTTATTTTCAAAGAAAAATTATATTAAAATATAACCAACTTTGCTCATATTCCTATTTTGGAAAACCTGTTTTCAAAACCTTCATTTTAGGATGTGAGACAAACTTTTCATTTATTTAAGGAACTCGATTATATGTTCATCAGGTGACCGGTCATCTCAAATGATGTAGCAAAAAAAAAACTTAGATGAATATTTTTAACATTTTTAATGAAAAAAAAATCCAAAACAAAAGAAAAGGTTAAATAAAAACCCTTAATCCCAACCGAACACCCCCCCCCCCCCCAACATCATTTTCACCTTCATACCTTGTCCGAGGGTTACTGCTGTAATAACCGGGTTTAAAGTTTATGTTATAAAAGTTTAGAGGAAGAAAGTAAAAGACCGTAAGGGAAGGGGTCTAAAGTGGAGATTGGGAAAAGGGGGATTTAACCCTACAGCTTTCAGGTTGGGGGATGTGGCGGCTAGTTTTGGAGAGAAAGTTCTTGGGCGATTTCCGTGAGAGAGACCGAGAAAGAAGGGGTTTTTCAAGATCATCAAGCTCTAGATCGCATTCGTTTGAAGGTAAATCTCCTTGCGATCTTAATCTTCAAATTTTAATCTGGTGAATCTTAATAGTTGTGTTGGGGGTAGTGTATTAATCTGAAGTTGGAAGTTCTGAGATTGAGATAAGTGGAATATGTATAGAAATTAATGTGGTTAATGGAATGTTCAATGAATTAGAGTCCTGCATCTGTTTGTGAGTTATTGGGTTGTTTGTGTCGATTTTTGGGTTACCTGCAATTTGTGATTGGGTTTTGGGGTTTTGTTCGAAATCTGTTCGAGTGACTCCGGTCATCGGATTTCGTCGACACCGGTCGAAGAAGTGAGCAGGTGGCACCGGTCGGTGCATAACCCCGGTCGGCAAGAAAAGGGGGGGCCCGGTCGGCCAAAGCCACACCGGTCGGCCAGTCCGGTCCCTGGAGTGAAATTATGGGCTGAAGCCCAATCTATTTTAATTATGGGCCGAAGCCAATCTATTTTATTTGTGGGCCGGATTAATTTAAAGAAGTTTAATTTAAGTTTAAGAGTAGTTAATTAATTTAGAGTTGGCTTTCATTTTTGTAAATTGGTCCTTTTCCGATGTGGTATACTAGGATGTCTTTAAGGTGAGCTTGAATTGGATTGTAGCGAGTCGGGGTTTCTTATTAATGAGAGACCGATGAGATTTTGGGTTTAAGGTCAATTTGGTTAAATAAGAAGTATCGGATATTTATTGGGAAATACCTTGTTTTATAGGTTCCAGTTTGGATTATAAAAGTAACCGCAGGATTTAAGCTAAGGACGTCAGGTGAGTTTTCTGAACTAAAATTCTTTTGGTAACGGAAGTATGTAAAGTTTAATCTATAAACTTTGAATTTATTTGCGATGGCATGATATTTATGAAATGTTTTAAGTGTGTTATAAATCGTTGTTGTTTAAATATATGCATACATTCTATGTGGAGATTGTGACCTACGTCGGGGAGTGTGGCCCGTTTATGTCGTTGGGGGGGGGGGTGTCCCAACATTAAGGCAGCGCGAGTTAGACATATCGTCTTTGACGGTCATGTGGTCAGTAGCGTGTTTTATTTGTACGATTATTAAATGTTTGTTTGAAATTCTGGAAAGTTATTTTTATTGCTCATCTGTTAGAGGGGACTCACTAGACCTTCGGTCTAACCCTCGCTCTTTTAAAACTAAAAATCTTTTCAGGCAAGCGAGTTTTAGAAAGGGCGGTTAAAGGAAATAAGAAGATGTAGCGGAAGAGTTAGAAGACCGTCATTTTAGACATTTATATATAGTATCTCAGTTGTGAATAGGTTGGCTATGCAAACCTTGATATTATATTGTACGCTTGGGGCCGTTTTGGCATTATTAATATGAAAATTAAATTGTTATCTAGTTGCTTTGGTTGGTTTGTTACAGTTGGTATCAGAGCCATAGTTTAAGGGATTTAGGTGACCGGATGGGCCTAAACTTAAACTGTGGAATAGATGGGCACAACTGAGATATAGGAAGCCTTTAAGAAAGACCTTGATCATCGTGAGATGTGATAACAATAGTGAGTACCCTCATGTAAGGTAAATTCAGAATCGCATATGGCCAATGCCATTATGAATTACAGGTGCATGGGCATACTCGATTGCTATTGTTGAGTGTGGTTCAGGGTAGAGAGTTCTATTCATAGATTGATAGTGTTAGTCTAGCGTGTTGTGGAAGTTCGTTTTTGGGGGTAAGATTAATACAGTTTAGGATGAGTATCGTGCGGGAGGTAGATGTTTCGTTGAGAAAGGACCTCCTAGGTCCATAAGGAATAGAATTATGGTAAGAGGTGGCTTTTTCCCCAAAGGAGTCTTCGGTCTAGTAAAGTGGTATGTCGGTTAGTGAGAAGCAGGAGAGTGTTAATCCAATAATGGAATGATAGAGTTGAGGCTTCTAAAGCTGTTGTTAATTGAAGGGTGGTTGAGAGACGATATCAGTGTTGACTGATAACATGTAGAAAGTATTGGATGGAAATGAGTTATTACTGGCGGGTTGTTGGGCCAGAATAAGGACGTTTGATTTGTGAATCAATAGTCGCGATGGTGACTAGTTGTTGGGCTTACAAGGTTGTTAGAAGACGATGGTGTCGAAGGTTGTGGCATAGTTGAGGACTCCGACCGGTTGGTCGGAAGCAAAGAGTCTGGAATAAATTATAGTGAATGTACACAGTCGACCTTGATAGAGTATATAGCCTTCAACGTCATTGAGACCCATGCATTGTGTGTGTCAAATAAATTGTTGGAGCTTTTCACATCTTTTACATCAGATATTTTGGTGTGTGTGTGCCTTATGAGGTAGTTGTTTTGAAAACGTGTCGACTCGTGCAAATATGTGTGTGAATTGAAAAGACAAGTTTATGGTAATGGGTGATAAATTTCGATTTTTGGTGTAAGGAAAATATTATATATCCTTTTATAAATGAGTGACCTTTGGTTATGAAAATCAAAACAACATTTGATCACATGATTTTATAAGTGAGTTGGGTACAAACATGTGTTGTCATATCATCAGGGGGGAGAGTCGTTGGCACGCTCAGTGTAAGCAATTTTGCAGTATTTTACAAATTATGTGTGTAGAGTTCATCGGAAATATTTTCAAATGTGCCAACCCCGATATTGGGAGGTGGTGAAGAGAAATTGTTGTGGAGTTAAGGTAAAACGATTCTTGAAATCGTTGTGCATGGCTAAGTCAGTGTTGTGTCGTGTACACGTAAGTTTGCTTTCGGATGTAGGTATCTTCTAAATTTTCAAACATATCGAGAGTTTAAAATTTGTGTGTCATGAATGAAGGCTATGAACTCTCTAGGTCAAGGGGAAGGGTTGCAATTAAGAATGATGAAAGTTTTGAGAGTGGGAGTGTGTCGTTCGATCAGAGGGTGTTAAATACTTGATAGCGGAGGTGGTTAATGGAGGTATTGACCTATGACATTAAGGATGATGGTACTAAAGTGGTTTACCGTTGGTTCCGAGACTCGAGATGTGAATGTTGGCAAATGGTTGTGTCGGAAGTGGAATTTGAAGTCGTAAAGGTATTTGTGCAATTAGTTGCCGCAGAGGAAGAGGTAGGTTTCATAGGGGATCCTTGTTGGTTGGAGACATAGTGGAAGTATCACAGCGCAGACTGTTACCGTAGAAGTCAGGAACCATTATCGTAGTGAATTGCGGAACGCTGGAAATGAATAAGTAGTAATGGTAGTTTTGAGGAGTTTCGTGAAGAAGCGAAGAGTTATTCAGAAAAGGGTGTGTACCTAATGCGATGTTGGACAACATTGATTGGACCTTACAAAGCGGAAGACTTTTGGTTCGGTCAGGTGGTTCTATACCGATGAGGTTTTTGTTAGTTAGGTGGGAGCGAAGTTTATATATAGCATAACTGGAGGGGTTGTGCTTTGAGCATTTAAGTTTTCGAGGTAGTATGCTTAATCTTCATGCTACAGGAGTTTGATTCTGGCAGGTCGCGATGAGCTGTCAAGGAGCGATATCTTGTTGGGTGGTTTTGAAGATCATAGTTTTGCGATTTATTCAGGTTCGAGAAAGACAAGATCGTGAAATGTCTTGAAGTCCGATTTCAGTATTATGGCCAGTGAGAAGAGAACGGTATTTGTAGGTGTGCCAAGTGGTCGTAGAGACTTGCAGTAGTTCTGGGATGAAGTAGTAGAGTGATGGTTGTAACCATGGGTTAGCGACGTATTTATGACATATTTGGGGGTGCAAATCATTAAAGGAGTAAGAAGCTTCCTTGAGGTTATGTGTAAGGCTGGCGTTATTGTTATAGGAGAAGCGTCCTCATCTGAAGATCTATGGGGAATGATTTGTAAGTAGTGTGTATGTGTTTGGGATGTGTGAATGTTTGATTATTGGAGTATTGCTAAGTTAAGAATAATTTACAAATGATGGTTGGCGGCTATCAAAAAGAGGAACTGGGTGTTCTGGTTTTCGGCAAGTTTTGGGGCGGGATTATCTTATATCCCTAGAATGATTGTTGAAAGTGTCGAACATCTTAGCTCAGGGGTTTTGTAGTAGATAAGGAAATCAGTGGGTATGTTGAGGTATTTCTTCAAGGTGAAAGGATTCTAACAGTTTGGGTAATCATGTTTGGAGAGCGAAGATTGTGTAGCGATTTCGAATAGTGGGCAATGCTTTGGAAGAGTGGAGTTGATTATCTCGCGTAAGAATTGTGGAAAGTCGGTTGACCAAGCAAAGTAATGTAAATGGGATTGGACATTTGGGAATCATCAAGGAATAGAGTAATCAATGATGGGCGAGCAGTGTATCTTGCAGCGAGAAGAGAGTGAAGATATCAGGTGGAGGTACTTTTTCAGATGCTGCTGTTAGCAAGCTTGTAAATCCTTAGCGTGGGTATAAGAGAGAGAAGATGGCGTTTCGGTGCGGTGTGAGTGTTGTTAAATATAAATCGTGCGGTTGACTCAAAGGTTCGCACCCCTAATCAGTGAGTCGGTCGTTAGAAGTGGGTTTGAAATCCTTAAGGAAGAAAATAGAGGGGTTGGGATATAGTGTTCGAAGCGAACGACCAATAGTGTCAGTTTTGGCAATTTGTGAAAAGGGGATTCCAAGTGAGTCCGTTGTTCTGTGTTAAACTATTTGGAAAAGTTTGTAGGAGCTTGGTCACTCCGTGTTGAGCGGGTGAAGCTGGGTTTGTATTGCGCATGTGGCCAGGTGATTGTGGAAGTATGTGTCGCACTTTTAGCCAGATGGGACTGATAGTTTACGAGGGTTTTGGAATTTTGGAAGTTTCTACCGAAATGTTAGAAGTTGAAGTAATGACATCGGAGCGAGGTATATTAGCGTGTGATGTTGGTTGATGTCAAGGAGTTGAGATCAATGTGGGTCGAAAAAAGAAGGTGCTTCTGCATTGGACTTATGTTGTACTAAGAGTGGTTGCTTGCAATGGCAAGTTGCTTGATGAAGAAACACGTGACAGTGAGATGTAGGTGATGTCTACAGTTGACGATGTGTTATGTTGGTGAGTGGAGTGATTGTGTAATCAGTGATGCATGTTGTCGTGGTGTTGACTATGGTAAAATTCTATTAGTTAAGGAAGTTGTTGAATTCGAGGGGTAGATCTGATGGTTGCTTGTGGTTGGGTATTGATCAGAATGGCTTGGTTAATCGAATGGTACTATCTTGGTTAGATTGGGAATTATGAGTCTTTAGTCTCAATCGATGGCAAATGTAAAGTTACCAGTCTTGTATGGGAAGGGTGTAATCGATTTAGAAAGAAATGGAAGTTAAGACCTAGATTTGTTGGGGCGTTGCTATTGTCGAGCGAGTTGGGAAAATTAGCCTACAAACTAAATCTACCGAAGATCTGAGTGGGAATCATTCCTCATCCCAGGTGTTTAATCCGAAAAGATGTTTTGTGAAAGCAGTTGTGGTGGTGCCTTTGAGCGACATACGAGTAGATGAGAAACTACGTTATGTTGAGGAACCTGTGAGCATTTTAGATTGTAAACTGAAGGAAAATTGAGGAGCAAGGAAATTCAACTGGTGAAAGTTCAGTGGCATTTTCGCAAGGGTCCAAAAGCGACTTGGGAGTTGGAGTCGGATATGAGGAGACAATATTACAGTTTGTTCGACGAAGGAATTCCGGGGACGGAATTCTTTTGAGGGGGGGATATTGTAATAATCGGGTTTAAAGTTTATGTTATAAAAGTTTTGGGGAAGAAAGTAAAAGACCGTAAGGGAAGGGGTCTAAAGTGGAGATTGGGAAAAGGGGGATTTAACTCTACAGGTTTCAGGTTGGGGGATGTGACGGCTAGTTTTGGAGAGAAAGTTCTTGGGCGATTTCCGTGAGAGAGACTGAGAAAGAAGGGGTTCTTCAAGATCATCAAGCTCTAGATCGCATTCGTTTGAAGGTAAATCTCCTTGCGATCTTAATCTTCAAATTTTAATCTGGTGAATCTTAATAGTTGTGTTGGGGGTAGTGTATTAAGCTGAAGTTGGAAGTTCTGGGATTGAGATAAGTGGAATTTGTATAGAAATTAATGTGGTTAATGGAATGTTCAATGAATTAGAGTTCTGCATCTGTTTGTGAGTTATTGGGTTGTTTGTGTCGATTTCTAGGTTACCTGCGATTTGTGATTGGGTTTTCTTCTAAATCTGTTCGAGTGTCTCCGGTCACCGGATTTCGTCGACACCGGTCGAAGAAGTGAGTAGGTGGCACCGGTCGGTGCATGACCCCGGTCGGCAAGAAAAGGGGGGCCCCGGTCGGCCAGCCCGGTCCCTGGAGTGAAATTATGGGCCGAAGTCCAATCTATTTTAATTATGGGCCGAATCCAATCTATTTTATTTATGGGCCGAATTAATTTAAAGAAGTTTAATTTAAGTTTAAGAGTAGTTAATTAATTTAGAGTTGGCTTTCATTTTTGTAAATTGGTCCTTTTCCGATGTGGTATACTAGGATGTCTTTAAGGTGAGCTTGAATTGGATTGTAGCGAGTCGGGGTTTCTTATTAATGAGAGACCGATGAGATTTTGGGTTTAAGGTCAATTTGGTTAAATAAGAAGTATCGGATATTTATCGGGAAATACCTTGTTTTATAGGTTCCAGTTTTGATTATAAAAGTAAACGCAGGATTTAAGCTAAGGACGTCAGGTGAGTTTTCTGAACAAAAATTCTTTTGGTAACGGAAGTATGTAAAGTTTAATCTATAAACTTTGAATTTATTTGCGATGGCATGATATTTATGAAATGTTTTAAGTGTGTTATAAATCGTTGTTGTTTAAATATATGCATACATTATATGTGGAGATTGTGACCTAAGTCGGGGAGTGTGACCCGCCTACTCGTGTCGGGGAGTGTGGCCCGTTTATGTCGTTGGGGGTGTGTCCCAACATTAAGGCAGCGCGACTTAGACACATCATCTTTGACGGTCGTGTGGTCAGTAGCATGTTTTATTTGTGCGATTATTAAATGTTTGTTTGAAATTCTGGAAAGTTATTTTTATTGCTCATCTGTTAGAGGGGACTCACTAGACCTTCGGTCTAACCCTCGCTCTTTTAAAACTAAAAATCTTTTCAGGCAAACGAGTTTTAGAAAGGGCGGTTAAAGGAAATGAGAATATGTAGCGGAAGAGTTAGAAGACCGTCATTTTAGACATTTATATATAGTATCTCAGTTGTGAATAGGTTGGCTATGCAAACCTTGATATTATATTGTACGCTTGGGGCCGTTTTGGCATTATTAATATGAAGATTAAATTGTTATCTAGTTGCTTTGGTTGGGTTGTTACAGCTGCAATCACCAACCCCAACTTCGGTTGACTGTAAATCGCTCCATTTATCTCTGGCAACAACCTCTCTTCTCCACCTCTCTCCGATCTTCACCCATCTCCATCAGGATCCACCACCAACTCTCTCCACACTACCTTTACCCATTTCAAAATGCAATGTATATTGAGAGGAAAAAAAAAACTAGTTGCCAAATATTGGCACGGGTGTCATCCTTGTGGCCACGGGATGAATGCCCGCGGGCCAAAGACCTGTTTTTCGGATATTAGTCTGGACCCAATGTGGTCTGGGATACTCCTTCCAAAAAAAAACCTAGTTGGAAAAAAAATCAACTCCTTTTACATAACTACTCATTTCTAGTTCATCATCCACACGTTCAATAGAAAGAACCAATCAGTAGATGATGGGGGCGCATGGTCCTCGTTAAAGAAAGAGAGGGTGGGGATGGGGAGGGTAGTCCGGGGAGATGTAGAACGTAAAATTGATTCCCCAAAATTTGTTTAAGAGTAAAATTGATTCCATTTTAATGTAATTTCCCCTTTTTTCAACACTAATAAATAATTATAAATATATAAAAAAAACTAACAAAAAATCACCTTACACCAAGATTCTCTATGAAATAATAGTTAATTATTATAAGAAAGAAACCTGTATTTTTTTGTCCTCAAATAAAAACATTATGCTATCGTGTTTAGGTTTAAAGGGAATATATTATGGTATGAAAAGAAGAGGTGAGGCTCCGCAGTTGGCGGCACGTTATGCACCATGCTTCATGTCACATGGCTACAATGTTGAACATGCTTTGGTCAATCAAACCCTCACTAGACTACTTTAACTAATCCTTCCATCTTTTATTAATCTTTTCCAAATAAAAAATGTGTATTTATTTGTACCATATATATATATAGTGGGAGGATATTTTGCAACCCTTAAAAAGGTTGCAACTCTTGCAACCCACATCCTAACCGTTGGATCCATGATCGACGGTTATTTTATTTTTATTTTTATTTTTTTTTAATTAAAAATAATGGGCCCCATATCTATTGTAACCGCCGATCATGAATCCGACGGTTAAGATGTGGGTTGCAAGGTTTGCAACCTTTTTAAGGGTTGCAAATTAAACAACCCCTATATATATATATAGGTAAAGGATCGTGTGATAAGTTGAATTAGGTGTTGTTCGGTTTGTTTTCTGTTAAGACCTGAATGAATATAGTTGTTTGTATTGATAAAGTTATATGGATGTTAACAGATAAGTTGTAGTTCGGTTATTTTGCTAAACACACAGTCTGAATGTCATAAATTACCATTTTACCCTTTAAATCAAATTCCAAAATCAAAACCCTAAAACAAAATTTAACCCTAAATCAAACCCAAAATACAGAGTAAAAACAGATGCAAATTTTAGCCCTAAATCTAACAGTTATAAGACATTCTCCGGTGGAACTCCGACGGTAGCAAGGGGCTCCGTTTGGGAAGATATTCTCCGGTGGAAGAAATATGATGGTTGTAGTGGTGAAGTCAGTGGAAGGGGTGGGGATTCAAGGGGTCTGGATCGAGAAGGAAGATGAAGACGGTGACGTGATGCACAGACAGAGAAGGAAGATGATGGTGGCAATAATAGAGTTTGTGTTGGGAGTCGCCGGCGTTGGGACGACGGAGGTGATTGAGATGGCGTCGACATATCTTCATGGGAACCGTTAGGGCTTTTTGAGGGTTTGGTTCGAACTCATCCATTGCCAAACAACTCAACAATGAAAGTGAACACAATATGAGCCCCTTCAATGGCTGTAAACAATGTGAACAGTCATGGGGGAAACTCTTTTCGATGCATCCTTCAATGGAGGAGAGAAACTCTAATTTTTGTTGATATTGATGGAAGTAAACGCCAGACTGTTAAAACTCTAATTTATGACCGATTCAGCCACTACCGAACACCCGGATATGGTTGTACGAATCAACCATATCCACCTTACAGCTCATTAAGCCACAAACGAACAGCCCCTTAGTATTAATATTTTGTTTCAAATATTAATTTTTGTAAACCTAATGTTTTGTTTCATAAACACACAAAAATGTGTTCGCATTGTGAAACAAATATATGTTAATCAATACAGTAAATCGAAGTTGTAGATGAAAGAAAAAAAACAATGTAAAATAACACACAAATTTATAGTTTCTCAAATGATATTCCTTAAAACATCCACAACTAAAAAAAATTGAAATATTAAATAAAGAGAATTGCAAATCAATCATAAAGCAATAAGATTTTTTAAGAGATAGAGATAGAGATAGAATAGCATGGAATAAAAGAATTTCCAATATGATGAAAAATAGCTACTACCTACCCAAAATCAATATCATAATATGGCCTTCACTTTACCATCACAACCTAACTTCCTCCTAATTTCTATCCCTCTCTAATATCTATCTACCAAACCAACCACTTTCCTTCTATCTAATATCTTTATGTACACATAACCCAACCACACAAAACAAAAACCCAACCCAATCACCCTTTTTCACACACCATTCATTCTTCTTTTCATTTCAAGAATATGATTTAATCAACCCCAAATTGTATAGATTCCTCCTTAGTATGTTTCCAAGTGAAACCAAAACTGCACTTCCAAGACTACCCCTGTTTTCTTCATCACTTCCTGCCTTTTCATATGCAGCTACTTCCTTTACTCTCAAGTAACCCGACCCGATCCTTTCACGAACCGAATCTATCACCTTCGAATCCACGGGTAATCCAACCGCATCCGTTATATAGAAAATGTTGAGAGCCATACCCATGGTCGTAGATATCTCAGCCTGCGTTACATTTATCGCATTTTCTCTAAATGTTCGCATCACTTCCGCTAGTAGCCCTGGCTTATCGGGTTTCAATAGTTCAAGCCTAACACCATCGGATGCTCTTCTCTCGATGGCTCCTCTTAAGCACAGAATTACCCGTTGCTTTTCGGCTTCTGAACTAATTGGGGTTCCATCTATGTGTCTGATAAAGAATTCCTGAAACCAGAAAAAAGATTTAAACTCTAGTAAAATGAAACCAAACCCATTTTGAATTTGATCAAAATTGATGGTGTGATTGGTACCAGATAAGCTCCGTCTTCTGTTGTGTTGATAGTGGCATGGAATACGACGTATTGCATATCAGTCAAAGTGCAGACAACATCGAATAAAAGTTTTGGTCGGTCTTTGCATTGAATGTTGACAACAGAGTACTCTTTCTCAACACAATTCTGGACAGAAACCAATAGGGAATGTTGTGTTTTTGCAATCGGAGTTCGATCATAATCACGATCTGCAAACATCATCTGGTGAAGCCGTCGCTCCGTGTGAGTGACTGCTACCGAAACCGAAGTTTTAGCGCTTCTTATATCGTTATCCCCTTTCAAAACATTTCTTAACCGAGCTTCGATTCTGTATATTTTCTGAGAGTCTTCAATTGAGAACCCGGAATCACAATCTTTTAAATAAATGAGAGCTGCAATTCGGCCGTTGTGTGTCCATACTTTGGACTCAACCACATCACAGCTAAGATCAGACAAAACCGCAAAAACTTCCGATAAAAGCCCAACTCGGTCAGTACCGGTTAGTTCCAGTGCTGTCATTCCATCAATGGACTTTGATCTTGTTCTATGAATAGTTCCAAGTGACTGTATTACAACACAAACAAATACATCATATCAGACTTATATCAACAAAAACAAAATACCCTTTTGTTATATACATACAAAGTTAAAGACCAAATGATTATGAATTAGAAGGGGATTTATCTACCTGCTCAATGCAATTGATGATGCTATCATCTGTTAGTTTGCTGCCATCCAAATTCGTAACATGAAAGACTGTAGATAATGAGAATTAAACCGAAATCAGTAAAGTTGCATCACTCAAATCAGACAAAATGATTAAGGGATTTATGTCTGGAAAGTAAATTAAAGTTGTTAACGATGAAATCAATTGCAAAATTAAAGTGAACATACCATCCATATTCCATCTTCCGTCAGAGGAGACATAACCTTTTTTAATAGAAAGGTTCAGATCTGTAAGGACTTGAACTGCATCCAGAAGAATTCCATCTTTCTTCGCACTATCAATCTGAAAATAAAAGAAAATTAATAACAAAAATCAATCAGTTTCATCTTCGAGAGTTGAATTAAACAATAGAAATTGATCAATTAAGTTTGAAACCTACCATGATGCGAGTTGCGTTTACACAACCAGCATTATCAATCATGACCCTGGCAAATAAATATGAAACCGAAAAGTCAGCGAACGCGCAATCAAATTGAAATTTTGAACATAAGAAATAAGGAAAAGTAGGGAAAAAGTCAATTGATAAGTCAAAATTGGATTGCGAATGAAACTTCTGGAAGAAAACATCAAATCTAGATTGATTTGAAGAACTAGAACGAAAAACTCGAAAATGTAAGGAACTTAAAATACGATTAAACAGCAAAATCAATTCCTTCCGCTACGAATTTTCACAAATAATCATGAGAAAATCTGTTATCAGGTGATTTCAAAAATCTAAAAGATGTAATGAAGATAGAATCAAACTGACCTTGGAGTGTTCATACGAACAACAAGCTTTTCATACTCCTCCAGAAACGGTCTCCGGTACATCTGCATCATACTTCCTCCGGCGAATGAAACTTACGAATGAAAACCCTAGGAAGTGAAGAACCTTTTTACGAAGAGAAACAAATAAACAAAAATCAAAAGAATACAAGCAATAGAGAGCCCAGATCCTTTGAAGAAATTGTTAAGCTTTATCGACTAAATCGCCATGAAAGATACACCTCTCCCACTTTCTCTCTCTAGACTTTCTCTCTCTAGAAGCACGCTTTTCGTTTAATTGTCTCCCTATGAGCGTGCCTGCCTCATATTTATATTTGAAGCAATAAGTTTTTTTTTTTTTTAATAAATATAGTACTAGTAATTAATTTGGAGGTTTAATAAGTATTTTATTATTTAATTAAAAGATTTCTTACTATGCAAGTCAACATGACACGTGTCGTATAAATCGGTGCCAGGTAGGACCGAATTGGACTTTGCTTGCCTTCAACTTCAAACCAGAGTGGGGGAAGCAACGGCAGGGGATTGCCACGTGGAAACAAATATATTGAAAAGGAAATTTAATTTTTGATTATGATTAAAATTAAAATTATGTTTTTTAAAAATAAAAATGAATAATGATGATGGAGGTTGCCGACGGCATAATGACGGCCACACTTGACAACCACCGCCTATTAATTGGCTTTTCCGTTGTCTAAAATTAACGCCGGTTTTTGTTTTTTGTTTTTTTATTTTGTATAGCCACAAGGTTTTCTTGTATTTATGTTTGGAAAAATATGTGCTGGCCGATTAATTAATTATTTTGATTCCGAATATTCTGCACTTAATTGATTAGCAAATATTCACAAACTCATAAATATCTTCTCATTAGTATTTCTGTTTTACTTTTAACGTATGTAATTTATACCGTAATTGAGTGATTCTGTAATCATGTAATTTTCATAAATATTGCAGACAAATAATTACAATCATATATAGTGAAATACTTTATCTTAAATGTATAGTGTTGTAACTTTTTTTTTTTTTAATTAATAAAATATTTTTTATATTTTTTTGTTTTGAACATAGATACCTTCTATTTTGTGAGTTGTTTGACCTAGGATTGTCAAATTTATACAATGAAAAATCAACCAATTGTATTATTAATAGTATCAGTTTAATTGGTAACAACTAAATTGGTTTGTACTATCATACCAACTTTATAGACTTGGTTGATGCGTAGTATTGAAAATCTTCTACCATAGTAATACCGTACCGACTATATATATATATATATATTATTTAATAAATAAAAAAACCAATTAAATGAATTATATTTGATTATTAATGCATCTGATTATCTGATTGTTTCTAGAGAAATTTAATTGTTTATTAAATTAACATTTTTATTGTAATATTTTACTCGGTTACTAATTTAGGGGTGAACGTCTCCTCAACTCAAGTCCTCATATATAGTAACCCTAAGGGGTTGTTTGTTTTTTTTTTAAAAACCTCTTAAGTCTGAATTGTTCAGACTTTTTTTATACACCACCTCTTATTAATCATAACTAAAATAAGACTTCAAATTTTAGATCTATTAAAAAACAAATGTCACCTAAGTCTCATAACTCATTAATCAGTAGCCCTCATCTTCTTCTCTTCTCAACTCATTTTATAAGTTAGTATTAAATCATTTGGAGTTTTTTATAGCAGGTTCGTAGACTTTTGAGATGTTGATATAAAACCGTACCAACATGTTTCAATTGAAAAAAATTGGTACAAATTAGATTGGTTGGTACACGATATAAACTTTTGCATACCAATTATAATTGATTGATACACGATATTGAAAAAAAAATAATACTATACTATATTCAACCCTAGTTTGACATGTTAAATATTTAATCAAAAATGTATTTGTGAATAAAAGAAATATATTTAATAAATTAAGTAAAAGTATATATATATTTGATTGATATAAAAAATAAATAAATTCATTTATATACACGTAATGAAATGAAAAGGGACAAGTGTAGTAGCATAAGGTACAATTCTGATGATGATGATGCCATGCCAACAAGGCTGTCATGGACATGTTATCAAGAAATTGAATACTGGAGGAGTAGTCACGTGACTGGCAAAACAAGCAGATGTCGTCCACACCCACTCTTTTTCACCCTAAATACTTTCATTCTCTCTCTCTTCAATTTCCATCTTGGCATCCACTCATCTTCACATAAGATATCTATATTTTAGAGGTTGCGTTCATTTTTTAATGAATTGATAAAGTTGTCTGTATGGATAAAGTTATTTGTATATATCGGGAAAAAAAATTCATAAACTTGTTATAAACCTCTTCCCCTAAAAAACTTGCTGAATAAGTCATTGTCTGTATCATAAAGTCACTACCAAACAGTCATGTATAACAGACCAAATAAGTTGAGTGTTCTACTTAGTTCACTAAACTTCAAATATATCGTTGAATAATGTACAAATATTTAAGTGTCGATAAGACAAATACAGTTATCAATTGGTTACTTAAAAAATATAATACCTTTCCAGACATACAGATGTCAAAATCTGATGGAAGGAAGAAGAAAATAGGAACATGGTAATTTTTTTCCCTTGCGATGTGATATATGATCATTACTCTTTGCAACTATGATAGGCAAAAATATCTTGATTTAGCAAACAACTTTGTACCTTTTTGCCTATGCATGATAATAATCAAATTGGTTGATTCTAAAACAACTTCTATTTAAATTATTTTCTTATCAGCTTCATTGTATATATCAATATTATTTTTTACTTTTTTTAATACATTGGATTAATTTAAACAGACTTTAAATAACAAACTCTATTTAATTCAAACAAATCGTTGATGTAATGATATACGTAATAGCTAACGTGTCATAATCATACGAAGTTAACATTCAATTAACCAACCAACAACCTTATGTGGCTACTTCACCACAACAAGAATTGTATAAACAGGTTGAATTGTATTGACCTGTCATTATTTTTTTTAATTTCACAACTAGTTTATATAATTGAGATTTATTACCATAATTGTCCCCAAAGTAATAAATTAAAAATTCTAAAAAACAATTTATTTGTGTTAATTAATTTTGGGAACAAGAACACGTTAATAAGTGCAATATTTGCTTCCAAATTTCTTAATTAAAGAATTTACTTATAATTGTTATTGTAAAATAGTAAATTCCACCACTCGTTTTAAAATAAAAAATAACAAATAGATTGTTAGTTTCATCCCTCGTACATTAGTTTTCGAAGTTTATATCATACATGAACTTGTTTGTATCTGAATTGGTTGTAAATGTTTCTCATTTTTTATGTATAAATGCCAAAAAAGAACGTGTATTCTATGCTTTTATATTTTGTATAACAATTAATGTATTTATATTGAATTCATGTTTTAAGGAGAAAAAAAAAAAGTTGTGAAATTATATTTTAAAGTAAATTGAAAATTTTTATGATAGTTTAAAGTTTGATGATGGAAAAGAAAAAGAGGAAAGATTCAGGCATTTGAACAAGGGTTTGACTTTATTTTTAACAACTCCCGACCCCATAGCCTGTGGCGCGAACATGGTAGGGTATATCATGGATCTTCCCGCCACAAAATCCTACGGTGGGGATTGCAGACCCCACTTCCGATATATTTGACACGTGGAGGGCATCTGGCTCAGCTTATCATCTTTCGCCCGCCAATTCTAAACGAATTTTATGCAATGTTTTAAAATCCGAGTTGATCGGTGAAAAGATCGGGTCAATTACAACCGGTTTTTTGGGAAATTACGCCGGTTTTTTGATAGAACCGGTTGAACCTATCTTATTGAATCGGTAAAAACCCGGGTTGACCCGGTTAAAAAATCAATTTCGTATAACTGTAAGGTAGTGGCTAGGGTTAAAAAATCAATTTCACAAATCATCGACTCCACGTTCGATTCCATCGGTCCACGCTCGATTCCACATCAAATTCTTGGTTTTATATATATATATATATATATATAGGGTCATTCAAGGGAGGGCATCTGGCTCAGCTTATCATCTTTCGCCCGCCAATTCTAAACGAATTTTATGCAATGTTTTAAAATCCGGGTTGATCGGTGAAAAGATCGGGTCAATTACAACCGGTTTTTTGGGAAATTACGCCGGTTTTTTGATAGAACCGGTTGAACCTATCTTATTGAATCGGTAAAAACCCGGGTTGACCCGGTTAAAAAATCAATTTCGTATAACTGTAAGGTAGTGGCTAGGGTTAAAAAATCAATTTCACAAATCATCGACTCCACGTTCGATTCCATCGGTCCACGCTCGATTCCACATCAAATTCTTGGTTTTATATATATATATATAGGGTCATTCAAGGGAGAACTTGGTTGTTTGTGATAACCGTGAGATCCAATCTCAACCACAAATCAATGAATAAATTAGGAAATTATTAATTTTGATAATTTTAATTTATGATTTTAATTAAATGGGAACTTAGGTATTTTAAAAATAGTCTCTCTCCTCCTTCCTCTCTCTTCTCTCCGGTGAACTTTATTCCGGCAAAAACATGATGCATACTGTGATACCTTTAATAAAATAACGAACAGATATAGTGTGATACACTTAGTAGAGCAAAACACTACCTGATACTATGTGATACACTTCGTAAAACAAGAAAAATACATTGTGATACCCAATAACTTTTAACAGTAAGACATTACAATGACTATGATACATACTGTGATACCCAAATAAATTTGAACAGTAAGACATTGCAATGACTATGATACATATTTTGATACCCAAATAACTTTGAACAGTAAGACATTAAATGACTATGATACATGTGATACCCAATAACTTATAACAGTAACACATTAAATGACTATGATACACACTGTGATACCCAATAGTTTGTAGCAGCAAAACATTATATGACTATGATACACAGTGTGATACCCAATAGATTGTGGTCGGCGGTTAGATTTAAATTAATAAATTACGGTAATTGAAATCATTTAAATTTGGAATGAGTCAAATAAGTAATTGATTTTTTTATTAAAAGAAATTCAAATTATCAATTTGCCAAATTATCCTTTTACATTATTTTAAAAACAAAATTAATTATATTAAATGAGTGGCTCACATTGGATCTCACGGTTACCACAAACTATCTAGTTCTCATTTATATATATATATATATATATATATATATGTATGTATATGTGTGTGTGTGTGTGTATGTATGTATGTATGCAGGAAAATGAAAAATACATAGAACTTCTTGAAACCGGATTAACCACCCGGTTGAACCGTGACCCAGTCACCACACCGAGTCAACCAAAAAACCGGTTTTTAAAACATTGATTTTATGTATTGTACACAAATATAGTTTTTTTCTGGGAAGATTAAGTTTTTAATTTTTTTTAGTAATAAATCATTAAATTTTTTTATCTTGAATGTTTAAGTTTTTAATAAACAAACTATCAAACTTTTAAAAATTAGTTATCTATATATTTTAACAAAAAAATTTAGTTGTAACAGGTTAGAATTTAGAAATTTTTTAAAATTGAAAAAAAAACTTAAATCAATTTTATCATTTTAAAAGCTACGTTTTTCAAACTCCTCACATCTAATGTCATTGCTTCCCTCACCCTTATCGTCGTCCGTTCTCCATACCGTCCATCGCCATTGTTGGTTCCTTCCATCAATCTCCATCGTTTTTACTTGTTTTTTTTCTATCTTCCTATTATCCCTATTTTACAACAATTTAATGGAGTATGTATAGACAAATCAAAAAGGAGGGGAAATCGAAAAACAAAAAAAAGGTAAAATTGACGGTGATGAGAGGTGATAGAGAGAGGACGACAATGAGGCGGCGAGGGAAGCGATGACCTTGGGTGCAAGAGGTATGAATGACATTCGATTTGGAAACTACAAAACTGATTTATGTTTTTTATTTTTCCTTTAAAACCTTTATAGGCGATTAAAAGTAACTTTTTTGGGGTAAAGTATAGGTAACCAATAATCAGATTTTCTTATTTCCTATCTATTTTATGTGATAAAATGTTTTCAGCACATGTGACATCTTATTAAAATAAAATTGGGTTTGTAGGACACCATCAATTTATAAGACTTAGGGGTTGTTTATTAAATGTTTTATCAGGTAATTGCTTAGCGGCTCAGTTTACCTTATTAGATGAACATTACAAGAATTGAGAATTTTACCCGGTAAGTGTGATAACAAGGACCGAGAGTCTTACCCGATAAATGAGAGTGATGACTCTTACCAATTAAGCGCTTAGCGGGTAACAATGTTGCATATGATGTCATTCTAATGAACTAAAATCTTACCTGGTAAGTTAAGTGAAAATGTTGCCTTATACCGGTAAGCGTTTACCTGGTAAGTGTTACTGTGTTAGGTAAACGTCCCCTTAAGTTTATAGGACGAAAAAATAAAGCATCATATATAAAGGCGTTGTAATAAGATTATAGGACATTTTTGGGCTTCTTAACAAATTTTTTAGGACATTTTAATAAAAAGTGTCATATTAGCTATTTTATAAAACATTTTTGAGAAAGTGTCATATAAATCCTTCTTTTTATAGGACATTTGTTTTTATAAGACATCTTTTCAAATAGTATTCAATAAAATAGCTAATACGACGTTTTTTTAATAAAAATGTTCTAAAAAACTTGTTATGACAACTAAAAATATCTTATAAACTTGTTACAACGCCTTTAGATATGATGTTTTATTTTTTTTGTCATATAAATAAAGTCTTACAAATTGGTCTATCAGGACGCTGAAAATTTTTGGGGATCCTGTAAATCCAGTTTTGTTGTAGTGTGTTGAATTTAAAAGCGACACTTTTGCATGTAATTAAGAATTACAATATATATTGAGAATTTAACATTCACGTTATCAGTAGTTAATATATCTATTGGCTACTCTCAAAATTGGTACAAAATAAAAAAACATTAAACATTAGTTACACTAATTAAAGGGCCATTTACCAAAATGCTTACCGATTAAGCGTTTACCGGCAAGGACATTACCCTCACTAACTTATCGTATAACATTCCGACCATCAAAATTGATTGTTGGTAAGCGTCTTAAACCCGACAAGCGCTTACCAGGTAAGAGTAATTTCCCTCACTTACAGGGTATGACTCTAGGGGGCCATTTACCAAAATGCTTACTGGGCAAGTGCTTACCGGCAAAGATATTACTCTCACTTACCTTATCGTATAACATTCTCGACCATCAAAATTGATTGTTGGTAGTTGTCATAAACCCGGTAAGCGCTTACCGGGTAAGAGTCATTTCTCTTATTTACCGGGTAAGACTCTCGGTCCTTGTTATGATTTTTACCGGGTAAGATTCTAGGTAGTTTTCATGCTTAATAGGTAAGAAACGTAAGGTAAGTGATACCGGTAAGCGCTTACTCTAGTAAGTATTTAGTAAACAGCCCCTAGGTCCTTATTATGACTCTTACCTGGTAAGATTATAGGTAGTTTTCATGCTCAATAGGTAAGGACCGTAAGGTAAATGATACAGGTAAACACTTTCTCGAGTAAATATTTAATAAACGCCCCTAAATTTAAAAACCATCATTTACACTATATAAAAGTTGTGTTAGAGTTATCCCCACTTCACCTTAGACTTATCTTCAGTTAGATATAGTTTATTTAAATTTAATCTTTTATCACTTCCTAGTTTTGCTGCTTAGTTGGTTAGCCTTTGATTATGTAGTGCCTATATAAATCTTGTTTACCCTCCGTTGAATATTAATAAGAGAAACATAATCAAAGTTCCTCTACTTTATCTTTTCCTCTTAATTTCTCATGGTATCAGAGTTATGCTTCTGATGACCAAACCAAGCTTTGTAATCTGCTCGCTTCTACCCAAAGAACTATTTTTTTCCAACCTAATGTCTCCAGCAACCGTAACAGCCCCGACTTCTACGTCGAGCATTAGCCTACCCATCACCAATATTACGAACTTTGTTTCGATACAATTAAACGGTGAGAATTACCTTATATGGAAGCATCAACTGAGTACCATACTCAAAACTATGGATCTGATGCAGTTCGTCGATGGAACAGAAAAGAGACCGTCTGAAGCTTCGTCTACTGGGGTTCAACACTGGGAAAAACTTGACAGCTATGTACAATCTTGCATCAATGCCACATTACATCCGTCCACCGCTTCGATAGCCATTGGTGTATCCTCCGCGTTTGAACTCTGGAAGTCCCTTGAAACTTCCTATCTTCAACAAGCTTTCGTACGAAAGTCCCAATTGAGGAATGCTTTACAAACGGTAAGTCAAGATGATCTTTCAATTAATGCTTATTGTGATAAAATAAAACAGTTACATGAACAGCTCAAGTCAATTGGGGATATCGTACCCGAATGCGATCTGGTTTTACATACTTTGAATGGATTAAACCCTTCGTTCGATTCATTAACTATGATTATAGAAAACTCAGAGACTCCACCAGATTTTACAACACTTAGATCAAAGCTTCTGATACATGAACAAAGGATGGCTCGTCAGACACAGAAACAATCGGTACCAATCTCAACAATGGTTGCCCTTAATCTCGATAACAATGTGCCCCACTTGTCTGATTCAAAACAAGATGCCATGATTATTTATCAAATCTGCAAGAAGTCTGGTCATGAAGCTTCGATTTGCTATCACTTTAAGGGATTTACTTCAAGCTCCAACAATGGGGGACGCTCGTATAACAGGAACTTCAACCGTGGAGGAGACAGAGGTAGTACACGTGGTGGACGGACCGGTGGTTGGACCGGTAACATGAATTACTCAGGTCGTGGTGGTAGAACCAACATAGCCTATTATTCAGGACCTGCTTACCATATGAACTAGGAACCATGGAACAAAATTTCTCATCGGAGCAATTCTTCACATGAAGGCCTTGGGGGTTTAATCAATGTGAAACAGGTGTTAGACTCCCACAGTCTAATGGACAACAACCTACTAGAGAACCCTCTACCTTTGGACCTGATCAGACTAGTAGTGGGTCAGACAATTGGTTTGGGTCTCAACATTTTGCAAATTGGGCAGGTAAGTAAAACCTTGGCGGATCTTCATATCTACACTCCGGATATATCGCCCAATCACCAAATCTGTCATTTTCCGATACATGTTCTCTTGTTGATTCTTGGATTCCAGATTCTGGAGCCACTGCACATATGACATCAGATGTTTCACTAGTTAAAGGGGAACATGTCTACACCGGGTATGAGAAAGTGGTAGTCGGAAACAGTACACTTCTAAACATCTCACATATTGGTCATTCCACCTAAAAATTACCGAAATGCACACTTTCATTAAACCACGTACTCTTGGTCCCTGGTCTAACAAAAAATCTTTTATCTATTGGTCAATTAGTACATGATAACCCGTGCATTATTCAGTTCTCACGACATTGCTTCTTTGTGAAGGATCTAGCAGGTTTTTTCCTCCATCACATTCTGCGTAATGTTCACAACATCTACTCTCTATCAGCTGCCGCTTATTCTTCAACAACTTCAAGTCTACTATGGCACTCAAGACTTGGACATCCATCATCATATGTTTTCAAGCAGCTTCCTTTTTTAAATAAATTCAATAAATTAGATGTATGTAATGCTTGTCATATGTCTAAAAGTTCAAGACTGTCTTTTTTAAATAATTGTTCTCATAGTAAAATGCCTTTGGAAATTATTCACTTGGATATTTGATGACCTTCTCCCATACTCTCTCGCTCTGGATTTCGTTACTATATCACAATTATCGATGATTTTAGCAGATTTACCTGGATATATCCATTAACTCATCGGTCTCAAGCTTTTGAGTCATTTCGACATTTCAAAACACATTATGAGAATTTATTTTCAACAACGATTAAATTCTTTCAATGTGATGGGGCACCTGAGTTAACTCAAGGACAAATGGGGAAGTTTTTGTCTGATTCTGGTATTACTTATCGTATGTCATATCCCTACACCCCTCAACAGAACGGATTTGCCGAACGCAAAAATAGACATCTTTCAGAAATTGCTCGAGCATTATTATTTCATGCAAATCTTGCACCAAAATTTTGGTATGATGCTTATGCCACTGCCTCCTTTCTAATTAACTGAATCCCTTCCCATTCTCTCGAGCACAAGTCACCCTATGAACTTCTATTCAAATCTCCACCAAACTACTTATTTCTTAGAACATTCAGTTGCCTATGTTACCCTTTCCTTGGCTCTATCCATCCTAACAAACTTTCTCCAAAATCAACTTCATGCCTTTTTCTTGGTTACGTCCCAAACCACAAGGGTTACATTTGTTATGATCCTCTCACTGCCAAAACCCATATTTCCCGACATGTTGTCTTTCATGAAACGACATTTTCGTTACCTAATTCACATATCCATTCTTCTACACCCTCCCATTCACATAATCTAACACCCGGATTTCATGTAAGTATTGAGAATTTGTTAAGCCTTGCCTTTACTTGATTAATTGAAGTTAATTGCATCTTTTACATTACTTTTCTATTTGAGGCTTGTATCTGTGTACATGTTGCCTTATGTGATTCTAGTAAATGATACCGTAATTGAATCCGTAGTCGTGCGTGTGTCGTCTGCCTTTCGTGAGTGAAAATCAGACTCCTGCAGGTGGAGGGCGACATTGCCCCACGACAATGCCACTGGGCAAAGTCGTCGGGCATAGTCGCCCAGTATGTACCGTAAGTAGGTTGGTGTTGGAGACTTTGCCTCAGCGACAATGCCCATGGGTAATGTCGCATGCGGCGTACCGAGAGTGCGATGAGGCCGCGACAATGCCCCGGCGACAATGCCATGGGCAAAGTCGCGGTGGCATTGTCGCCCGCGTTGCCCAACCTTTTGATTTAACCTGATTCAAAGCCTCATTTATGTTAGAACACTTTAGAAAAAAACGGAAGAGCTCATTTGGTGGCGATTTTTGAGCATTCAAGTCTCATCTCACTTCAAAGCTAGGGTTTGAGTTGGTGATCTCATTTATTAGTCTTCAAAGTTTTATTCAAATGCATTTATTGGAGTATTCTTCAAGGATTCTCACCCTCCTCCATCAAATCCTTCATTGACAACTTCTAGGGTTTCATCTTTTCTAGGTTTTAATCAAAAACCTAGATTGTGAGTTTACTAAACCTTTTGTTAAAACTAGATACACATCACAATCTACTACTTGCTATCATCTTGTATCATACTTGAAATGTTCTTATTAAATGCTCAAGTATTTGGGGGTTTTCATTATGAACACATGTTTACATGTAATATGCTTAGTCTTATTAGGAAAAGTATACGTGCATCTTGTCATGGAAATGATATCTTATTTGGGACCCCATTTGATGGGTTGAGAATTACCTGATTAATTGTGGTCATATTAGTCTTGTTATAGACTTTACATTATATGGCTTAATATTATTGTACCCATGGTTGGTATGGAGAATATTCTTGGTCATATTGTGCCTTGAGGCCTACTAATAAATTATGTTGGACGAACCAAGTCAGTAGACACTAGGAGGATGTAGTCTTGGGTGCCACCGTGTAGGTATGTACCTAGACCTCCGTCATTCGGGGTAATGCCATGGTTGTAGTCCTCGGATGTGTCGGGCCTTTCGGATGTCACTCGTAGTAGTTGGCATCAAGGTATATCGACTCTTTGGGTGGAACTTGATTGGTGCTATGGGTATCCCCTATTGACTCCACATTTAATGAACATTTGGTTAACTGCTGATAAGAATTGTATGTGGATTTATATGTTATTCCTTGTATACGCTCACTAGGCTTTTTGGCCTAACACTTGTTTGGTGTCGATGTGTATCTCAGGTTCTAGCGGCGTCATCTCTAATCAGACCTAGCCGGACCTTGGTGAGAGCTTGGGAAAAGTGCTTAGGAAGCATTTTTGGTGAAGACATTGTTTGGACTTAGACAACAACCCTTTTGTATTCTTCTTTCTAGTTTAGAAATTAGATTAGTTGGTTGTTGCTTATTTTTCGTTACATTACAATTGTAATTAACAGGTTTTATTAATTCCCCATTTTTTGGAGGCTCTTGCTATGGCAAATTATATACCACATTTCCGTTTAAAGGAAAGTTTTTGTTATCCCTATTTTTAGGGTGTTACACATAAAGTGGTCCTACCTACATTTCCCTCTCTGTACTCGTATTCTTCTCCTTCCTCCTCTAGTACTAGTACCGGTCCTTCCCCCATTCATATTTCGTCCCCAACACCTACAAGTCTCAATCCTGAGCAGACCACCACCGTTGTCCCACCCCATCCTATGATCACGCGCACTCGTGACAACACTCGTCAACCCAAAAATTTCACCAATCATATCCTTTACCAAGCTGAAACACTTCCCGACATTGAGCCTTCTATCTTCTCCCAAGCCCAAAAATGGCCAGTATGGTGGGACGCTGTGAATGTCGAAATTTCTGCACTCCACACTAATCAGACTTGGGTTTTAGTACCTATGCCACCTAAAGCTAATATTGTAGGTTGTAAATGGGTTTATAAAATTAAAAGGCATCCTGATGGCACTGTTAGCAGATATAAAGCCCAACTTGTCACCAAAGGCTTTCAGCAGACACATGGGATTGATTATACAAAGACCTTTAGTCCGGTTGTTAAACCGACTACTATACAATTGGTTCTCTCGATTGCTTATTCTCGTGGATGGGACATTCGGCAAATTGATGTTAATAATGCTTTCTTACATGGCGATCTGACTGAGTCTGTCTACATGACTCAACCACCCGGATTTGTTGATCCTGCTCGCCCCCAACATGTTTGTCTACTTTAGAAAGCATTATATGGCCTTAAACAAGCTCCCAGAGCTTGGTTTGCCAAGCTATCTACTGCGCTTCTGAAGTTAGGATTTTCTCAATGTATCTCTGATACATCACTCTTCATGTATTGCACACCGTCTACCATATGCCATATTCTTATCTATGTGGACGATATTCTCATCACTGGCAATTCGGGCACATTTGTAGACACGGTTATTCAATAACTACATTCTCAGTTTGCTCTTAAGGATCTTGGAAAACTAAATTATTTTCTCGGGATTCAGGCTACATTTGTCGGTGATGGTCTTCATTTAACACAACATCGTTATCTTCTCGATTTGTTGCAACGCACCGTGATGAGTAATTGTAGGCCTCTCTCTACACCTGTAGCTCTGGGACGACAATTATCTCGGTATTCAGGTGTACCTATGGATGATCCTTTATTATATCGAAGTACGGTTGGTACCTTACAATACCTTGTCCTCACATGCCCAGAGATCGCTTATGTTGTTAGCAAGGTCTCTCAGTTTCTCCAGAGACCTACAGATCGCCACTGGATGGCGGTTTAACGTATTCTACGTTATCTCCGTGGTACACCCACTCATGGTCTAATCATTCGTCGATCCCCTGATTTCACACTCCATGCCTATGCTGATGCCGATTGGGCTGGTTGCCCTGATGATAGGCGCTCTACCAGTGGTTATCTTATTTTTCTTGGACCTAACATTATTAGTTGGAGCTCCAAGAAACAACACACGATTACTCACTCAAGTACAGAGGCCGAATATAGAGCTTTAACACATTCTGCATCAGAGTTACGGTGGATTATGTCTCTGATCCGGGAGCTTCAGATACCGTTGACATGTCCACCTACATTATGGTGTGACAATATCGGCGCGACTTACTTGGCTACTAATCAGTCTTTCATCAGCAGACTAAGCATATCGAGATTGATCTTCATTTTATTCGGGATATGGTTCTCTCACATGCTATCCAGATTTGGTATGTGCCGACGTTATCTCAGCTTGCTGACATCCTTACAAAGGGGATGAATGCCCTTCGTTTTCAGTATATGTTATCCAAGCTTCACATCCTTCCGGACGTCTCGCTTGAGGGGGGATGTTAGAGTTATCCCCACTTCACCTTAGCCTTATCTTCAGTTAGATATAGTTTATTTTAATTTAATCTTTTATCTCTTCCTAGTTTTGCTGCTTAGTTGGTTAGCCTTTGATTATGTAGTGCCTATATAAATTTTGTTTGCCCTCCGTTATTAATAAGAGAAACATAATCAAAGTTCCTCTACTTTATCTTTTCCTTTTAATTTCTCAAGTTGAATCGAAATTTATTAAGTTTTGATGAATTTTGCGTTTCTTTCAGACAACCTTAATTTTTTTAATAAAAGTCGTTTTTAATATTTGCTTTTAATCATCCAAAACTACATATATGAGACACTTGTATCCATATTGATCAGTTTCAAACTCGGCTAAAAATATTAACTATTAATCATGCCAAAAACTTCCATCAATTTGTTACTAGTTTAAATTTTTATATTCAATATTTTCAGAGGTAAATTCAGATGTTTATTTTTGGGATTTCATTATAACATACCGAAACAAAATGGTAGCACACTTAAAATCTTCAAAAAAAAAAATTATATTGTGCCGAAAAACAATGTGATTACACGGGTAACCATTGGCACCCCCTAAAACCACCACTGTATATTACAATTTTTTATATGTGATTAATCACTAAGGTGTCATTTGTTTTTTAAAAGATCTAAAGTCTGAAGTCTTATTTTAGTTATGGTTAATAAGAGGTGGTGTGTAAAAAGGTCTGAACGATTCAGATTTAAGAGCCATTAAAATGTTTTTTTTTCACAAAACAACCATTAACTTATGTGCTAACAATTTGGTTGTGTGAACCATGGCAGTGTTTTTGGTAATTCCTCAATCATGTTCTTATTGTCATCACCCTCCATCGACAAATTGCAATATGCTTTTGGTTTTTTGCATCTTAGTTTAGACGGTGGCGGATTGTAATGTTGTGATTTTTATCTTTCTTGTTATAGTTTTTATTTTATTTTGGCTTTTTAGGCAAGTGGTGATGCTTGGGTTACTCCAATATGAGCAACATTATGCATAAACAAGGGGAAAATCAACACTATTTGGGTAATTGAGTTTTTTTGGTTTTGATTTTTTTACTTAATTCTTTTTCTTTGTTTCTTTGCTTGAGTTGTGATCATGTATTTCTACACTAATATGATTAAAATATATCTATACTATATTATAAAGATGCCATAAAAAACTATTAAAAACAAGTCTTAAAACTTAATTTACCGCTATTTAATGCTAATTACTTAAAAAACAACCATAAAAGCTGTATGTACTACATTTAATGCTATTCATTAATTTTCAAACATTATCTCTAACCATTTTAATTCCACCAAAATCATTTCCCACTTTAACTCCCCTAAAATAACTCTCAGCATATTTTAGATATAAAAAATCTAAAATATAATTAAAAAATCTTATAAAATATTTTATAAAAAAATTATATTATTAAACCAAAATAAATTACATTATATTATTAAGTCTAAATTAAACAAATTTATATAAAAAAAAAAATCATTATCATTCTCTCACAACCATCCAAAATCGTAATGTAAATCGACAAAAAACAGAAAATAAAATGAAACATTAAAATCGTGATGTATCTAATTGCATTGTGCGAATACACTTCTAGTATAAAATAATTAACAAAAAGTCAAACATTTTCTAAATATATGTCTAAACGATGAAAAAAGGAATAGATGTCTAAACGATGAAAAAAATAATTCATATCCCATATTAAAAAATTAATAATCTTGATCAATGATAACGTGTATGGTGTTTAAAAAAATCATCGGACCGTTTAAACCAGTTAAACCAAGTTAAATTACACTGTTTTTAATGGTTTGAGCAGTATGACAGTTTGGTCCAATCTAAAAAATAGTCAAACCGCTCGATCCTATCTGGTATGCGGTTTAAGTGTTTTTTGAATACTTTGGACCAAATCGGCCGCAAAATTATGCATGCCTTAATTATATTAAATTTCATGTTGTGTGTTCAAAATTTATGGCCTAATTAAAAAAAAGTTTGTTCAAGACATTAAGTTTTTAGTTCACTTTCTCAATTGTCTGCGCTCTTTAAGTCAACAAAACTTGGTAATCCATCTAAAATCAAAATCCAAAATTTCAAGTATGTTATTCGATTTGTTCAATATTTGTTTGTCGGTGAACTTGTTCAACTTTTTTCAACTTACGTATAAGAAGTTGATCCGTATAATGTTGTCTGATAAGGAAGAGGTGGTAGTGTATGGAGATCGTCGGGATAGGAAGTCGTGTTTGATCTCTATGATCAAGGCTAGGTGGTGCTTAGTGAAAGGGTGTGTGGGATTCTTAGCGTATGTAGTAGATGCCAAGAAAGAGAAGAAGGGTTTGGAGTCGATTTCGGTAGTAAGTGATTACTCGGAGGTATTTCCGGAAGACTTGACCACTCTGCCTCCTGACCGGCAAGTGGAGATCCAAATAAACCTAGTGCCTGGAATGGCACCAATCGCAAGGGCACCCTACCGACTGGCACCGGCCGAGATGAAAGAGATGATGACTCAACTGCAAGAACTACTCGACAAAGGGTTCATTCGTCCCAGCACTTCGCCGTGGGGAGCGCCAGTGTTGTTCGTTAAGAAGAAGGACGGATCTATGTGGATGTGCATAGACTATCGCGAGCTTAACAAGGTAACAGTAAAAAATAAGTACCCGCTTCCCCGAATTGATGATCTTTTCGATCAGTTGCAAGGAGCGAGTTACTTTTCAAAGATAGACCTGCGATCGGGCTATCATCAGTTAAAGGTGAGAGAGGAGGATGTGCCTAAGACTGCTTTTCGTACGAGGTACGGACATTATGAGTTTTTAGTCATGCCCTTTGGTTTGACTAACGCTCCAGCGGTGTTCATAGATCTAATGAATATGGTGTGTAGCCCACTCTTGGACAAATGTGTGATTATATTCATTGATGATATACTAATTTATTTGTGATCCATGAGCGAACACGAGAAACACCTTCGATCGGTGTTGGAGTTGCTTAAACACGAGAAGTTATTCGCCAAATTCCCGAAGTGCGAATTTTGGCTGAGAGAGGTGCAATTCTTAGGACACGTGATGTCGGAAGAGGGAATCAAGGTGGATCCAGCGAAGATTGAGGCTATCAAAAGTTGGGAAGCGCTGAAATCGCCGTCGGAAGTAAGGAGTTTTCTTGTGTTGGCAGGCTATTATCGGTAGTTCATTCAGGATTTCTCGCGGATAGCTACGCCGTTAACTGCCTTAACTAGGAAAACGTTAAATTCGTGCGGTCAGAAGGAAAGAAAATGCTTTTAGTAAACTGAAGGAAAGTCTGAGTAGTGCACCCATTTTAGCTTTACCTAACGGATCGGAGGTGTTAGGTCCAAGAGATCAAGATTTATTGAATGATTTACATAAACAAGGATAATTGGGATGGAATCTATAGATTTATTGATTGAAAAGTAAACTAACTACAGAGTACCAAGAACTCGTATGATCTACATGGTTGAATGAAAGTTACACACTAAACTAACATACAGACTCTATTTATACCCCCACATCCCTTGTTACACATTAAGCCCAAACCCATTACAAGGCCCAATAACAGTTGTATGGATTACTTTACTAAACTTCCTAAATAGAACATATTATGTTCTAACATTCTCCCCCTAAGTTTTTTAAAGTAATCATTCTCTTTTCAGCTCCAGCTTCAGCTCCTCTCCCCCTTGATTTCTTTATAAAACTTAGTGTTGCATAAACTTCAAAGCTCCTCTAGCTCCCCCTTGAAAGTAGCTCTTATCCTTGGAGTTTCAACTTTAATACCAGATCTGATGTAGACAATAACCTCGACTGAGTGCACATAAAGACAACTTTTGACTCTTGTAAACCCAACACATTCCGTATGCCCACAAGAGTGATATGTGTTGAATTATGGAATGACAACCAAGTGCATCTTCAGTGTATAACATATGATCTATCTTTGAACCACGAGTTAAAATAAGAGTTCAGCTTAAGAACTTCATCTGATCTGCTTACAGAGGGTAGCATCCGGTAGCAACACTACAAGGACAAGGGTTAGAAGGCAAGCACTGTTCAACAACTGATAGAAGATGCTCATTTTTTGACTGCTTTCCAGAATACTGAACAATCAAACCCATAACTCTTTTCTTCACAAATCAGCTGGATGATTATAAGCACTCAGGATTCTGAATCACAACTCAAGCATCAGAACAATGATTGTAGTCTCTCACACTACTGAGTGATCAGTTCAGAAGAATGATAAAGTGCTCTCAACAGTCTAACCACAAAAGAAGCTTTCTATACTGATGATTGCAAATGCTCAGGCAGCTAACTCAATCCAATTAGAGACTAAATCCTCAAATCCAGAATCTGAAAATCTTGAAAAGCATGAACACTCGTGAAAATTTGATCAGTTGCTAAAGATATGTGACCAACATATGATAAGAGTGATGTCACATATGCATTCAGCGTAAAAAGCTCGAGAACGGCAAACTTGTAGCAAACAGGGTTCAGAACAGTCAAAATTCTCAAAAAATCAAAACTGTTCGCATAAAGGCAACAATTCGCAGATCACTATTCCAAATTGAGCACAATTCGCATGATGGCATTAGCCGAACACCACAATTTGCATAGGCCTGCGTGCGAATTCTTACTTTTCGCACGCACCTATGTGTGAATTCCTCGCATCTCGCATAACTCACATCTGTGAATTCCTTCTTCTCGCATCACACTTACCTGTGAAATATTAACTTCTCGCATCACTCTCACATGCGAATTCATAACTTTTCGCATCACACATCTGTACGAATTCCACACTTACCAAAATTTCATCTTCAAAGAATGTTATCATGCGAATTCTTAAACATTTCACATATAACTCTTGTGCGAATTCTGTACTTAACAAAATATTATCATCAAAGACCATGCGAATTCAAACATGTGAATTCTTCAACACTTTTAGCATGCGAATTCTTCTATGCGAATTCTTCCAAAATCTTCACTTATGCGAATTCTTTCCAACCATGCGAGTTCTTCAACAGATCATGCGAATTCTATGGATCTCGAATGTTTTTCCAACTTTTATTCAAATTAAACTTTCAAAACTTCGAAGTTTGAGATGAACTTTTGAGAGCATGTTCGAAAACAACTTTGGAACACATTTTTCTGTTCATGATCTTGTCTAAATTCCACTCTAAACTCCAATTCGATCACAACACAATATTATACATTTTCGAATATAAACTTCTCAAAAATCGACCAAATCCTTCAAATTTGTTGAAATTAAACAAATTCATTGATTCTATGATGATCGTCCATAACCTCAAAATCAATTTAGCATAAAAATTATTCAAATTAACACCAAATCAACAAATTCGAAATTTTCCACATCGACTGTTCTTTCAATCCAATCTGATCTCGATCGTGCAAAGATTGATGTCTTCGTTTGGCTCTGATACCAATTGTTAGGTCTAAGAGATCAAGATTGATTGAATGATTTACATAAACAAGGATAATTGGGATGGAATCTGTAGATTTATTGATTGAAAAGTAAACTAACTATAGAGTACCAAGAACTCGCATGATCTACATGGTTGAATGAAAGTTACACACTAAACTAACATACATACTCTATTTATACCCCCACATCCCTTGTTACACATTAAACCCAAACCCATTACAAGGACCAATAACAATTGTATGGATTACTTTACTAAACTTCCTAAATAGAACATATTTATGTTCTAACATGAGGGATTCCTGATCTACAGTGATGCTTCAAAGGTGGGCTTGGGGTGTGTACTGATGCAAGAGGGAAAGGTGATCGCATATGCATCTCGTCAGTTGAAGGATCATGAGAAGAACTATCCGACGCATGACCTAGAATTGGCTACGGTAGTGTTTGCTCTGAAGATTTAGAGACATTATCCGTACGGTGTTAAGTGTCAGATTTACACCGATCATAAGAGTCTTCAGCATTTCATTCTATCAGAAGGAGCTGAGTATGAGGCAACGGAGGTGGATGGAATTGTTGAGTGATTATGACTGCGAGATCCTCTACCATCCGGGCAAGAGGGGCTTCAATGTTGGGCTTGGGGGGTGTACTGATGCAAGAGGGAAAGGTGATCGCATATGCATCTCATCAGTTGAAGGATCATGAGAAGAACTATCTGACGCATGACCTAGAATTGGCTGCGGTATTGTTTGCTCTGAAGATTTAGAGACATTATAAGTACGGTGTTAAGTGTCAGATTTACACCCATCACAAGAGTCTTCAACATCTATTCTATCAGATGGAGTTGAATATGAGGCAGCGGAGGGGAATGGAATTATTGAGCGAATATGACTGCGAGCTCCTCTACCATCCGGGCAAGGCCAATGTAGTGGCCGACGCCTTGAGTCGGAAAGAGCGTGGGGAAGCAACAAAGGTCGTGGCCTTTCGAGTCGAAGCGACTTCTAATTTCTTGGAAGAAGTCAGGAAGTCTCAAGAGGAAGCAATCTTGGAGGAGAACTTGAAGAATGAGAAAATTGTCGGAATTGTAGACTCGCTGACCGTTGACAGCCGCGGAGTGAGATGCTTCGAGAATAAAGTGTTGATTCCAAACCTGGGAGAACTTCGAAAGAGAGTGTTGGAAGAAGCACATAAATCACGTTACTCTATATACCCAGGAACCAACAAGATGTATCGAGACTTGAAGCAAAGTTATTGGTGGCCAAGTTTGAAGGTGAAAGCGGATCATCAACGAACGTACGGGGAACTTCAGTCGTTGGAAATACCGTTATGGAAATGGGACGAAATCAAGATGGATTTTGTTACTGGACTTCCACGGTCACCTAAGGGGCACAACGCCATTTGGGTAATAGTGGATCGACTCACGAAATCCGCTCACTTTCTACCGATCAAGGAGACGTACCCGTTAGAGAAGTTGGCTAAGTTGTACATAGATGAGATAGTATCCAGGCATGGAGTGTCGTCGTCTATTGTGTCAGATCAGGATGGTCGTTTCACGTCATCATTTTGGAGAAGTCTACAAAGGGAGTTGGGCTCACAACTCAAGTTGAGTACCGCGTATCACCCACAAACGGATGGCCAAAGCGAGAGAACCATTCAAACGTTAGAAGACATGCTTCGAGCATGTGCGATTGACTTTATGGGTTCGTGGGAAGTTCATCTACCATTGATAGAGTTCTCCTACAATAATAGCTATCATGCGAGTATTCAAGCAACACAGTTCGAAGCTTTATACGGGCGCAAGTGTAGAACGCCTTTATGTTGGAATGAGGTAGGAGAACGACAATTAGCGGGCCCGGAGATAGTGCAATTAACGGCTGATAAGGTGAACCAGATTCGAGATAGGTTGAAGACGGCGCAAGACCGTCAAAAGATGTATGCGAATAAGCGAAGGAAATCAATCGTGTTTCAAGTGGGGGACAAGGTCATGTTTGTCAGGATCGAATTCTCAACAAGAATTAATTCTCAGAAACAATATCAAAGAAGTTTGCGGAATAACACTTTGATAATTTATGAAACAGTAAATCAACACAGAAAATATGAATAACAAACTGTGAACTTGAATTGAATGCTTTGAAGTTACAAGATTACACACTCAACCTCAATCTTGAAGAACAGACTCTTTCAAGACGAATTCTACTTCTCTAGAATTAGGATCTATGCCTTGAGGTTGATTTCTCTCTAAAACTAAGAATTAATCTCTAATTCTCAAAAACTTATCTCTATTCTAAACAATACAATATATATACTGAAGATAAAAGCTAATTACAATTAATAAAATATCTTCAGAATATCTTTCATCATTATCTTCAGCTTCCATAATCTTCAGTTTATCCAGCTGTCATCCTTTCCATACAGATCTCCATCTTATAAGCAGTATTAATCATAAGCAGCATTAATACTTTGAGCAGTATTAACTCTAGCAGTACTAACCATGCTCAGCAGCATTAATCTCTTCAAGCAGTACTAACTTTGAACTAGCAGTACTAATCTTGTTGAGCAACATTAACCATCAACTAGCAGCATTAATAACAGAAGTACTAACTAGAAGTATTAACTGTTTTCTTCTAGCAGCATTAACTAGAAGTATTAACTAGAAGTATTAACTGTTTTCTTCTAGCAACATTAACTAGAAGTATTAACTAGAAGTATTAACTGTTTTCTTCTAGCAGCATTAACTTTGTTCCAGCAGCATTAACTACAACTAGCAACATTAACCACAGAAGTAGTAACCATGATGAATATTAACTTCAGAAGTAGTAACCATGATAAACTAGAAGTAGTAACCATGTTGAACTAGAAGTAGTAACCATGTTGAACTAGAAGTAGTAACCATGTTGAACCATCCTTGGCATATTTCAGACCCAACAATCTCCCCCTAACTTAACTTTTCAAAACTGAGAAGTTAAGTTCTTCAACATAGGGTCTTTATGATAATTTCAAAACTTTCTGCAATTACTAGTTCTTCTTGATTCAGTTTTTGCTGTTATCTTCTTTTCTGTTTCTGCTGTAGTTAATGCTTTATTTCAGCTTCTTCACTTATCTCCCCCTCAAAATAAGATTTCATATCAACTTGATTCTCCTTCTCATGTCTTCTCAAGTTCAGTTGTTTAAGTCTCCCCTTTTTGAAATAATCATGATCTGTGCTCCTTTTCATCTCTTTTATCTCCATAATTTGATTGTGAACTTTCAGACTAATTGTACCAAGTGTATATATCAATTCTTTGTAGTTAAATCTGTCCTCACCTCCTTTAGGTGTGTTTACCACCTTTGAAGGATCCTTGGATCTTTTAGTAGAGATCTTCTGCCTAGCAGAAGCACCTTCTACTCCCTTGGTTTCTTGGCACCTGGGACCTTTAGATAATTACTCATCTAAAGTTGCCATGGGGAAGGTCTTAGATATGTTCACACTGTCCTGTCCTGCACTTTGTGCAAAGTCAGTAGTGTGAGCCTTACAACCCATATGCTCTTGCATCTCCTTATTGAGCACCTTCTTTAGGTTGGGAGACACCCCTATGGTTTCCCTTTGGATATTCTCTGATGAAAAATGCTCCATTAGAGGGCTTGTAGGTTTTGAGGTTGAAGATACAAGAAGGGAAGGAACCTTCAGTATCTTTTCCTTATATAATATAGTAATGGGGAATGTTGGTTTGTCAAAAGGAATCTGAAGATTTATGCTTGGTAGTGGAAGGTGTGGATAGGTCATCAGTGGGTTGGTCTAATGAGGGCTTTGACCCTGATGCCTTACCTTCTTGATTGTGGGACATCACCATCATTGTAGAGAACAATGGTATGTCAACTCCTTCCGAGTCCCTAGCAGATCTTCTCATGTTTGAGAAAACCTTACCTTTAGGGGGTTTAGGTACATATATCTCATTAAAATGAGGTTAATCCGTCAATTCCTTATTAAGTACTTCTTGTACAAACCTTGGATACAGATAAAAGCTTTTTGATTGATATCCAGGTTTGACATTAAATCATTGAAGATCATTTTTAGGTATAGAAAACTTACATTATCAGTAGTAACACTTATCAACAGCATTAACACAGACTGGCAGTAGTAACACATACCAGCAACATTAACACAGTCTGACAGTTTTCACTGAACTAGAAGTACTAACTACATTTCAGTATTAGCAACCTGAAACACTTACAGACACAAGGTTAGTAGTACCATATACAATAAAATTTTCAAAAGTTACTTTATCTTTTGAAACTATACCTTTTTCACTTTTCTTACCTTCTGTTGGATCAAAAGAAACATGTCCTCCATCAAATCTTTTAAAGAATTTGAAGGCAATCCATGTTCCTTGTTATGTGCCTAGAGCAACCATTATCTTCATTCCAAATGCTCTTCCTCTTGAGCTTTTGGTTGCCCTGCACACTTGATAAATCAGTTAGTCTTTGAGGGAACCCAAGCCAAAGTGGTCTTGGGTTGTCCTTTCTCATTTATATAATCTGTCAGTTTGGTCTGGATGAGTTGTTTAGGAATCTCATGGCTGGAATACTTTGTCAAGATTATTGGTTTTGCAACATTAATACTAGTAGAAGCACTATCCTTGTTAGCAGTAGTATTGGTTGCAGCAACACTATTTCTGTTAGCAGTACTATCTGGGATAGCAGTACTAACAGGTTTCTTTACAATTTGAACCCAAACTTGAACAAAGTTGTTTGCTTTCTTTGCCTTTAAATTACTCCTTGGCTTATTTGGAGCAATTTTCTTTGTATTAGCAAACTTGTTCTGAGCATGAGACTTTAAAGGTGCTCTTTTCTCAGCCAATTGATTGCTTCTTTTATTCCTATAATCAAAAGAGTTTTGTGGTTTTCTTTGAAAAGTGACTCTTTGGTTGATAGGGTTGAAATAACAGTGTTTGGCAAGATGATTCAATTTGCCACAGATAAAACAAGGTTTTGGTCTATTTATTTTACTCAAATCAACCCCTTGTTTTTGTGCCCACTGATTATTCCAGTTTCTCTGATTTCCCCTTGGTTTATCATGTTTTTGGGGCTTAGATTTATTGCAAGAACACTGTTTGCAAGGGACAGGATTCACAACTGTGGTTTGCTTATAATGGACCTTCTCAGACTTTCCCTCAGTCTTTTCTATGTCCTTAGACTTTATCCAAGCCTTTCCACATCCCTCATTGGTGATAATGTTATTTTCTAGAGGAATCTCACCACCCACAGTGTTCTCCTTACTCTTTTCACTGGTGCTCTCTTCTTCAGAGTCTGTTTCAACCACCACTTTGTCTAAAGGATCTACCTTAGTGGCTCCAACAGGCAATTCCTTCCTATCCTTGGTCTCTATCAGGTCTGATATAGGAGGGATGTAATTGTTGTTGTATGGTGGTGGTGTGGTGTTATAGCCTATTCCTCTTCTAAGTTTGTCATGGATTTGAGTTTGGAGCAAAGAGTCCATTGCTTTAGAAGCATTGGAAAATTTCTCAATATCCAGCTTGGCTTTCTTAAACTCACTCTTTATCTTCTCATTCTCCTCCTTAGACCTTTTCAGCTGAAGTTCTAGGTCATTCTTCTCCCACTTCCAGTAATTTGTATCATAAGAATGTTGAAGTTCATTGGCTTGGAAAACTTGATCTGTTCCTCAAAACTCTCAACAATTCTTACATAGTCTTTTATATCTCTCTCTAATCTTTTAAGGTCATCACTCATTGTCTGGTTGTGATCCCTGTACCTTTTAACAGTTTCCATACAAGTTTTAGAGCAAAGATTAGACATTACCTCTGTGGGGATTTCTGTGCTTGAAGAGTCTGAAACTTTAGCCATTGATGATTTCTGATTTCAAGGAAGAATGATGATTGCAGGTTTCTGAGAATACTTGCTCTGATACCACTTGTCAGGATCGAATTCTCAACAAGAATTAATTCTCAGAAACAATATCAAAGAAGTTTGCGGAATAACACTTTGATAATTTATGAAACAGTAAATCAACACAGAAAATATGAATAACAAACTGTGAACTTGAATTGAATGCTTTGAAGTTACAAGATTACACACTCAACCTCAATCTTGAAGAACAGACTCTTTCAAGACGAATTCTACTTCTCTAGTGTAACACCCCGAACCTCGGCATTTTGTTAATTGTTTCCTAATACCCCGTTTAGGTACTTTCATACTAAAACTGTTAAAATCTCAGTAATTAGAACTGCATTGATAAGTGTTATTATTTTGTTTGTCCTCGCACCTACGATCGTTGAGCCTTAGTGTGGATTGGTTGCATATCGAACCTTAGAAAACTAAAATTCGGAGGCAGGAGGTTTGGCGCGAGAGTGCCGGCGATAGTGCCCTTGGTCACTATCGCGAAGGTCACAATCGCGAGCCATGTACCACTCTCGGTACACTTGGCGCGATAGTGCCTGGCGAGAGTGCCATGGCACTATCGCAAGTGTCACAATCGCGAACGGGGGCACTGTTCATTTATTGGCCGAATTTCTCACTTAAAACACCCCCTTTTTCTCATTTTTAAAGGAAGACTCCCATTTTACCTCTCAAGACCTGCGATTTTCCTCTACTTCTTCTCTACACCATTAAATTCTTCACCTACAATCACTCTCATCATTTATTAACCTCTACCCACCTCAAGCATCTCAACTTTACCATCATTCTCGTGCCATTAAAGCTTCAAGGAATCTCACCTCCAATCTAGGGTTTCTACATTTTAGGGTTTTACTCCACAAACCCTAAAGGTGAGTTTTCTACTCATTCTTACATACTAATATTCATTTTACATACTAAATACTCATAAATGTTGATTTGGTGATCGTAACCTAACTACTGATAAGAATGCATACTATTCTAAAAAGTGTTGTAAATATTGTTATTAAAGAGGTTAATGGACCATGAAATTATGTTAATAATTATAATATAGTTTCTATATGCATGTGGTAAAAAGGGTTATCCGTGATATATATTTAATGTGTGGGTACCCAACTCTTGTGCACGAGAGTTTGGGTGATGTTGGAAACGTGGCGTATGATTTAGGGGTGGACACTAAAGGACCTTTATCCTTGAGGTGAAACCTTCTAAATCGAGGGATAGGCACTAAGGCTCGGCTATCCTTGAGGTGCAGCTCGACGGAGTGGGCACTAAAGGTAGTTTATACATTTGAGGTGACGCCGGTAACGGTGTGCACTAAAGTGTGAGCCTGAGGTGTAAACTCCCACTTTTATGGATTTGTTGTGTGTTGTGTTATAACGTGTACAGGTTGTGTATTACCCTTCGTCGGACTACACTCGGATGATCCGCGTAGCGTAGTCTTATGGGAGTTTTCTAATACCTTTGCCAATTTAATTATGTTAATTGTTTGAAAGCTCACTAGGCTCCTTAGCCTAACGCTTGATGCTATGTTTGTCCTCAGGTTCCTCTAGGGGTGTGCAAGGGACACCTTGACTCCGGTTTCAAGCTTAGGATGTTGGTGGACCGGGCCTTTTGGGATTAACTTGAGAAGAGCGTTTTGAAGACATAGCAACACCCATATTAATCTAGTTGTGCCGTATGACCTAGATTGGTTAGGTTGTTGTAATGTATGTCTTATATATTTCATCGCTACTATAATTGTCACAAACTACCCCGAATTCTTGGGTTCTAGTTGTTGATTACAGGTAATGATGGAAATGTCCGTATTATAGACGTCATATAGCAAATTTTTTAATTATTCGAGTTTTCGGAATTTAGGGTGTTACAAGTTGGTATCAGAGCAGTAGCTTAAGTGAACTAGGTATGACTAAGACATCTAGACTTAAGCAGAGATTGTCATATTGTAAACCGTGAGATGGGGTAGGTCTTAAGTAACGGGATGTGTATAGTGACGGAATCTACATTGTTGAAAATTGTGAGAATGGTATTGAGAATTCTTATGTGTAATATGTTCATAATTTCAATTAGCTACTGCTATTATGAGTATATTACTACGTGAGCATGCTTAATTAACTGTGATTATAATGATCAATAATTGTATTAGTACGTTCTTAGAAAACTTTTAATGTTAGTTTCTCATTATGTTTTTGTATGCATAGTGTACCAGACTAATGGTTAACACGAGGAACAGAGCGAGGACTCCGCCGGATGGCCACGATGCCACCGCCTCGACGGCCGATCAACCGGAAAACGTGGCTACAAGGGAGATACAACCTCAAGTGAATCTGCTCGGCGGAGGGCCGGAGCACACTCCAAGGAGGAATTTGGCAGACTCAAACCCCGTGTTAACGGAAAACACTCCCGAAACAAGGATTATGGATAATGTAATGCGGACCTTGAGCGAGGCTATGGCCAAGCAACAGGAGTTCTTCTTGAAGCTTTTGGAGGACAGGGATGCGAGTCACCGTAGGAACGAGGCAGTGGAGGAAAACGTAGTGGTGGTGGGTTCCGGGGGGACTGGCAACGGAGTTCAAACGATCGAGTTGGTAGCCAACAATGTGGCACCAAGGGAAAAGACTTGTTCTTTCAAGGCATTCCTTGGATGCAATCCTAAGGAGTTCACGGGTGCCGTAACCCCAATGGCTTGCGTGAATTGGCTTCGAGATCTGGAAATGGCCTTTGAATCCTGTGAGTGCGGTGAGTCGCAGAAAGTTCGTTTTGCATTTCAAATGTTTAGGGGTGACGCTCTTGCCTGGTGGAATGTGGTTCGATCCACCGTTGACCCGACGATCATGGCTCAACTCTCATGGGGAGATTTCAAGAAGAAAGTTATGGACAAGTATTGCAACGAGAGAGCCTTAGACAAGCTTGAGGACGAGTTCAGGAATCTGACAAAGGGGGATCGGACGATAGAAGAGTACTCCAAGCTGTTTGTGGAGAAACTAACTTTTGTGGGACATTTGGTCCCGGATGAGAAGGCCCAGATCAAGGCTTACCAGAAAGGATTACCAGCGGAGATGAAAACTGCGATGAGGAACGCCAAAGTGACTACCCTTCAAGATGCGATAGAAGAGTCACAGTTAGTGGAAGACGACATCATCCAAGACCGAAGGGATAAGGCGCGAACCGGTGAGAAGAGGAAGTTTGAGAATCGCCCAATGCCACCTCAACGCCCACGACCGTTTGTGGGAAACTCTAGAGCAGAACCGCGACGGGAACCGGATTGGTGCCCGAAATGCAAGAGCAAGCACTTTGGAGCTTGTAATCCTTCTCCTCTCACATGTTACAAGTGTGGCAAGTTGGGTCACACTAGTCAAGTGTGCCCCATCCAAGGAAGAGTGTGTTATGAGTGCAAGGAAGTGGGACACGTGCGGCTCAACTGTCCCAAGTTGAAACGAGATCAGAAGAGGTTTGACTCGGGACCGATAATCAAGAAAGAAGTCGCTTCAAGGTCTCAGGGGAGGGCGTTTCAAATGACGGCAGAAGAGGCAAAGATGACCGCGGATGTGGTATCGGGTACATTTCTACTCAACTCCATACCCGCTAGGATACTTTTCGATTCGGGTGCAAACCGTTCTTTTATAGCTTCATCTTTTCATAAATCCTCGAATATACCTTCTACCACTATAAGCGATGCCTTAGTTGTAGAGGTGGCAAATGGGGACCAAATTGTAATAAGAGAAGTAGCGAGAGGGTGTCGATTGGAAATCAATGGCAACCACTTTTTGGTAGACTTATTCCCCATGGCGATCGGGGGTTTTGATGTCGTGATTGGAATGGATTGGTTGGTAGCCAACCAAGCCGAGATCCTCTGTTCCAAGAAACTTATTCGGGTTCCGTTAGAGAATGGAGATTCCATTCTTATCTATGGGGAGAAACAAAAAGGGGAAACGGTGATCATCTCTTCCATAAAAGCACGAAAATGCTTAACTAAGGGTTGCCAATCGTTCTTAGCGTATGTAGTGGATTCTATTGCAGAAAAGAGAAAAATGGAAGACGTAGAAGTTGTATGTGACTTCCCCGATGTATTTCCCGAGGATTTGCCAGGATTACCTCCCGACCGTCAAGTGGAGTTTCGTATCGACCTTGTCCCGGGCGCGGCACCGATTGCTCGAGCGCCTTATCGGTTGGCACCGACCGAAATGCAAGAGATGATGAAGCAATTGCAAGAGCTAGTGGAGAAAGGTTTTGTCCGACCAAGTTCCTCGCCTTGGGGAGCCCCAGTTTTGTTTGTCAAAAAGAAGGACGGTACAATGCGTATGTGCATTGACTACCGCGAGTTGAACAAGGTGACGGTAAAGAATAAGTACCCTTTACCACGAATCGACGATCTCTTCGACCAACTGCAGGGAGCGGGATGCTTTTCTAATATAGACCTTCGGTCGGGCTATCACCAAGTTCGAGTGCGCAAAGAGGATGTAGCAAAGACGGCTTTTAGAACTCGGTATGGACATTACGAGTTCCTTGTGATGCCGTTCGGACTAACCAATGCACCCACGATCTTCATGGACCTAATGAATCGAGTTTGTCGTCCCTACTTGGATAAGTTTGTCATTGTGTTCATTGATGACATCCTTATCTACTCTAGGAACAGAGGAGAACACGAGCACCACTTACGAGAAATATTAGGAGTTCTGAGAAGGGAGAAACTCTACGCTAAATTCTCGAAGTGTGAGTTTTGGCTTTCGGAAGTGCAATTCCTTGGCCACGTGGTGTCGAAGGACGGAGTGAAAGTGGACCCCTCGAAGATCGAAGCAATGATGAATTGGGAGTCACCTAAAAGCCCAACCGAAATCCGGAGTTTCTTGGGCCTAGCCGGGTATTACCGAAGATTCATTAAGGATTTCTCCAAAGTTGCCTCGCCCTTGACTGCGCTGACAAGAAAGAATGTAAGATTTCGGTGGACAGAAAGTCAAGAGCAAGCTTTCCGGACTTTGCAAGCAAAACTGTGTGAAGCACCGATTCTATCACTACCAGAAGGGACGGAGGATTTTGTAGTTTACAGTGATGCTTCCAAGATGGGTTTAGGATGTGTCCTGATGCAACGAGGGAAGGTCATCGCATATGCGTCGCGGCAACTCAAAGAGCATGAGAAGAATTATCCGACGCATGATCTCGAATTAGCGGCGGTTGTGTTCGCCTTAAAGTTGTGGCGACACTATTTGTACGGTACCAAGTGCACGCTTTACACCGACCATAAGAGTCTCAAGTATGTATTCGACCAGAAGAAGTTGAATATGCGCCAACGAAGATGGCTAGAGCTATTGAAGGATTATGACTGCAAGCTACTTTACCATCCGGGTAAGGCAAATGTGGTGGCGGATGCTTTAAGCCGAAAGGAGTATAGTGGATGCATGCGAACTTCGATATCTCGCTTTGACGTGGTATCAAGTCTACTTGAGAAAATCAAATTGGCACAAGTGGAAGCCCTATTGGAAGTAAACCTCAAGAATGAGGCCATGTTGAAGCACCATCTCCTTTTGGAGGAGGATAATCGGGGACTTAAACTGTTTCAAGGACGGGTGTGGGTACCCAAGATAGGAGGGTGTCAGGAATTACTCCTAACTGATGCCCACAAGTCTAGATACTCCATCCATCCAGGAAGCACGAAGATGTACCGAGACTTGAAGACGAACTACTGGTGGCCAGTAATGAAGCTCGACGTGGCAAAATACGTGGAGAAATGTGTGACTTGCTTACAAGTCAAGGCCGAACACCAACGTCCTTATGGTAGTTTGCAACCACTTGAGATCCTGGAATGGAAGTGGGAGCATATTACCACGGATTTTGTGACCAAGCTGCCTAAAACCTCGCGTGGGCACGACACCATTTGGGTTGTTATAGATAGACTGACCAAGAGCGCGCACTTCTTGGCGATGCGGGAAACTCTACCGATGGACAAGTTGGCAAGACTCTATATTAATGAAATCATCTCAAGGCACGGAGTGCCATTGTCCATTGTATCGGATCGCGATAGTCGTTTCACATCAAATTTCTGGGATGGGTTACAAAAAGAATTGGGCACAAAGATCAAATTAAGTACCGCTTATCACCCACAGACGGACGGGCAAAGTGAAAGGACCATTCAAACTTTGGAGGATATGTTAAGGTCGTGTGTCATCGACTTTGGAGGAAGTTGGGATACTCACCTTCCGTTAGTGGAATTCGCCTACAACAACAGTTACCATTCCAGCATCGGTATGGCGCCCTTCGAAGCTCTCTATGGTCGGAAGTGTAGGACACCCGTATGTTGGTTAGAAGCGGGAGAGAAGCAGTTTGCCGGACCAGAAGTAGTGCAAGAGACGGCGGATAAGGTGAAGTGCATTAGAGAGCGGTTGAAAGCAGCTCAGGACCGTCAGAAAAGTTATGCGGATAAGAAAAGGAGACCGATTGAATTTCAGGTGGGGGACAAGGTAATGCTGAAAGTGTCGCCGTGGAAGGGACTCATTAGATTTGGAAAGCGAGGAAAGCTTAGCCCCAGATTTCTTGGCCCTTTCCCCATCATTGAGCGAGTAGGGCTTCAAGCCTACAAACTCGACTTGCCGCCAGAAATGGATGGGATTCATCCCACCTTTCACGTTTGTTACCTACGTAAATGCTTAGCGGAGGAGGAAAGTATCATCCCATTGTCAGAGATTAGAGTGGACAATAACCGTTGCGTAGAGGAACCCGAAGCTATTCTTGAAAGGAAATCAAAGAGGTTACGACACAAGGAAGTAGTTATGGTGAAGGTTCAATGGAAACACCACCGGGGAACGAATGTAACTTGGGAAGCCGAAGAAGACATGAGAAGGCGTTATCCGAGACTCTTTGAATAAAATAGATTTCGTGGGCGAAATCCTTCTAAGTAGGGGAGGATTGTAACACCCCGAACCTCGGCATTTTGTTAATTGTTTCCTAATACCCCGTTTAGGTATTTTCATACTAAAACTGTTAAAATCTCAGTAATTAGAACTGCATTGATAAGTGTTATTATTTTGTTTGTCCTCGCACCTACGATCGTTGAGCCTTAGTGTGGATTGGTTGCATTTCGAACCTTAGAAAACTAAAATTCGGAGGCAGGAGGTTTGGCGCGAGAGTGCCGGCGATAGTGCCCTTGGTCACTATCGCGAAGGTCACAATCGCGAGCCATGTACCACTCTCGGTACACTTGGCGCGATAGTGCCTGGCGAGAGTGCCATGGCACTATCGCGAGTGTCACAATCGCGAACGGGGGCACTGTTCATTTATTGGCCGAATTTCTCACTTAAAACACCCCCTTTTCTCATTTTTAAAGGAAGACTCCCATTTTACCTCTCAAGACCTGCGATTTTCCTCTACTTCTTCTCTACACCATTAAATTCTTCACCTACAATCACTCTCATCATTTATTAACCTCTACCCACCTCAAGCATCTCAACTTTACCATCATTCTCGTGCCATTAAAGCTTCAAGGAATCTCACCTCCAATCTAGGGTTTCTACATTTTAGGGTTTTACTCCACAAACCCTAAAGGTGAGTTTTCTACTCATTCTTACATACTAATATTCATTTTACATACTAAATACTCATAAATGTTGATTTGGTGATCGTAACCTAACTACTGATAAGAATGCATACTATTCTAAAAAGTGTTGTAAATATTGTTATTAAAGAGGTTAATGGACCATGAAATTATGTTAATAATTATAATATAGTTTCTATATGCATGTGGTAAAAAGGGTTATCCGTGATATATGTTTAATGTGTGGGTACCCAACTCTTGTGCACGAGAGTTTGGGTGATGTTGGAAACGTGGCGTATGATTTAGGGGTGGACACTAAAGGACCTTTATCCTTGAGGTGAAACCTTCTAAATCGAGGGATAGGCACTAAGGCTCGGCTATCCTTGAGGTGCAGCTCGACGGAGTGGGCACTAAAGGTAGTTTATACATTTGAGGTGACGCCGGTAACGGTGTGCACTAAAGTGTGAGCCTGAGGTGTAAACTCCCACTTTTATGGATTTGTTGTGTGTTGTGTTATAACGTGTACAGGTTGTGTATTACCCTTCGTCGGACTACACTCGGATGATCCGCGTGGCGTAGTCTTATGGGAGTTTTCTAATACCTTTGCCAATTTAATTATGTTAATTGTTTGAAAGCTCACTAGGCTCCTTAGCCTAACGCTTGATGCTATGTTTGTCCTCAGGTTCCTCTAGGGGTGTGCAAGGGACACCTTGACTCCGGTTTCAAGCTTAGGATGTTGGTGGACCGGGCTTTTTGGGATTAACTTGAGAAGAGCGTTTTGAAGACATAGCAACACCCATATTAATCTAGTTGTGCCGTATGACCTAGATTGGTTAGGTTGTTGTAATGTATGTCTTATATATTTCATCGCTACTATAATTGTCACAAACTACCCCGAATTCTTGGGTTCTAGTTGTTGATTACAGGTAATGATGGAAATGTCCGTATTATAGACGTCATATTGCAAAATTTTTAATTATTCGAGTTTTCGGAATTTAGGGTGTTACATCTAGAATTAGGATCTATGCCTTGAGGTTGATTTCTCTCTAAAACTAAGAATAATCTCTAATTCTCAAAAAGTTATCTCTATTCTAAACAATACAATATATATACTGAAGATAAAAGCTAATTACAATTAATAAAATATCTTCAGAATATCTTCCATCATTATCTTCAGCTTCCATAATCTTCAGTTTATCCAGTTGTCATCCTTTCCATACAGATCTCCATCTTATAAGCAGTATTAATCATAAGCAGCATTAATACTTTGAGCAGTATTAACTCTAGCAGTACTAACCATGCTCAGCAGCATTAATCTCTTCAAGCAGTACTAACTTTGAACTAGCAGTACTAATCTTGTTGAGCAACATTAACCATCAACTAGCAGCATTAATAACAGAAGTACTAACTAGAAGTATTAACTGTTTTCTTCTAGCAGCATTAACTAGAAGTATTAACTAGAAGTATTAACTGTTTTCTTCTAGTAGCATTAACTAGAAGTATTAACTGTTTTCTTCTAGCAGCATTAACTTTGTTCCAGCAGCATTAACTACAACTAGCAACATTAACCACAGAAGTAGTAACCATGATGAATATTAACTTCAGAAGTAGTAACCATGATAAACTAGAAGTAGTAACCATGTTGAACTAGAAGTAGTAACCATGTTGAACTAGAAGTAGTAACCATGTTGAACCATCCTTGGCATATTTCAGACCCAACAATGTTAAAGGTCTCGCCTTGGAAAGGGGTAATCTGCTTCGGAAGGAAAGGGAAATTGATACCAAGGTTCGTCGGACCGTTTACCATTGTAGAATGTGTAGGAGAGGTGGCGTAAAAACTTGATTTACCAGAGGACCTGCGTGGGATTCACCCCACCTTCCATGTGTCAAATTTGAAAAAGTGTTTGGCGGAAGCAGATGTAGTGGTGCCATTGGAGGACATACGCGTGGATGAGAAGTTAAGTTATGTCGAAGAACCGGTGGCAGTTTTAGATCACAAAGTGAAGAAGTTAAGGAACAAATAAATCCGTTTGGTGAAGGTACAGTGGAAGTTCCACAAAGGGCAAGAGGCAACATGGGAAAGGGAGGCGGACATGAGGTCCCAATACCCTAGTCTGTTCAGCGATGGAATTCCGGGGACGAAATTCTTTTGAGGAGGGGATATTGTAATAACCGGGTTCAACTGCGTAACTTAAGAGTTTGGGTGATTATTTGGTCAAAGCCCAAAGTTAGAGGGGATAGTTGTAACTTTGGTAATAAAGGGTTATCTCAATACCCTAGCCACCTACCTCTGTCATTTTGGGAGAAGTTCTAGCTAGGGGTCAAGAGAAACTTTAAGTGCGTATTGGGTGTGAAAGAGATCAAGAGCTTGGAAGGAAGAACAAATCAAATCCCAGCAAGGTAAGTTCATAGCTACTTCTTCTCTTGATTGTCTGGAGTAGAAATTTTATCCTTATTTGTTGATTTTGGTTAGTAATCGATGTTTATAAATAGGAAGCTGTTGGATTTTGGGGTTTTGGTATCGAGCGATTTGGGGAGGATAAAGTAACCCATCTGCTGTGATTTTGTTATTGACCGAAGGGGGGGGGGGGAAGAAGAGTTGGATTGGAAGGTTTTGTCGAAGGGATTCGGTGCTCGCTGCGGACGGAAGGGAAAACCCTTGGCTGCGAACTCGTTGGTTTAGGCGACGCCGGTCCCGGGCTTGTTAGAGTCGGGCGAGCGTGGGGCATGGAACCCGGGTGATCCCGAGCTTATTATGACCGGGTGACCCCGGGGAGGTTAGTACCGGGTAACCCCGGGAGAAGGGTCGAGAAGGGTACCGGGCGACCCCGACCCCGGGAGTGTGGAGTCCGGGCGATCCCGGTGTGTATCAAACCGGCAGACCCCGAGAATGTCTCTACCGGGTGAACCTGGGGAACTCTCAACTGCCGGGAGTGGATTTGCTGAGAGTCTTTCCATGAGTTAGGTTCGGGTAAGTTTCTGTCAAGTCGATTTTCTTAGAGTGGGGAAGTTTTTCTGAACCATTACTTTTAGTGGCGGTAAAATGGAGTTTTTCTCTTGGTTGTATAGAATAACCAAGTGTCTGACCGGATGATCCTATTTTGTGCTTAGGGAAACCGTTGCTCGACAATCTCAAGTGTTAGAATCTAAGCACAGTGCGACAGGTGAGTTTTCGAACAATACTATTCAAATGTTAAATGGTGAAAGACATATGAAGGTTTAAATTAAAGCTTCCTACTCTTTATGTATGCTTTTGTAGTAATGGCGTGAACTGTTATTTGAGGGAACTCACTAGACCTTTCGGTCTAACCCTCGCCTTTTCAAACTAAAAACCCTTTTCAGGAAATCGTGAAGTAGGAGGATCGTTCAAGGGTAAAGAGAAGGTGTGATTCGGAGCCGCTTAGAAGACTTCCTTTTTATTTTATGTCTATTTATCTCAGTTGTGTATTAGGTTGTTCACCGTAAACCTTAAGATAATTTTGTAGACTTGGGGCCGTTTTTTTGGCATGGATTTATGTACTATGCTCATGTTTGTTTTTTTTAACTGTTTGGATACAAACTCAAACCGACATGTAATGGGTGCATTGCATTATAAAAATAAAAAGGGTTGAACGGGTTATGATTTTCCAAACGTGAAGTGGTTGGGTTGAACTGTTGGAATGACCACAAACCACCCAACTCAACCTATTTTCACCCCTTACTTTGCTTTTTTTTTCCGGCTTTTGTCATAGGCTTCTTTCTCCCTGCGTTTGGAAGGAAAGTTTTAGGAGGAAACATAAATCAAACTTCACCCTACTCATCTCCTTTCCATTCTAAAAAAACTGAAAGGACAACCTTTATTGAAATCATAGGGAAAAAATAGAATTCAAAAGCAACCAACAATAAAAAAAATCAATGAGAAGACAGAAGAAATTAACGAAGAAAATAACAAGACATAAGAAATTAATGAAAACCAAAGCGATGGACAAAACCACCACACAAACACAAGCAAACTAAAAACCTACAAGGAACCTTCAACATAACTACCACTAGAAATAACCAAAATAGAACATGAAAGCGACGCTACCATTACTCCCCGTCCTGCAACACCAATCCAACCAGAAGATATTAAAACCTTTAGCCAACCATTGAAAAGAAAGAAGTTGAATCTCAAATTGTAAATGGAATGTAGAGATATCCTTTCTTTAAAGACCACTTTGTTTCGTAAGCACCAAATGACGTATAACAATATCCACACTACCACTTGCCACCTATCTCTACAAGTATAAGAGAGAGAGAGAGAGAGAGAGAGAGGGGCAAGATCTTGTAAGGAGAAAATGTCCGCCATAGAATTTTCAGTTTTAAACCAAGACCCCACCATCTAAATACGTCCGACCACACGCTCAAAGCCACTCTACAACGAACAAAACAATGATCAACCGACTCAATGTCTTCCCCACATCATAACCGAGTGGATGTCAAAACCAAACCTATTGTTCCCAAGACATAAACACTTTTCTAAAAACCATCCGATTCCAATTAGTTTTCAACCAAGTGTTCCAAATATCCATAAAGACCCCCTCCATCACCCAAAAGCCAGACCCATTATTTAAAAAAAAAATAAAATATGTGAACAAATATTCATAACAATAAATTTAGAATAATAATATTGTAAGTTGAAGGTGGAGGAGAAACCATGGGTGGGGTTGTATGTGCCATAAAACAATGAGAGCTTGGCATAAATGGCCAAATCACGGAGAGGGATTGGCCTCTTAGCCATCCCTCTTCCTGATTTGCAAAAATGTCCAAAGGGACGCAAATGGAGTCCCAAAGGCGTAAATGGAGCCCAAGGGCGTAAATTGCGTCCAAGACTCCCCTTGGAATCTTGGACGCAATTTGCGCCATTGGGACTCCATTTGCGTCCTTTTGGACATTTTTGCAAGTCAGGGAGAGGGATGGCTAAGAGGCCAATCCCTCTCCTAGATTTGGCCATTTCTGCTAATTTTACTAAAACGATGGTGCCGCAGATCACTCCGTCAGACACTCTCCCTCCTTAACAGCTTTTCTTCCATCCTTTGACTTATTTTAATTATTAAACAAAACGAACCTTGTCGGTTTCATGTCATTTATCTGGTCAAACTACAATGTACAACCACGTTCACTTTTTTTTATTTTATTTTATTCCAATAAAAAAATATTTTATTTTTAATTCAATCTTTACATTTCTTTTTTGTATAAACTCCACATAATAATTACTTCTTGACCCGATCTAATTCTTGTTGTTTTAAACCCCACTGTTAATTAATTTCATAAAGACATGTCCAAACTTTCGAATTTTAATAACATAAGTTTTTTATATGGATTTAACAAGTCACTAAGGTGGATGGTCCTTATCTGGAGGTACCTACCTTTAAATATCAGTTTTTGATCGAGTTTTGACTGGTCACTAATTTGTCTCATCATTGTTCATGTGCCCGCTTATAATTTGGTCCTTACCCCGTCATTGGTTTGAAAACACGACCGATCCTGGACTGAAAGACTAGACTAGTCCTTAACCGTGCTTATTGATCCTCATCCTTTTTTTTTTTTTTTCTGAATTCCACCATCAATTGTTTTATGCATTTGTATATATCCAACCATCCTCTAAGCAATAAAATTATCGATGATCTGTTGTGCATAAAAGAAAACTTCAATTGAATATAATTTGGGTCAAACAAAAACAAATCTACAAACCTAGGTGAGCATGAAGAAACAAAAATAAAAACAAGCATTCATTATAATCCATATACTTATCAAATCATGCATATAGAAATAACATAAAAAAAGTTAAACTACATGGAAAGATGTCTTCAATAGGTGGGGATGGAGCTTATCGTCTTCGGTTTCTTTGGAGGGCCTTCTTTCTTGCACGAATTCCCTTGCTACTCTGAGTTCGAGGAGAAACATTTGGAAGGCACTCTCTATTCGATTTGGATTCATTGCAATAATGCTTTTCAAATAAGGCTAACCATCAGATCGGTTGTCTCTATCATCTTCATCTTTTTTATCGTTCCAATAGATCTCAAAATGTGCTAAGATATCAGGATATCTTAGTTAGAATTATGTAGTGGCCATGGCCTTGACGGTTAATTACCTTTCGACTTGACTCGTTCGATCTTTGATTGGTGTTGCATCCTGGGATTTAGTTTAAGAGATTGATCTTCTCTCCGGTGCGCAATCGTCCTTGTTCAATTGTCCCTGTTTGGTTATCGCGGTCCTCTATCGATTGCTCTTTGGTGATTCCTCACTTCCGTGGTCTTTCAGTGATATTTTAATTCAAGAATTCTTTCCACTTATTGTTCTGCTTGTGTATTTTGGGTGACCCCTGCTCCTTTTGTGTTTATGTCTGCATCTCGCAAAAAGTGTTTAGAGGCGGGGAGACAGGTTTGTTTCCTTTTTAGTGGATCTTTTTGTTTTTAAAATTATCTTGATACTTTTAAAAAAATGTTGGAAGGCGGGCCTTATTGCAATGTGGCATGTGGCTTAAATTGGTGATATAGTCAAAGTAATTGTCTAAATTACGGTAGTATATAAGTAGAGACCTTGGTGAGGAATAATACTCCTAAATCAATTTCTTAAAAATTTGTGTTATTGAAGGGTTACTTGTTGGTTTTAGTGGTTGGTGGCTTGAATTTAATTAGGTGGATATAATCGAAATTCTACAATCCGGGTGTTAAAAATATGTGGGATGATTTATCAGACCGATACATAGGTTTGGACCAAATGGAAGCGAACATTGTTTCTTGTGTTGTGGCCCGTTTTTGCTAGATCTAATGCAGTTTAAGGCGGGTTGAAAAATTTTAGTAAAAAAATGTGATTTTTTACTAACTTTGGACACAAATAAATACATGTATATGTATTGTATATATCTAACTCTTCGTGGGTTTATATTATTCTATATGAGAGCTTCGAAACGATATATTATGTGTCCAAAACGGAATATGTGTGAATGAGATATCGATGCTCAAAGTTGAGTGTTTGGGATGAAAATTGGCAAAACCAAGTGGGTGTGGGAACTTGTCCCACATAGGAAGGAGGACCAAAGTTTTAGTGATTTATAACTAAAAATGTGGGAGGGACTTTCAAGTCCTTAGTTTGGTTTCAATCCTGATTATAAATAGGAGAGTCCGTCTACAGTCCAAAAAACCCCAAATATATCGAACACACAAAGTTTCTGATTTCTCTCGTGCATACATTGTCTCTCCGGCGATTTTTCCAGGCAAGTTTAATATCCGGCAGTACGCTGCTTCTGCTGTTGTACCCTGGGAACAGACGGCAAATCTGTTTAAGGGAATCGTGTTCAACACGAGCCTCAGCATCGATTGTTTCGATATACAGTTTATTCGTTTTACGTTTCTCTGTCGATTCCCTTTGTAATTGATTTGTTCTAATCATTGGTTGATTAAATTTAGTTATTCGATATTTGTATTTATATGTATTATTTAAATACATATCTGTGTACTAACAGTTTAAGGCGGGCATCCACGTAACTTGGTTATGGCCAGACATGTCAATTTCGTATAAGGGCATAATATTTTTACTATTTAATGTTATTTTTAAATACAATTTGGATATAGTACATGTGACTTAGTCACCTCTATACTATGTAAAGGTGGGACGTCAAGGTTACGTCATATAGGTATTAGTATATGTGATCGAGTCACCTCTATATTCTGTAAAGCTCATGAGTAACTTTTCAACACAATCACATGCCAAGTTATTTGAATTATGCAAGCTACAAAAGTTGCTTACCTATTACGATTTGAAATATTTTACAATATACATGATGTAAAAGTATTCCAAAGATTTATTCCATTCATGTATTAGAACAATGAATTAATAAGACCTTTGGTAGATGTAAGTATGAAAAAGGCATGTATTTCAGAAGAAAGTTAACAACCTGAAGAAACAATAAGGGATAACAATGAAAAACACTAAACAATATTCGAGTAGTAATTTGGTCATTTAACATTTTTGTCTGGTTATGTCCAAATTTTCAAACACTATATGGACAATTTGTTCAGTTTTGTTCTAGTCGTATCAAGTACGAGACATAAGAATAATATGGTAAAATTTAATACATAGACCAAACTCACCGTTTGAGTGGAAAAATATGTCTGTGTTACCGAAGAACTTTTGTGTTGGAAAATTTTAGTAAAAATGTAGTTTTTTACTAACTTTGGACACAATTAAGTACATGTATATGTATTGTATATATCTAACTCTTCGTGGGTTTGTGTTCTCCTATATGAGAGCTTCGAAACAATATATTATGTGTCCAAAACGGAATATGTGTGAATGAGATATCGATGCTCAAAGTTGAGTGTTTGGGATGAAATTAGCAAAATCAAGTTAGTGTGGAATCTTGTCTCACATAGGAAGGAGGAGTAAACTTATTGTGGTTTATAACCATGAATGTGGGAGGGACTAACAAGCCATTTGTTTGGTTTTACTTCATCACCTACCCACGCCTAGGGGGTGTTGATTGATACTTTCGTAGGCTAAAATCGGCGAACTCGTGCATGGGTGCGACTTGCGGACACGAATGCAGCTCCGAAATCTTGTGCTCGTGCAACTTGGTTATTTAATTTCGTATTTATGTTTTACGGTTCCTTTTTTCAATATAAAAAGGGAGGAGCCTCGCCACATTTGACACCCCGAACACAGATCAATACACACTCTCTCAAGTCTCTTCTGCATACGGTTACTCTCCGGCGACTTTTTCAGGCAAGTGGTATATCCGACAGTACACTGCTTACGCTGTTGTACCTTGCGAACAGACGACGAATCTGTTTAAGGGAATCGTGTTGAACACGAGCCTCAACATCGTTGAATTCATCTATGGTTTATTCCTTTTAATTCTTTCAGTCGATTCCCTTTGTATTCTATTTTACTAATCATTTGTTGATTGTATTTAGTTATTACTTTCTTGAAATTTTATATGTATTATTAAAATACATATAGTGGAAATACACCAACACTTTTGTTGCAAAACAAGAAATATGATCTAAAAAGCTAGTAATCGTACATCGGGTTGAAAACAAAGTCATGATTATCAATGAAACACTCACCTTGTCCTAAAATGTTCATAATATAAATGACATACAATTTTAGAAATAAATAATTATTACAGTTTTAGTTAATCAAATGACAACTTTACTCTTAATTAATGTATTTATCTTATCAACTTTTAAATATTTGTACATAAATGAAATGCAGATTCAAAAATTTAATTTTCTATTTTTAGAGTTGTATATTTATTTTGGGACAAACATAAATAATAATATAAACCGTTTATTTTAGCACAAACATAAATAGTAATGAGACATTTATTTTAGGATAGAGGAGTATTATATCAAGTGGAATGTTGGCTTAGAGCATCTCCAACAACTTTGCTATAATTTATCTAAAACAGAGAAACAAAAATGGAAATCTCTAAAAAGTATTACATTTAACTCCAACAGATTTGCTATTTTAGAAATTTTGAAACAACTTATAATATTATAATATTCTCTAATTTATCATTCAATACATTTAAAAAAAAAAAACTTAATATAAAATGATAAAAATTGAATCTCATTGGTGTAATTAAATAAAATAATCATTTCATTCTCTTACCATCAAGTTTTAGATAATTCTCTAAACTTGGAAAATTTTTAAGTTTTTTCTATTATAACAAACAAGATAGCAAAACCGTTGGAGAGGTTTACAGAACAAAAACCAATTCTTTTTTTTATTTTAGCAAAGCTATTGAAGAATGGAGATGATGTATTTATTTTATCATGTTGCATTTACTTAAATAATGATGATGTATTTATTTTGAAACTATAACAGGTATGAGGTATTTAATGCCAGCTGAAATGTTGAAAAAGTGGTTGAAGAGTAAATATTTATTGTCTCATTAAATGAGGTAAGAATCTCATGAAACATAACGAAACACTCAATTAAAACTAAGTCATAATTTATTACAAAGGAAAAGTTCGAAAAGACATAGGTGTCGTTTGTTTTTTAAGAGATCTAAAGTCTGAAGTCTTAATTTAGTTATGATTAATAAGAGGTGGTGTGTAAAAAGGTCTGAACGATTCAGACTTAAGAGACATTAAGAGGTTTAAAAAAAAAAACAAACATCCCCATAATGAACTTAAGTGATTGAATTTATGAAATTTTTTTAACAAATAAATCATTAGATATTATTTTAAAACATGTTCATACATTATTTATCATCTAAAATAATGGTTGGTAATATGCATAACATGTAAAAACATTTGAAAAAAAACCTTTTATGCTTTTGGTGAAACTCGCCCCTCACTACACCCTCCTTTAAACTCATCACAGGTCACATTTTCTTCTGATAGCGTGAAATACAAAGGACAATTACCATCAAGATAAAAAAAACATTCAACAAACTGTAAGTCTTAAATTTATTATTACGGTTAAAGATCGGTAAATTTTCTAGAATTTTTTTTTCATGCATAAACCCAAACAACATTAAGGAATATGAACATTATAAAGAACAAGAACAAGATTTATGAACCGATTCAAAATCAAGAACAAAAAGATCAAACCTAATTTAAGAATAAGAACAAAAAACACTTATCGGTACATCAACAACTAAGATGCATCTAATCAGAATTAGCGAGCCTTATTATTGTGATGTCAATGTAATCCACGATCAAATGATAAGAGGTCATCTAGAAGACTAGAACCTTTATTTTTTATAAAGTTTTATATTTAGGCTTTTAAAAGAGTTTTAAAAGCATATTTCTGATTATAAAAGTTGATTTTATAGATGAAAATTACCCGTAAAAAAATTATAGTGTATTAATTATCTCCACTTTTTTGTATGATTATCCCCATGTGTTTTTATCATATATATCTGTAAACTGAAATTTTAATTTTAAATCGATAAGACTTAAACATATATTTTAGACGGGAGAAATTTAAGAATGGGTCTACCTGGCGACCTAATTTAAGTCATAATCTTGTTCCGTTTATTAGACATTGAGTGGGCTGTAGCAGAGGTTTTACTATGTCTCTGTTCATTGACAAAAAGTATTGTTTGTGATGAAATAGTTATTGGCTCAACAGAATTCAAGTTACCGATAAAGCTCAGTCATATAAATGGTTAAAGGTTCAGATTTTATCAAAAATAAAACTCATACATAAGTATTTTTGGTATATAAATGTTATATGGTATTTAATGGACATAAGCACAAACTATTTTTTATAAATAAAAGTAACATGGAGTAGTTAATTAAAAGAAGTGAATGTACAAGCAGAAATGCAGGTGGTACAATTTGACCTGGTCAAACAAAACTCACATGCCACTTGTCAGACATGGAACTACAATTAATTGCATCTCTTTAATGTAACAACTCCAAACCTTAACCCTATCAAACAATTTTTCAGAAATAGAGATTTTATAAACAATTTTTTTTTAATGTGTTATCAAACTTTATTAAGTTTTATTTAATATATGATATGATGATGATAAGTTTATAGAATATTTTAATAATATAAATTGTTAAAATATAATAATTGTTAAAGTTGAATGAACTTTTTTAAAGATTTTGATTTTATATCACTTCGTTTTAGAAAAATTATAACATAATTGAAGATTTTTTAATTTCAGTTTAAATTATATGAAGCTTTTATAAAATATTGGTATGTATATACTAAAAAGAAGATTACTATTTAATTTTACTTTTACATATATACGTTGACATGGTTACATGTTAATATTTGTAACGTGGTATTTGCAGGCCCGACCCTGGGCACGTGCAGCTCGTGCGGCCGCACAGGGCATCAAAGCACATAGGGACATCAAATTTTCGTCATATGTTATATATATATACACGAAAGATCGTGTGAGAAACGTGAGAAGTGGATCTGAACCGTTGATCACTTTTAATCTCATGCCCCCCCATGAATTGCGTGTTAGAAATGAATTGATCTGATGCATCTCGGTGCATCTTATCTCGTGCATCTCATCCTAATGTGCATCCATTTCTCATCCAATGGTTGACCACTTCTCACGCTTCTCACGTTTATCTCAATTTTTCACCAGAACCCAACCCTATATGTGTGTGTGTAGAGAGAGAGAGAGAGAGAGAGAGAGAGAGAGAGAGAGAGAGAGAGAGAGAGAGAGAGAGAGAGAGAGGCAGGGAGGTTTAGGGGAAAACCTCAAAAAAACGGAAAACTGAAGAACATTCTGGTAGCCCATCATCTGGACAGTATGCACTTGTGCATATAAGTAAATTATGTTTTTTTTGGTTTTTATGCACAAGTGTATTTCGTTTTTTTGAGGTTTTCCCCTGAACCTGACCCTATATATATAGAATTAGGTTCATTTGAGAAATGCTAAAAATATGAGAAATAAAGAAATGATCTTAGTCCTTTATCTGGTCAACATTTGCGGCTTTGACCGTGACACACCGAATAATTCCTTGTGTGGTGTGTAGAAGATAGAAGGGTAGTTTTGTGAAATACGCGAGATGAGTTCATATATGAACCTGTATGATTCACGTATGAATTATATGTTCATATATGAACTCTTTTAACTGATTCATATATGAACCTTTTGGGATTCAATCAGTTAATTAGTTCATATATGAATTTGTTAATTAGTTCAACTGATTCACATTTGAACCTACAATTAATTAGTTCATATGTGAATCAGTTAATTGGTTAATATATGAATCACAAAGGTTCATATATGAATCAGTTAAAAGAGTTCATATGTAAATCACACTGAATCATACAGGTTCATATATGAACTCGTTCCGTGTATTTATATAAATTACGAAAATGTTCTTCTATTTTTTAAATAACCGCAACTTTTGACCAGTCAAAGACGCAATATTTGATCACTCAAATGAACCCCTCCTTATATATATATATATATATATATATATATATATATATATATATATATATATGTTATTGCTTTAGGTCTTTGGATTTTATAATTTAAGAATTAGGGTTTCAATCATGAAACGTTAAATACAAGCCCAAGCCCAAGCCCAACCTTTCAAGGCCTTGTAAGACCTGAAGAGGTGAGAATACGTTGCCCTTGATCTGATTTCTTGTGTTCGGCATTCGAAAGACGAACGAGCACTTCGATTTTCAAAGATGAAGGCCTTGTAAGACCTGAACCTTTCAAGGCCTTGTAAGACTGTAAGACTTGAAGGCCTTGTAAGACCTGAACCCTTTTAAGACCTGAACCTTTCAAGGCCTTGTAAGACCTGAAGGGATAGCCGTCTAGCTTGACTAGATTTCAAACCCATTAAAAATGCGTATCTTTTGTCGTTTTATTTACTTGAAACCGCTTGGGGCATTTTTTAACATCTTCGCACAGGACATCAAAATCCTTAGGAACGACCCTGGGTATTTGTAACCCTTCATACGACTTTTAAGCAAAAATACTATTTTAAAAAAGTTAATTTAAATTGTTTAGATTTAATTAAACTTATAATATAAAAATTTAAAACATTATTTGAAATGTCACGTCAAGTTGGTATTTATTTCCATTTTTGTCGGCTCAAAATCATTACAACTATTTTCATACAATATGACAACTAAAATATATTACATTTTTATAAATACCTGGAAATCATAACATAATATCTATATTATATTATAAAAACGGTATAAAAACTCTTAATTACAACATTTTAAGTACAAGTTATAACTAATTAAAGCAATTACTTAATTTACAACTTGTTAATGCTTTGATACAATCTTTCCAAGCACAGTATCTCACATAATCATCTATTTGTGGAAATGGATACTCATTTATTAATATAACTATTTGTTTTTTTTGGTGGAAGATTTTATAAAATAGATTTTATATTAGCATAATCTATTTTAAATGTAGATTTTACATTTAAATCTATATTAATGAGATGTAATATAAAATCTTGTTTCTTCCATATTTTTTTATATTACATCTCATAATGAGTTTTCCATATTTTATTTTATAAAATCTTTTAACATAATTAGATGTAATATAAACTCTTTTTTCTTCCGTATTTTTTTTGCTAATATAAAATCTATTTTATTTTATAAAATCTACACGTATTTTATATTAGCATAATATAAAATATACACGTATTTTTTTTCACGAGCATTAAAAGAAGAAAAAAGAAGATTGATATGAATTATAAATAAAAAATAACGAGATACACTAATAAATTATCGTATTCTTTAAAATAAAAATATTCTGCAATACTTTCCAAATTAACCAAGTGTAAATAAAATAAAATAGAAACGATTTAGATATAAAAATATTTTTCCCTATTTTTAATATAGTTACATTTAAATGTAAAATCGAAAATGAAAATAAAAGATTTTAAAATATTCTCTACATTCACTATAAATATATATAGCTTCTCTATGTATCATCCGAGTACAAGAATAATACGAACGGTCGGGTGTCAATGGCGGAACCTGCAACTGAACAAAAGGTATTCCACTATATTTTTGTTTCTTTGAAAAACTACTTTTTTATATTTTATTTTATTTACTGATGATTTGTTTATATTTTTCAAAACACACAATCATTGCACAAACTCATAACAACAAACGATTAATAATATATGCAAGTTAACCACTTATGAAAATACATTCGTTTTTCACATTGTATTTCATTAACTGTTAACAGAGAAATTACGTTTCATTTTAACTCGGTTCAATATTTCAACAAAAAATTTATCCTCCCGTGCAATGCACGGGCCCAACACTAGTCATTTTAAATAAAATAAACTACTCCCTTATACTGAAATTTTCATTAAGATATCATGCCTAGAAGTTAAAATATATGTAAACCTTACCTTTATTTTAAGAGGTAGGTATGTCTCTTATGAAAGCTCTACCTTGCAGAACAATAAGATAAAAACAATCGAGTAAGATATATGTGAGAGTGTGTACAAACAAACAAAGAGACAATGTAATATGTTAGATAAAAGGGAAATAAATTACACAAATAAACGGTCATGGATATATAGACAACTACAATTACAGGAAGATATTCTAGAACTACTATACAACAAAACGTGGATTTTCGACATTCAAAGAATTTAATTTTTATGCAAATTTCAATTTTAAATCAAATTATCATTTAATTAGTTAGTTATTATTTAATAACATAAAAAGACAATTTAGTTGAAATTATAAATAAAAATCACTATTTGAAGGTAGTTTTAATGGACATCATGTATTTATCTCCTATAAAATGTGACAAAATAATTATATTTGGGCCCAGTCAATATTCAAAGCCAGCCCACTAAAATAGCCCATTATCGATTTGGGCCTGGGCCTCTAGTAAGACGCTTTAAAGATTGATATATTGATGGGCTACAAGGCCCAACTACGGTATATCGATTTGGGCCTGGGCCTCTAGTAAGACGCTTTAAAGCCAGCCCACTAAAATAGCCCAGTATCTTTAGAGTTGAAAGTTGTAACTATGGATTTGCTTTAAGATTTGTGTAATTTCTTTGAATGCTATCTTTTTTGGAAGGGTGTCCCATACTATGTCTATGTTAATCTTGGTAAATTGTGACCGTAAAATGTCAACCTTGATAAACTCAGAAGATTCATAATTTAACATCATTTCTTTTTTAAAGAGAATTACTTGCTAACATGATTGACTTTTTATAGTATCATACTTGGCCTTTATTTACCATAATTTCTTTGAATACCTTCATGGCTGCTTCATAGTTCTGGTTATGTTGGTTAGCCATTTCCATGCTTTATGGTAATGTTATAAGATGTTATGATTTTTTTTTTTTTTATATATATAAAACACAAACATATACTCGACAATTGTGGGATTTGTTGTGTTTTTGTTGAAGTTTAATGTCTCTCCAGATGATGCAAGCTTTAATACAAAAACAAACTAACATTAGCATGTTGTTATGAGGAGTTGATGGATTATTGCAAGTAAATGAAGTGTTGAATATAATTTTTTTATAATACCTCATAATATGATACAACGAAAAGAATAATATATTACCATAGTAAATGAAAAAAAACGTCATCAAAGAATATAAAGATGGCTAACACATTTTCTATGTTTCAAAGGTTTGTAATTACGTCATCCCCATGGTTCATATTTCTAAAAAATATTTTTTTAAAGAGAATTACTTGGTTTTTATTTACCGTCATTTGATCAAAAATATCATAAGAAGAAATATTCATAAGAATATAGGGTTCTGACTAAATTATAAAAATATAATCTCTTAACGACGTCCCATATATTTTTATTATATAAAATCACTTATTTCTTTATTATTATTATTATTATTATTTTTTTTTTTTGGAAAAACACCATAAATAAGTTGTACATGACAACCTAAGATGAGCTTGGATGAAATGATTGGGGACGACTTTGATGAATGATTGAATATGGAAACAAAGAGATTAAAGAAACAATAATATCATCCCAAGAATTTAGGTTATATACCTTGCTATTTTTAGAAATTAATACTCATAATTTTAATTATTCACCAATCATTTGGTAATACAAAACGAATTATAGTAGTAGTATCTTTAAGAGTTATATTTTTTTTTTTACATTCACGACAGAATATAGTTAGCATGTGCCACCACTTCCTTAGAAGTAGATTTATCCTTAGCTTTCGTTCATTACATGTTTCAACCACCACAATCTCTCAATTAAATTGTAAGAAATGGTACAATGATATGATGTTAAGAAATATAAGTATACATACAACTCAACCACCTTTAAAGTTGAGGTAATTTAAAACCAATCTTAAATACATATATACTTTTTGAGCAAATTTATATATCTGGTTTCTTCTTAAAACTGAAATCCATAAACTATAAATAAGACAAATTATTACGAAGATTTTGTAGAGAGAACAATTAAACTATACATTTAAAAACCTCTATTCACTTTTTCTTGATCAAAGTTTGTGTAAATATTATATATTATTGATAGCCTACGAACTTCAAATGTATATTACTAGCTAACTTTGGGTCCTAGTAATAAACAATATTAAATTAATGTTTGAATATTGTATAACGTTTGTCACATTCGTCACCAAATGACACAACGAAGTTGAATTCATTTTTGTCCTTTTATCATAACATTTTTTTTTCTCTCGATATAGACTAAGTTTGTTTTAGGTTTTAATTCTAAACCATTATATATTAGACCAACAAATTAAATAAGTTAGACATTTTAATTTTATACTCTGTCATTTAGTAAATTATTTAATTTGTTCATGTTTAATATTTTACATCTTTAAAATAGATCATGGGTCTTGTAAGGGGGGCCTTTAGGTTTCACACTTAAAGTGATTATACAAGTTATAATACTAAATTTTAAGTGTGACAAATTTGATTTTAATTATATATATATAGTCAAAATAATCAAATTTAGACAAACTTGTAAAAAGTATAAAAAGGCTAGTTATTGAAATAAATGTAAATTTTTAATGATTTTTAATTCAAAACTTAACTCATAACTATTACTTTGAAAATGCATATTTAAACAACCCCAAATAAAACAAACATTGAGATATGGGGAAAATATATAGATTAATTTTTTGATTCTTGAAATAACAAAACAGATATAAATGCCATTATATTAATCATATACACTTATACCAAGTCATATCATTTACCATGTTTCACCATATGTTAACATATATAAAACATAATTAAACTACAAATGATATAGTTAAAATAATTGACATGCTCTCTATCAAAGTTTTCATTGTGTTGCCTTAAGTAAATACTTAAGTTAATTAATTTAATTAAAACATACTAATAATGCAATTGACAAAATTCATTATAATGATATAAACAAATATTATAATAAAGAAATTGTTGATTCGCACATTATATATGATACCAATTTTGTGGTCACCACCTTTCACATGGCTACCTCCCTTTTGTCTTTTGTTAACTCGTTTCTTCAATAAATTATAATCTTTACAATTTATAATATTTAATAATACTTTTTCCTTTACAAAGTAATTTTGTTAACTTAAATTTAATTACAATGTTTAGTTAACTATTAAATAATAGATTTCACACTAGTAATTACACAAAATTTTCATTTAAAAACAATAAAAAAAACATGTAAATCAATTCAAGATTGAACCTCGATAATTATTAATATTATAAAGGTTGAATACTTCAGAAAAAATACATATTTAATAAAAATAAGATTAAATACTTCAGAAAAAAACATATACCATTTTCTATAAACATCCAAATTGAAGGGAAAAAAAATCATTGCACATCTAATTGGGAAAGAATTAATATTTTATGTGTGTGTATGAATGATTATATGTATGTAACCATGTATGTATATCGATACATGTATATATATATATGTGTGTGTATGTATATATACAAGTTTAATTAACGGAAAGGGTGGAAGGGATTCGTGTAGATGGTGGTGAGTTTAGGTTTAGGTGGGTATCACATGGCTAAGACCTCCATTAGCCAATAACCCTACAATCATTAATTAAAATAATTAGATGCCAAATTAAAGTAATGGATTATTTAATTATTTAATTGGTTATAACTTTCTATATTAATGCTATTTACAGTTTTGAGACCTTCAATGTGGCCTTCTTTAGGGACGATAACGATGCATACTGAAGAGTGTTCAAATACAACGTCTTTTTAAGACATAATCCATGTAATTTCTATATATCCACCATTCATTTTACTTTTATTTTTTTAATTAAGAAAAAAAAAAATAAAAGCTGAAAATAAAATGAATGATAGATATAGAGATTGCATGGGTTGCATAATAACCTAACCCTTTCTCTCTCTATATATATATATGTATTTATGTGTTTGACTCGTTATTCTTTGTTTAATTTCTTTTTAATTGATCATGTCTTGTAGTTACCAAAAACTTTATTTGATATTTGTTTTAATATTAAACATTTTTAATGTAAAATAAATCAAAATGGTTTAAACTATTATTCGTTTAATTTTGTCGGAACGTTTAGATAATTTTTTTTTTTTTTTTTTTGTTAAATTGCACATATATTTTTGTGAATAAATTAAGACTTTTAAGTTAAAAAAACATATTGAATAATAAGTTGTAATCCTGAAAGGTAGCTCAACTCACAATATCTTAGATTTGTTTTTCAAAGGTGATCAATTCCAAGTCTATGATAATTAGTTACTAGCTAGAGTATTTGTTTGGTTGCTATATTAAAACCCATTTGATAAATCAAGATGTTTATAAACTAATCCGAACATTGATTTATGGTTTAGAAATATAGAATAATGTTTTATAGAAGTAAATTAAGATAGTATCAATAATTATATTTCTAAATCATTATAATCAATTCTTAATCGAATTAATAACTTTTTAAAACATGATATTTACCCCTCTCTCTCTCTCTCTCTTTTTTTTCATTCGTAAGTTATTGAAAGAAAAAATATGATCCAAAAGTTTTACTCTATATTATTCATATCCAATCTCAAGTAATACATTTATCTAAATAGATATGTTTTGTAGTTGGTTTTCTTGATTGGGAATGTAAAAAACTAAAGTTATACTCATAATTTAACCTTTTTTTATGTTTATTGGAAAAGTCATGTTTTATGTATGATTAGCGTGTAATAACCATGCCAAAGTGTAATAATTAAGAGATCGGGTATATTGTGTTCAAAACCTCTTTTGTGGAGGGGCTAGTTGTAAATTGGAAAGTTTAGGGTTATTTCTATTACCCTAGTCGTCACTTTTCATTTTTGGGAGAATATCAAAGATATCAGGGAGAACCTTGTGTGTGTTCTTGGTGTGGAGAAGAGCTAGAGTTTGGAAGGAATCATTCATCAAATCCCATCAAGGTATGTCCCTTGTTTTTTCCTCTTGTTGTTTGTTTGGGATAGTGAGTATAGAATAGACGTCTGGGAATGTTATTGCTATGAAATCGATGAATATATGATAATAAGAAATGTTGGGTTTTGAGGATTTTGGTTAGCGATCGATTGAAAAAGGGAAAACATAAACCTAACTTTGATGGTTGAAATGGGTGGATTAGAGATTTTGATGGGAATCAATCCCCGACCAATGTGAGGTCAAGGGGATTCGTGAGTTCGCTGTGACCGAGAAGCACTTGGCTGCCGACTTCGGTCGGCTTAGGCGCTAGAAGGGAAACCACCACCGGGTGACCCCGGGCTTGTTCTAGTCGGGGGATCTCGGGAGTATGGTACTGGGTGATGACCATGGGAGTGTGGCATCCGGGTGAACCCGGGAGTGAGGTCTCCGGGTGATCCCGATCATGTTCGACCCGGGTGATCTCGGGAGAGTCCCAACCGGGTGAACCCGGGAAACTCTCAATCGGGCGATCTTAGAACCTTTTCACCGAGGGTTATTTTCGTAGGAATTCTAGACCATTCTCTTAGTAGCGTAGATTAAGAGATTCCTTACGTTTTGAGAGTAACCGTGTGACTCACCGAACGATCCTACTTTATGCGTTAGGAAACCGTTACCGGGCAAAATCAAGCGTGAGGAATTTTTAGCAGGATGACAGGTGAGTTTTCTAACTAAATGGTTTTGCGATGTTAAAGTGGTTGAAGACAAGTGTAAGTTTATTTTTAAAGCATTTTATTATTATGTGAGCTTTATTCCTGCGAGATTTATTATAAATGTGGTTTATACTTTTGTTGTTGGTTAAATGCATGCATACATTATTGTGATCGAGTATGGCCAAAGTCGGGGTGTGTGTCCTGCCTGTACTCATACCCGGGGGGGGGGGGGTGTCCTAGTTAAGGCAGTATGAGTCAGACACGTTGTCCCTTTCGAGTGACAGTAGTGTGTGCCATAATCATGGTTGTAAAGTTCGATTTTTTTTTATAACTGAATTGGTTTATGTTGTTACAATTCTTTTCGATACTCTTGTTGTTTGAACCGTTGTTAGAGGGGACTCACTAGACCTTCGGTTTAACCCTCACTTTTTCAAAACTAAAAACCTTTTCAGACAGTCGTGAAGTGTAACAACCCAAAATTTCAAATCAGAAGAACATAACTAAGACAAGTAAAATTTTGCCGAAAAGACCCCAAGCCAACAGTACAACTTTCAAGGTTTGCATTAAGGCAACCTATTACATAACTGAGAATAAGAGAAACAACTATAAGGAGGTCTTCTAGAAATGGATGCTGCTTACACCTTTTCCTTCCCTTTAGCTGATCCACCTACTTCACGTCTATCGGAAAAGGATTTTAGTTTTGAAAAGCGAGGGTTAGACCAAAGGTCTAGTGAGTCCCCTCTAAGAGCACTTATCATCAACAAAATATAAGAAAAATACTTCACGTAAAACAACCCATTCAGTTAAAGGAAACAGTATTACAGCTGCTACACACTTCTTCCGTACACTCCGTCACCGAAGGTAACAGCGTGTCTGACTCATACTGCCTCAATTGGGACACACCCCCATCTAGCATATACGGGACGCACCCCCGGTATGAGTTCAGGCGGGCCATACCCCCCGTCTTTAGCGCATGCAGGACACACCCCCGACTATAGCGTAACCACAACCAATAATGTATACATACAATTAGAATAACGAAACTAATGAAAGCCCACCAAGCACATCACACAATAATAAAGCAACATGAATAAATAAATGATTTAAACAACCTTCATGCATTAAATCAGTAACAACATTTAGAAAAACTCACATGTCGTCCTGCAATAAAATCCCCTCACTCGAAACTGATCTGATCGCAAATCCCTAAGGCACAAAATAGGATTTTCGATAAGTTACTGGTTTTCTCTCAACTACAGAACTACTAGGACCGACTGATGGAACCCCCAAAACAGGTTTCGCCCAAACGAAAATATAACAACCCAACCAAAAACAACAAGATAACAATTTAAATCTTAATAATAATTCATGCCAAAGAGGCCCCAAGCGTACAATTTAATTTCAAGGTTTGCAACGGCAACCTATACACAACTGAGATAAAGTAAATACTAAACTAGGGTGACGGTCTTCTACGCACTCCCGCTACACCTTCTCTTTACCTTTACTACCTTTATCTGGTTCACGCCTTCCTGAAAAGATTTTTTAAAATTTGAAATAGCGAGGGTTAGACCGAAAGGTCTAGTGAGTTCCCCTTTAACGGTTTAGCAACAATATAAAATTTTCAAACTTTAAATCAACAAGTTTATAAATAACATCTGAGTAAAACACACTACTGACCACACTAACGTCGAAGACGGCGTGTCTAACTCGCACTGCATTAAATTTTAGGACACACCCCCAATGGCATAAACGGGCCACACTCCCCGGTACGAGTAGGCGGGCCACACTCCCCTACTTAGGTTACATCAATCACATATAATGTATGCATACATTTAGATAACATCAAGTTATAAAACACACTTAAATAATTTCATTGTAAACATGCCAACAATAATAATTCACAGTTTTTAGTAAGCTTTCGAATGTTTCCGTTAATAAAACGTTTAGTTCAGAAAAACTCACCTGGCGTCCTTAGCTTAATTCCTGCGTCTACTTTTACGGTTCGATCCAAAACCTATAAAAGAAACATTGACCGGTGAACTCTCCATACCTTCTAATTTATAACAAGGTTGACCTTAACACCATAATCCCAATGTCACCTGTTCTCTAAAAGTATCTTGGCCCACTAGAACATCAACCCGAGACAAGGTACCTTGAGTCCTTGAAATAAAATGAAAATAGGCCGATCTTCCAATAATCAAAGCCCAACAAAGAAATAAATCTCTAAATTAAATATGGGCTTCGGCCCACAAACAGAGCCCGGGGTCACTGTTGGCCTCCCGGTGTAGACAGCGACCGGGGCCTCCTCCCTGGTGACCGGTGTGAATAACGACTGGGGTCTATTTCCCCCAGTGACCGATGTCTTACACAAACCGGTGTCGACCGGTGTTCACCCTGAGGACCGGGACACCTTATTGACTGGTGCCCCCGTTCGAACGAAAACCGTCGAAGAATCTATACGCAGATACCACAACTTCCAGATTATTTCTTAGGAATTGATAACAACTCAACCCAGAACCCAATAATCCATTGCAAATACTCGATTTCAACAAAATCCCATTAATCAAATAGATATTTCTATAACAACTTCCAAACCAAACTCAGTAAACCCATGGGAGAATTGGTAGCTAAAATAAATAACTAAATTTTTTTATGAAATCAATTACTAAACCCTTAACAATAGAGAAAATAGGATTAGGACTTGCCTTGGAGGATTGATGAACGCCAAATCTCTGCCTCTTTTCCTCCCTTTCGATCGAATCGCTTCAACTCTCTCTCCCTTTCCAAAATTATCAGCTGCCAACAACAATACACTAAATCCTAGGGTTAAATCCCTCTTAATTCCCCCTTTTCACACTAGACCCCTTAACAATAGGCCTTTCTACTATTTTACACCAAATTTTAAATTCTTTGCTTTTATCCCGGATATTACAATATCTCCCCCTCAAAAGAATTCCGTCCCCGGAATTCCTTCGTCGAACAGACTGGGGTATTGGGCCCTCATAACCGACTCTAACTCCCAAGTCGCTTCTTGACCCTTATGTAATTGCCACTGAACTTTCACCAGTTGAATATCCTTGTTCCTCAATTTCTTCACTTTACGATCTAAAATGGCTACCGGTTATTCAATGTAGCTTAGCTTCTTGTCCATTCGAACGTCACCCAATGGTACCACCACATCCACCTCCGCTAGACACTTTTTCAAATTAGACACATGGAATGTAGGGTGAATACCTCGCAACTCCACGGGTAGATCCAATTTACAAGCTACCTCCCCAACACGCTCCATGATAGTAAACGACCCAACAAATGTTGGTCTCAACTTGCCTTTCTTACCGAAACGAACAACTTCCTTCCACGGCGAAACTTTTAACATCACCTTGTCCCCTACTTGAAACTCTATCGGCTTCCTTCGCTTATTTGCGTACATCTTCTGACGATCTTGGGCCACCTTTAACCTTTCCCGAATCTGGTTAACCTTGTCGGACGTCACTTGCACGATTTCTGGTCCTGCTAGCTGTCTTTCACCCACCTCATTCCAACATAATGGTGTTCTACACTTCCGTCTGTACAATGCTTCGAACAGGGCAACTCGAATGCTAGTGTGATAACTATTGTTATAGGAAAATTCTATCAATGGCAGATGGGTTTCCCACGAACCCTTGAAGTCGATAACACACGCTCGAAGCATGTCTTGCAATGTTTGAATGGTTCTTTCACTCTAACCGTCCGTCTGAGGGTGATATGTTGTACTCAACTTGAGTTGCGAACCCAACTCCCTTTGAAGACTTCTCCAAAATGATGATGTGAAGCGAGCTTCCCGATCTGACACAATAGATGATGGTACTCCATGTCTGGTCATAATTTCGTCAACATACAATTTAGCCAATTTCCTTAACGGGTACGTTTCCTTAATTGGTAGAAAGTGAGCAGATTTCGTGAGTCGATACACTATCACCTAGATAGCATCGCACCCCTTAGGTGATCACGAAAATCCAGTAACGAAGTTCATCGCGATTTCATCCCACTTCCACACCGGTATTTCCAAAGGCTGCAGATCGCCATACGGTCTTTGATGCTCCGCTTTCACCTTCAAACATGTGAGACACTGCTCCACGAAATAAGCTATGTCTTTCTTTAAGCCCGTCCACCAATAACTTTGCTTCAGGTCTCGATACATCTTATTGGTTCCGAGATGTATCGAGCATCGCGACTTATGAGCCTCTTCCAACACCCTCTTTCAGGTCTCCTAACTTTGGAATCCACAATCTTTTCTCATACATTTAACTCCACGACTGTCAGCGGTAAGAGAATCAACAATTCCAACGATTCTCTCGCTTTTCAAGTTTTTTTTCCGATACTGCTTCCTCTTGACACTTCTTGACTTTTTATAAGATGCTAGAAGTTGCCCCAATCCGGAACGCCACCACCTTAAATACCACACCATGCTCTTTCCGACTCAAGGCGTCTGCCACCACATTGGCTTTAACTGGATGGTAAAGAATCTCACAATCATAATCACTTAGCAACTCTATCCATCTTCGCTGACTCATGTTCAACTCTTTCTGATTGAGTAGGTGCTGAAGACTCTTATGATCGGTGTAAATTTGAGACCTTACCCCATACAAGTAATGTCTCCAAATCTTCAATGCGAAGACCACTGTTGCTAGCTCTAGGTCATGCGTCGGATAATTCTTCTCATGCTCCTTCAACTGTCGAGAAGCGTAAGCGATCACCTTCCCATCTTGCATCAACACGCACCCTAGACCTAACTTAGAAGCATCACTGTAGATCACGAACCCTTCCAAGCCGTTAGGTAAAGACAGGATAGGTGCACTACTCAGTCTGTCCTTCAGCTTACTAAACGCATCCTCCTGAGCTTCCTTCCATGCAAACTTAACGTTCTTCCTCGTTAGAGCCGTTAATGGTGTGGCTATTCTCGAGAAGTCCTGAATGAACCTCCGATAGTAACCCGCCAAGCCAAGGAAACTCCTCACTTCTGACGCTGATTTCGATACTTCCCACTCTTTGATTGCCTTAATCTTCACTGGATCCACCTTGATCCCGTCTTCTGACACCACGTGCCCTAAGAACTGCACTTCTCTTAGCCAAAACTCGTATTTCGAGAATTTGGCGTACAACTTCTCCCGCTTGACCAACTCCAACACGGATCGCAGATGCGCCTCATGGTTGCTCATGGACTGTGAATAAATTAGTATGTCATCGATGAAGACGATGACACACTTGTCCAAAAATGGACTACACACTCTATTAATCAGATCCATGAATGCTGCCGGTGCGTTTGTCAACCCAAATGGCATGACTAGAAATTCCAAATGTCCATACCTCGTACGAAAAGCAGTCTTGGGTACATCCTCCTCCCTCACTTTCAACTGATGGTAGCCCGGACACAGATCTATCTTTGAGAAGTAACTCGCTCCTTGCAACTGGTTGAAAAGATCATCAATTCTGGGGAGCGGGTACTTATTCTTGACTGTTACCTTGTTGAGCTCTCGGTAGTCTATACACATTATCATGGTTCCGTCCTTCTTTTTGATGAACAATACCGGTGCTCCCCACTGTGACGTGCTGGGACGAATAAAACCTTTGTCCAACAGCTCTTGCAGTTGAGTCATCATTTCCTTCATTTCGGCCGGCGCCAAACGATAAGGTTCCCTTGCTATTGGTGCCGCCCCCGACACCAAATCTATTATGAACTCCACTTGTCGATCAGGTGGCAAGGTGGTTAAGTCTTCCGGAAACACTTCCGGGTACTCACACACTATCGGAACAGACTCCAACCCCTTCTTCTCTTTCTTAGCGTCTACTACATATGCTAAGAACCCCACACACCCTTTCACTAAGCACCACCTAGCTTTGATCATGGAGATCAAACACGACTTCCTATCCCGATAATCCCCATCACTACAACTTCCTGCTGATCAGGCAAGGTTATACGAAAAAACTTCTTATTACAGACAATGTTGGCATCGTTAGATGCCAACCAATCCATCCTCACAATGACGTCAAATTCCCCCATACCCATCGGATATAACCGTAATGGGAAAACATGACTGTTAATGTCTATACTACACCTGTCATATACTTCTCCCACTAAAACTCGACTATCATCAGCTACTCCCACTTCAAACCCATGACTAAGCTTATTGGGCTTCACATGCAGTTTATGCACGAAGTTTGGGGACACAAACGAACGGTTTTCTCCTGAATCGAACAACACTTTAGCAAAAATCGAGTCTATAGGAAAAGTACCTGTCACCACGTCGGTTGTCTCCACCGCCTCCTTCGCTGTCATGTTAAATGCCCTAGCCCTTGCCCGAGCTGGCTCCACCTTCTTCTCACCTCCCTTATCTCCATATCCACCAACAGTTCCTTTCTTCAACTGGGGACATTCAGTCCTGATGTGATCAGGAGACCCACACTGGTAACAAGATCTTGGCCCACGGCAGTCCCGAGCCATATGTCCAGTCTTCCCACATTTGAAACACCCTTCTCGCTCCAGCAGACACTCCCCCTTATGAATTCAGTTACACTTGCTGCATGTCCTATTTTCAAACTTTGAAGCAACTCGCTGGTCAGGCTTTGCTGATTTAAACGTCTTGGAATCATGGGTAGACCCTTCCCACTTGCGTTTGTCACCACTTCTCTCAGTAGCCTGACGATTCTATTCCTTCTCTCTCATCTCGGCGGCATTCACCGCCGCTTGAAACGTAGCAGGTTCCCTGTTTGAAACGAATTCTCTAATGTTTCTTCTCAATCCAAATATAAAACGCTCCACTCTCCTTTCCTCATTAGGCACGTAAACCTCTGCAAAACGGGATTTCTCAATGAACTTTGTCGTATATTCCCGCACTGTCATATCCTTCTGCTCTAAATTCAGAAACTCTTCCTCCAACCTTTTGACTGCCGCCAGAGGGACGAACTGTGCTTTAAATATATTCATGAACCCCTCCCAAGACATCTCTTTAGCTGCCACCAAACCCTGTCCTCCTGCTTTGACATCCCACCACATTATAGCTTCATCTTTCAGCATTGACAACGCATACACTACCTTATCCCCCTCAGAGCACTTACTGGTATCAAATGCTAGTTCCATTACCTTTATCCATTTTAGAGCCAACACTGGATCGCATTCCCCCTTGTAGGTAGGAGGTTTGCAGGCATCAAACTCCTTGAAGCTACATCCTTTCTCAACTGTTGCTTTAGTCATCACCATCGGAATCGACTGTGAATGGCCTCCCACCCCAGTCACTGGTGAGTCCGAAATCTCTGTAACCACCCTATCCTCACTCTTTTCCTTGCTTGCCGACGCCTCATTAGTTCGTTGGGCCAACAAAACATTCAGAGTTTCCTGTAACTTACCCATTTCAGCTGCAAAGGTTTCTTGCATAACAAAACTTTGAGTTCGTCCCCCTCCACGGTTCCTTGATCAAATCTCATCTCTACACTTCTAGCTCGACGAACAACACGAGTCGCCCTTCCCCCTCGAGTCCCCACAGCTAGTTCATTCACTTGAGTGGTCACTTTCCTAGTCGTCTTCCCCTTAGGTCGACCGCGACCCTTTCCTCGGGTGGCAGTCGGGTTAATAGCAGTGGTTTGATCTTCCATGATGACTTCATTAACGGGCTCGACCACAGAAATGGGTGCCGACCTACTCCTGGTTACTCGCCCAGACATGATTTTTGGTAAGAAGAAACACACGACATTCAATTTAACACACCACACGCAATACGACAAGTTAAGCACACGCACGTACCTGTAAATTTGCAATTACACTGGATAGATGTAATCCCAAATTTATCTTACATGCTAGTCCTCACTACCCTATTGTTGTATCCCTACGTCCGTCCTACTTCTCAGTTTTGTCCTACACTCCTAGTTTAAGTCTAAGCCCGTCCGGTCACCTAGATCTCTTAAACTGTGGCTCTGATACCAATTATAACAACCCAACCAAAAACAACAAGATAACAATTTAAATCTTAATAATAATTCATGCCAAAGCGGCCCCAAGCATATAATTTAATTTCAAGGTTTGCAACGACAACCTATACACAACTGAGATAAATTAAATAATAAACTAGGGTGACGGTCTTCTATGCACTCAGCCCAGAACCCAATAATCCATTGCAAAAACTCGATTTCAACAAAATCCCATTAATCAAATAGATATTTCTATAACAACTTCCAAACCAAACTCAGTAAACCCATGGGAGAATTGGTAGCTAAAATAAACAACTAAAAGATTTTATGAAATCAAATACTAAACCCTTAACAATAGAGAAAATAGGATTAGGACTTACCTTGGAGGATTGATGAACACCAAATCTCTGCCTCTTTTCCTCCCTTTCGATCGAATCGCTTCAACTCTCTCTCCCTTTCCAAAATTATCAGCCGCCAACAACAATACACTAAATCCTATGGTTAAATCCTTCTTAATTCCCCCTTTCACACTAGACCCCTTAACAATAGGCCATTCTACTATTTTACACCAAATTTAAATTCTTTGCTTTTACCCCAGATATTACAGAAAACTTCCTCAGGTTCACCCGCATCGGCCCTCCAGGATTGCCCGGGTCGAAAGGACCGATGTCACTCGGACTCCACACCGTCGGGGTCACCCGGTGGTCACCAACCTGGGGTCACCCGGTACTACACCGCCCGGGGTCGCCCGAATCGTCAAAGCCCGGGGTCACCCGACACTATACCACCCGGGGTCGCCCGGTTTCCTATCCAGGTGTGGCGAGAGTGTAACTAGGGGGTTCTCGATCGTTGCAACTCGAATTCTACCACCTTAAATCGATCGATGATTAATTGCCACCAACCAAACCTCTAATCCACCGTTCCCTTTGGTCGATAAAACCATCCCCTTTATGCAGCGAGTTCATATTTAATCAATAACTATCCAAAACCCTAAACTCAACATTTCTCAAAGAGATTCATGGATTCTACAGCATTTCCAACGACTAAATCATACCCGATACATAAAAAGCATTAAAGAGAAGGAGTTAGGGGCTTACCTTCATGGAGATTGAAGAAACCTTGAAACCCAATGAATTCGCTTTCTTTGCTGCTCTTCCTTCCAAAATCACCTTCTCCCTCTCTTGACAAAAGAAAACTTTCGACCGCTCAACAAAATGAGATAGCCTCTAGGGTTAAGCCCCCTTCTATTCCATCTTTACACTTTAGCCCCAAAACTTTAGACTTTTAAATAAACATACACTTACTTTCATAAGTTATTCAAATTTCAACATGGTTATTACAATATCCCCTCCTCAAATGAATTCCTTCCCCGGAATTCCATCGCTGAACAAACTAGGGTATTGGGACCTCATGTTTGCCTCCTTTTCCCATGTTGCCTCTTGTCCTTTGTGGAATTTCCACTGTACTTTCACCAACCTGATTTCTTTGTTCCTTAACTTCTTCACTTTGTGATCTGAAACCGCTACCGGTTCCTCGACATAACTTAACTTCTCATCCACGCGTAAGTCCTCCAATGGTACCACTACATCTGCTTCTGCCAAACACTTTTTCAAATTTTAAACACATGAAAGGTGGGATAAATCTCACGTAAGTCCTCTGGTAAATCAAGTTTGTACACCACCGCTCCTACACACTCTATGATGGAAAACGATCCAACGAACCTCGGTCTCAATTTCCCTTTCTTTCTGAAGCGGATTACTCCTTTCCAAGGTGAGACCTTTAGCATGACCTTGTCTCCCACTTGAAACACGATTGGTTTCCTTCGCTTATTCGCGTACATTTTCTGGCGATCCTGCGCCGTTTTCAACCTATCTCTAATCTGGTTCACCTTATCAGCCGTTATTTGCACTATTTCCGGGCCCCCTAATTGACGTTATCCCACCTCATTCCAACATAAAGGTGTTCTACACTTGCGTCCGTATAGAGCTTCGAACGGTGCTGCTTGAATACTCGCATGATAACTATTATTGTAGGAGAACTCTATCAACGGTAGATGAATTTCCCACGAACCCTTAAAGTCAATCGCACATGCTTGAAGCATGTCCTCCAACGTTTGAATGGTTCTCTCGCTTTGGCCATCCATTTAAGGGTGATACGCAGTACTCATCTTGAGTTGTGAGCCCAACTCCCTTTGTAGGATTCTCCAAAATGATGACGTGAAACGACCATCCCGATCCGACACAATAGACGACGGTACTCCATGCCTGGATACTATCTCGTATATGTATAACTTAGCCAACTTCTCCAACGGGTAAAGTGGAATGTAAAGTGGTTAGGTCGTCCGGGAACACTTCCGGGTATTCATTTACTACTGGAACCGACTCTAACCCCTTTTTCTCCTTCTTAGCGTCTAAGACGTATGCTAGGAATCCCTCACACCCCTTCACTAAACATCGCCTAGCTTCGATCATCGAGATCAAACATGACTTCCTATCCCGTCGATCACCATAAACCACTACCTCTTCCTCCCCAAGCCGAGCTATATGGATCAACTTCCTATTGCATACTATGTTGGCATCATTAGATGTCAACCAGTCCATTCCCACAATGACGCCAAATTCCCCCATACCCATCGGGTATAAGCGTAAAGGGAATGAATGACCGTCAATGTCAATTCTACACCCCTCATAAACTTCCCCCACTAAGACTCGAATATCATCCGCTACCTCTACTTCGAACCCCCGATTAAGCTTATTGGGTCTCACATGCAAGTTATGAACAAAGTTCGGTGACACAAACGAACGGTTTGCACCCGAATCAAACAACACCTTAGCATATGTTGAATCTATAAGCAAAGTACCTGTCACCACATCGGGTGTTTCCACCGCCTCCTCCGCTGTCATATTGAATGCTCTAGGCCTCGCCCGGGCTGGCTCCGCCTTCCTCTCTCCTCCCTTTCCTCCAAATCCTCCGACTGCTCCCTTCTTCAGCTGTGGACAGTCGGTCTTGATGTGGTCTGAAGAACCACATTGATAGCAAGACCGTGGTCCTTGACAATCCCGAGCCATATACCCCGCCTTCCCACACTTAAAACAGCCAGCGCGACTCATATCACATTCCCCTTTATGCACCTGGTTACACCTATTGCACGGTTTGCTCTCAAACCGTGACATCGCCCGCTGATTAACTTTGCCACTCTTGAACTTCTTTGAATCACGATCCGACCCTTCCCACTTTCTCTTCTCACTGCCCCTCTCAGATGTTTGGCGCGTCTTATCCTTCTCAGGCATTTCAGTCGCGTTAATAGCTGCTTGGAAGGTAGTAGGTTCTCGTGCGGCCGCCGGTTGCCGGGTATTGCTTCTCAACCCGAATAAATACCTGTCCACTCGACGTTCTTCGTTCGACACATAGATTTCAGCAAAAGGAGCCCTCTTGAGGAATTTCGTTGTGTACTCCCGAACTGACATTTCCCCTCGTTCTAAGTTCAAAAATTCCTCTTCCAGTTTGTTAACTGCTACTAACGGACAGAATTTCCGCTTGAATTTGACAACGAAAGTCTCCCAATCCATTCCTCTTGCCGCCTTCGAACCCTTGCCCCCGGTTTTCGCCTCCCACCAGAAAACAACATTGTCCCTCAGCATGGATAATGCAAACATGACCTTATCCTATTCGGCACACTTACATGTATCAAACAACTTCATATTTCTGATCCACTTGACAACCACTACTGGAACGCATTCTCCTTTGAAGGTAGGGGGATTGCAATTGGTAAATGCCTTGAAGCTATATCCCTTCTCCGTAACCGCTTTAATTGCCAATTCTGGGGTTGTCTGAGAGTGACTGCCTATCACAGTCATTGGTGAGTTATTCATCTCGGTCATCTCCCTCTCCTCACTCCTTCCCTGACTTGCTGAGGCTTTCTTAGTCTGATGATCCAACAAGGCTTGTAGAGTTTCCTGCAGTTTCCCCATCTCAGTGGCAAAAGTCTCTTGCGTTACAAGAGCCTGGGCGCGACCTCCACCATGGTTCCTTGTCGGTCCCCTTCCCCTCACAATAGCTGAACTCTCCTGATGAGAAGATTCCTGCTCGGCCATCACTTCCACATTTTTAGCTTGACGGCCAACTCGCACCGTCCTTCTCCTTTGTTCTCTAGCTTTCGGTTCCTCCACTTGTGTGGCCGCATTTCGGGTCGTCTTTGCTTTCCCTTTAGGTCGACCACGACCCTTTCCACGAGTGGCAACCAGTCGAGGAGGAACTATTAGCCTACCCTCAACAGCTTCGATCACCGGTACTGCCTCAGCTACCGGCACAGATCTACTCCTTGTTACGCGATCAGACATAGCTACTGTTAAGACATAAACATACAACATTCAGTCCACTAAGTGCAACACAATAAGTCAAGTTAAGTATATACATGTACCTGTAAATTCACAATTACACTCGCCAGATGTAATTCTAAATTTACCTTACATGTTAGTCCTTACTACCCTATCGTTCGTCTTCCTATGGTCTTTTATATTCTCAGTTATGTTTCTACCCACCTAGTTTAAGTCTAGGCCCGTCCGGTCACCCAAATCCTTTAAACTAAGGCTCTGATACCAATTGTAACAACCCAAAATTTCAAATCAGAAGAACATAACTAAGACAAGTAAAATTTTGCCGAAAAGGCCCCAAGCCAACGGTACAACTTTCAAGGTTTGTAATAAGGCAACCTATTACATAACTGAGAATAAGAGAAACAACTATAAGGAGGTTTTCTAGAAATGGATGCTGCTTACACCTTGTCCTTCCCTTTAGCTGATCCACCTACTTCACGTCTACCTGAAAAGGGTTTTAGTTTTGAAAAGCGAGGGTTAGACCAAAGGTCTAGTGAATCCCCTCTAAGCGCACTTATCATCAACAAAATATAAGAAAAATACTTCACGTAAAATAACCCATTCAGTTAAAGGAAACGGTATTACAACTGCTACACACTTCTTCCGTACACTACCATCACAGAAGGTAACAGCATGTCTGACTCATACTGCCTCAACTGGGACACCCCCCCATCTGGCATATACGGGACACCACCCCGGTATGAGTTCAGGCAGGCCACACCCCCCGTCCTTAGTGCATGCAGAACACCCCCCGACTATAGCGCAACCACAACTAATAATGTAAACATACCATTAGAATAACAAAACTAATGAAAGCCTACCAAGCACATCACACAATAATAAAGCAACATGAATAAATAAATGCATTAAACAACCTTCATGCATTAAAGCAGTAACAACATTTAGTTTTAGAAAAACTCACCTGTCGTCCTGAAATAAAATCCCCACACTCGAAACTGATATGATCGCAAATCCCTAAGGCACAAAGTAGGACGTTCGATAAGTTACTGGTTTTCTCTCAACTACAAAACTACTAGGACCGACTGATGGAACCCCCAAAACAGATTTGGCCCAAACGAAAACTTCCTCAGGTTCACCCGCATCGGCCTTCCAGGATTGCCCGGGTCAAAAGGACCGGTGTCACCCGGACTCCACACCCTCGGGGTCACCCGGTGGTCACCAACCCGGGGTCACCCGGTACTACACCGCACGGGGTCGCCCGGATCGTCAAAGCCCGGGGTCGCCCGGTTTCCAATCCAGGTGCGGCGAGAGTGTAACCAGGGGGTTCTCGATCGCTGCAACTCGAATTCGGCCACCCCCAAATCGATCGAGGATTAATTCCCACCAACCAAACCTCTAATCCACCCTTCCCCCTTGGTCGATAAAACCATCCCCTTTATGCAGTGAGTTCACATTTAATTAATAACTATCCAAAACCCTAAACTCAACATCTCTCAAAGGGATTCATGGATTCTATATCATTTCCATCGACTAAATCATTTCCATTGTCCTCCATTCTCATTCCCATTTTCGTCACCTCTTTCAATTTGTCTCTTATATTATTTCGATCATTTGTTCATCATATCTTTTTAAGTCATTTTACATAACATATAACTTGTCAACTAATTTTCACCAAACATAATTAGTTTATCTACTAACAAATAATTTATTAGCTAAAAACTTATTTTCCACCTAACAGTTGGTCTATAGCATCTCTAACAAATTTCTCTGAAATGGAGATTATGTGATTTATGCTACTTTTTTTTGCTCCAATAGATTTTTCAAAACTTTAGGACACACATACACACATACATATATATATATATATATGTGTGTGTGTGTGTGTGTGTGTGTGTGTGTGTGTGCGTGCTTAATCAAATGCGAACCTCAAATATTGTGGTAACCGTGAGAACCGATGCATTAACACACACACACACACATACATAATATTGTAGAATTTTATGAGAAGATGAATAATTTGATTTTCTTGCATTCAATTGGAACAAACCAAGGATTTTCTAGCCACAACCTAAATAAGGAAAAACAACTAATACTTACAAGAGATTATAAAGGATTTTAAACAACTAAAAAATATCATGAGCCATCCCCATATCAGCAAAAATAGGCAGAGGTAGGAGTAAGGAAGAAGCAACAGTGAGAAGTGGATTAAGTGGAAACATATTTGGACCATACTACTATAGTAGCAAAAAACTTATTGTAGCAGTATGGGTCTTAGCACTCCCCTCAAGATGGATCAAGGGAGTTAGTTGATCCAAGTTTGGAAAGAAGTCTTACGAATTGAGTGGAAGCAAGAGATTTAGTAAATAAATCTGCAAGTTGGTCACTGGACCTTGTAAAGGAAGTCTCGATAAGCTTGGATTGAACTTTATCTTTGATAAAATGACAGTCCACTTCAATATGCTTGGTTCTTTCATGAAACACCGGACTTGCTGCAAATATGCATAGCAACTTGATTGTCACAGTGAAGAGTGATAAGAGTATTGCTTGTGATACCTAGTTCCTTTAATAAAGCCTTCATCCAGATCAACTCACAAGCAGTTGAGGCCATAACTCTGTATTATGATTCGACACTTGATCTTGCAACAACAACTCGCTTTTTACTTCTCCAAGTAACAAGGTTTCCACCTATGAACGTATAATAACTTGTTGTAGATTTTCTATTCTGATGCTTGTCTGCCTAAAATGAATCACAATATCCTTCCAATTTAAAGTGGTATTGCTTCTTCATGATAATTCCCCGACTAACAGTTCCCTTGAGATAACGAACGAGTCTCTTCACAATGTAAAGATGATGATTTGTTGGTGACTGCATAAACTGCCTTACGAAACTGACAACAAAAGTGATGTCAGGGTGAGTTATTGTGAGGTAAATAAGTTTACCCACAAGACGTTGGTACCTATTCACATGTTGGAGAGGGGAAAATTGAACATTTAATTTGAACTTACTTCCAAAAGGAGACGAGACTGGCTTGCTAATCATCATTCTTGCTTCATCTACGAGATCCATAAGGTATTTCTTTTGACTGAGAAACAAACCCTTTGAGGTGTGATCCATCTCAATTCCAAGAAGATACCTAAGGTGTAATAACCGGGCTAAAAACAAAGATTTAAGAAGTTTGGGTGAAAGTGTAAAAAGGTCAAAGTTTGGGGGGGTCTAAAGTAAAAGTTGGAAAAGAGGGGTTTTAACCCTAGAGGCATTTGTTTAGGCAGTCTAGCGGCTGATTTTGGAGAAAAGGGTACTGTGAGCGATTTTGGGAGACCGAGAAAGAAGGCGATTCTTCAGAGATTTCAAGCTTTGTTTTGATTCCTCTTTAAGGTAAACTAACTTGTAATCAAAATCTTCATTTCTATATGTTTAGTAGCAATGTTAGTTTTGGGGTTTGGGTTGTTTGAAAAATATGATATTTTGGTGCTTTGGGGTTTTGTTAATCTGGGTGATGTGGGTCAACGGGATTGAGATTTAAGCTACCTTTATTGTGGTAATCGTTTTATAGAGAGAAACTTTGGATTACCATGATCGATTGAGGTGAGTCTGTGGGTTTCCTTTGGACTAATCGTCGCAGAGTCGACCCCAGGTTGGGGGACCGGGTGACCCCAGGCACCTAAGTGTCGGGCGAGCTCGGGTGTAGAGACCCCGGTCGACACCGGGAGATGCCATACCGGTCGATTCCGGGTAGTGAAGCCCCGATCGACTCCGGGGGAAGAAGTCCCGGTCGATACCGGTCCCGGTCGATACCGGTCCCGGTCGACACAGGTCGAAGTTCTGGACTCCGGGCGACCGCTCTTAGTCAGGCCCCGGTAGCGAGAGAAGTCCCGGTCAAGCTTTTTGGGCCGGGCAATTGCTTCATGGGCCGCGACCCATGACATGCTTCCCATCTGGGCTTTAGAAGTTAGGCTAACTCAATTGCACTTTTTTGAGTTGGACTTGGTTATCTTGAGTTGGGTTGATGTTTAATTAATGGATCGAGGTTCTTATAGATTATTTCGACCATGGGGGTAAGGTCGGTATTAATTATCTTATTTGCCTAGGTTAACGGTTTTAATTTGGATTCAACCGCTTATGTTTATAGTGCGTTAAGGTCGGTTACCGTTGGAAATTAGAAGGTATAGAGAGTTTACCGGCCAATGTCTTTTCTTATAGGTTTCCTTTCGGACCGTAAAAGTAGACGCGGGATTTAAGCAAAGGACGCAGGTGAGTATTTCTGAACTAAAAGTTTTATTAACGAAAGCACATGAAAGTTTAATGAAAACTGCGATTTACTATGTTGACATGTTTAAGATGAAATTATTTAAGCATGATTTATAACTTGTTGATATTTAAATGTTTACATACATTATTTGTGGAAGTTGTGACCTAAGTCAGGGAGTGTGACCCGCCTACTCGTACCGGGGAGTGTGATCCGTTTATGTCATTGGGGGTTTGTCCTAAAATTAAGGCAACGTGAGTTAGAAACACCGTCTTCGACAGTAGTATGGTCAGTAGTGTGAATTACCCTTATGTTGTTTATAAATCTGTTTGATTTAAAGTTTGAAAATTTTATATTGTTGCTTATTCGTTTGAGGGGACTCACTAGACCTCCGGTCTAACCCTCGCTCTTTCAAATTAAAAAAAAAAACCTTTTCTGGCAGGCATGAGCTAGGAAGGGTCGATAAGGGCAAAGAGAAGGTGTAGCGGGAGTGGCTAAAAGACCGTTACCTTAGTCATCTTTCTTTTAAAAACTCAGTTATGTATTAGGTTGCCGTTGCAAACCTTGATTTAAAATTGTAAGCTTGGGGCCATTTGGCATGAATTATTCTTATGATTTTGATTTTGGTTATTTGGCTTGGTCGGGTTGTTATAGTTGGTATCAGAGCCGTAGTTTAAGGGATTTAGGTGACCGGATGGGCCTAGACTTAAACTAGGAATGTAGAAACACAACTGAGAGGTAGGAAGACCGTAGGAAGGCAACAATAGGGTAGTGAGGACTAGCATGTAATGTAATTGTGGAATTAAATCTGGCCAATATAATTACAAATTTACAGGTACGTGCATGTGCTTAACTTGCTGTATTGCGTGTGGTGTGTTGAATTGAATGTCGTATGTTTCTTCTTACCAGAAATCATGTCTGAGCGAGTAACAAGAAGCAGGTCTGCTCCAATTTTTGAGAACGATCCAGTTAATGAAGTCGTTGTTGAGGAACAAGCGGTTGCTGTTAACCCGACTGCCACCGGAGGAAAGGGTCGCGGTCGATCTAAAGGTAAAGGGAAAACGACTCGGAAGGCGGCCACTCAAGTGAATGAACCAGCTGGGGGAACTCGAGGGGGAAAGACGACTCGCGTTGCTCGTCGAGCTAGAAGTGTAGAGGCGAGATCAGAGCAAGAAATCTCTCTTCAAGAGAGTTCAACTTCAGTAGGGGTCGAAAGCAAACAAGAAACCGGGGTGGAGGTCGAACTCAAGGTTTTGTTACACAAGAAACCTTTGCGGCTGAAATGAGAAAATTGCAGGAAACCCTGAATGCTCTGTTGGCCCAACGAACTAATGAGGCGTCGACAAGCAAGGAAAAGAGTGAGGAGAGGGTGGTGACTGAGATTTCTGACTCGCCAGTGACTGTGGTGGGAAGCCACTCACAGTCGACTCCGGTGGTGATGACCAAAGCAGCGGTTGAGAAAGGATGTAGCTTCAAGGAGTTTGCTTCCTGCAAGCCTCCTACCTACAAGGGGGAATGCGATCCAGTGTTGGCACTGAAATGGATAAAGGGTATGGAACTGGCGTTTGATACCAGTAAGTGCTCTGAAGGAGACAAGGTAGTGTACACGTTGTCAATGCTGAAAGACGAAGCGGTGATGTAGTGGGATGTTGAAGCGGGAGGACAGGGTTCGACAGCGACTAAAGAGATGTCTTGGGATGGGTTTGTGAGAAGATTTAAAGCACAGTTCTGCCCTCTAGCGGCGGTCAAAAAGTTAGAGGAAGAGTTTCTGAGCTTGGAACAGAAGGATATGACGGTTCGGGAGTATACGACAAAACTCATTGAGAAATCCCGTTTTGCAGAAGTTTATGTGCCGAATGAGGAAAGGAGAGTGGAGCGTTTCATTTTTGGATTGAGAAATAATATTAGGGAATTCGTTTCGAACAGGGAACCTGCTACGTTTCACGCAACGGTGAATGCAGCCGAGATGAGGGAGAAAGAAAAGAACCGGCAGGCTACCGAGAGAAGTGGAGACAAACGGAAGTGGGAGGGGACTGTTCGGGATTCCAAGACATTTAAATCTGCAAAGCCCGATCAACGGATTACTCTAAAGTTTGAAAGTAGACCGTGCAGCAAGTACAACCGAATTCATAAAGGGGAGTGTCTGTTAGAACGAGAAGGGTGTTTCAAATGTGGGAAGACTGGGCATATGGCTCGGGACTGCCGTGGGCCAAGATCTTGTTACCAGTGTGGGTCTCCTGAGCATATCAGGACTGATGGCCCTCAGTTGAAGAAAGGAGCGGCCGGGGGATATGGAGATAAGGGAGGTGAAAAGAAGGTGGAGCCAGCTCGGGCGAGGGCTAGAGTTTTCAATATGACGGCGGAGGAGGCGGTGGAGACACCAGATGTGGTGACAGGTACTTTCTCTATAGACTCGATTTTTGCTAAAGTGTTATTTGATTCGGGCGCAAACCATTCGTTTATGTCTCCGAATTTCGTGCATAATTTTCATGTGAAGCCCAAGAAGCTTAGGCATGGGTTTGAGGTAGAAGTAGCTGATGATAGTCGAGTCTTAGTGGGAGAAGTTTATGACGGGTGTAGTATAGACATTGACGGTCATTCTTTTTCATTTCGGCTATACCTGATGGGCATGGGAGAATTTGACGTCATTGTCGGGATGGATTAGTTGGCGTCTAATAATTCCAACATTGTCTGTAACAAGAAGCTGATTCATATAGCTTTGCCGGATCAGAAGGAAGTTGTAGTGTATGGGGATCGTCGGGATAGGAAGTCGTGTTTAATCTCCATGATCAAGGCTCGGCGATGCTTAGTGAAAGGGTCTGCGGGATTTTTAGCATATGTAGTAGACACTAAGAAAGAGAAGAAGGGGCTGGAGTCAGTTCCGGTAGTAAGTGAGTACCCGAAAGTATTTTCGGAAGACTTAACCACTTTGCCTCCCGATCGGCAAGTGGAGGTCAGAATAGATTTGGTGCCGGGGGCGACACCAATCGCAAGGGCACCCTATTGTTTGGCGCCGGCTGAAATGAAGGAGATGATGACTCAACTGCAAAAGTTGCTGGATAACGGTTTTATTCGTCCCAGCACGTCACCGTGGGGAGCACCAGTGTTATTTGTCAAGAAGAAGGACGGGTCTATGAGAATGTGTATAGATTATCGAGAGTTCAACAAGGTGACAATCAAGAATAAGTACCCGCTCCCCAGGATTGACGATCTTTGCGATCAGTTGCAAGGAGCGAGTTACTTCTCGAAGATAGATCTGCGTTCGGGGTATCATCAGCTGAAAGTGAGGGAGGAGGATGTACCCAAGACTATGTTTCGCACGAGATACGGACATTTCAAATTCTTATTCATGCCTTTTGGGTTGACTAACGCACCGACAACATTTATGGACCCGATGAATAGAGTGTGCAGTCCATTTTTGGACAAGTGTGTCATCGACTTCATCGATGACATACTAATTTATTCACAATCCATGAGCGACCATGAGGCACATCTGCGATCCGTGTTGGAGTTTCTCAAGCGGGAGAAGTTGTATGTCAAATTCTCGAAATGCGAGTTTTGGCTAAGAGAAGTACAATTCTTAGGGCACGTGGTGTCGGAAGACGGGATCAAGGTGGATCCACCAAAGATCAAGGCGATCAAAGAGTGGGAAGAGCCGAAATCACCGTCTGAAGTAAGGAGTTTCCTTGGCTTAGCGGGTTATTATCAAAGGTTTATTCAGGACTACTCGAGGATAGCCACGCCATTAACGGCTCTTCCGAGGAAAACTGTCAAGTTTGTATGGAAGGAAGCTCAGGAAGATGCGTTCAGTAAGTTGAAGAAAAGACTGAGCAGTGCACCTATCCTGTCCTTACCCAACGGTTCAGAAGGGTTCGTGATCTATAGAGATGCTTCGAAGTCGGGACTGGGGTGCGTGCTGATGCAAGATGGAAAGGTGATCGCTTACGCGTCTCGTCAGTTTAAAGATCATGAAAAGAATTATCCGACGCACGACCTAGAGTTGGCAGCTGTGGTCTTCGCGTTGAAGATTTGGAGGCATTATTTGTACGGGGTCAAGTGTCAAATTTATACCGATCATAAGAGCCTTCAGCACCTATTCAATCAGAAGGAGTTGAATATGAGGAAACGAAGATGGATGGAATTATTAAGTGATTATGACTGCGAGATTCTCTACCACCCGGGTAAAGCCAATGTAGTGGCCGATGCTTTGAGTCGGAAAGAGCACAGTGTTGCAACTAAGGTGGTAGCATTTCGGGTTGAGGCAACTTCTAACTTCTTAGAAGAAGTCAGAAAGTGTCAAGAGGAAGCGATGGCGGAAGAAAACTTGAAAAGCGAGAGAATCGTCGGAATCGTTGGCTCGCTTACCGCTGACAATCGCGACGTGAAATGCTTTGAGAATAGAATGTGGATTCCAAAGTTGGGAGGTCTTCGAAAGAGAGTGTTGGAAGAAGCTCATAAGTCACGATACTCAGTACATCCAGAAACCAATAAGATGTATCGAGACCTGAAACAAAGTTATTGGTGGTCGGGTTTGAAGAAAGATATAGCTTACTTCGTTGAGTGATGTCTAACGTGTTTGAAGGTGAAAGCGGAGCATCAAAGACCGTTTGGGGAACTACAACCTTTGGAAATACCGGTGTGGAAGTGGGATGAATTTTTGATGGACTTCGTTACTGGATTGCCGCGATCACCTAAGGGGCACGATACCATATCGGTGATAGTGGATCGACTCACGAAATCTGCTCACTTTCTACCGATCAAGGAGACGTACCAATTGGAGAAACTGACTAGGTTGTACATTGATGAGATTGTATCCATACATGAAGTACCATCTTCTATTGTGTCAGATCGGGATGCTCGCTTCACATCATCGTTTTGGAGAAGTATACAAAGGGAGTTGGGTTCACAACTCAAGTTGAGTACATCGTATCACCCTCAGACGGATGGCCAGAGTGAGAGGACCATCCAAACATTGGAAGACATGCTTCGAGCGTGTGTTATCGATTTCAAAGGTTCGTGGGAAACTCATCTGCCATTGATAGAGCTTTCTTATAATAATAGTTACCCTGCTAGTATTCGAGCAGCTCCATTCGAAGGATTGTAAAGACGTAAGTGTAGAACACCTTTATATTCGAATGAGGTGGGCGAAAGGTAGCTAACAGAACCAAAATTGTGCAAGTGACGGCCAATAAAGTCAACTAGATTCGTGAAAGGTTAAAAGTAGCTCAAGATCGTCAGAAGATGTACGCAAATAAGCGAAGGAAGCCGATAGAGTTTCAAGTAGGGGACAAGGTGATGTTAAAAGTCTCGCCATGGAAGGGAGTGGTTCGATTTGGTAAGAAAGGCAAGTTGAGACCGAGGTTTGTTGGATCGTTTTCTATAGTGGAGCGGGTTGGGGAGGTAGCATACAGACTGGAATTACCTGTGGACTTACGAGGAATTCACCTCACATTCCATGTTTCTAATCTGACGAAGTGTTTAGTTGAAACGGATGGGGTGGTGCCTTTGGATGGTGTTCGTGTAGATGAAAAACTGTGTTACATAGAAGAGCAAGTGGCCATTTTAGATCGTAAAGTGAAGAAATTGAGAAATAAGGAAATTCAACTTGTGAAAGTTCAGTGGCAATTCCATAAAGGACAAGAAGCGACTTAGGAGTTAGAGTCGGTTATGAGGGCCCAATATCCCAGTTTGTTCGACCTTTTGAGGGGGGATATTGTAATAACCGGGCTAAAAGCAAAGATTTAAGAAGTTTGGGTGAAAGTGTAAAAAGGTCAAAGTTTGGGGGGTCTAAAGTAAAAGTTGGAAAATAGGGGTTTTAAGCCTAGAGGCATTTCTTTAGGCAGTCTAGCGGCTGATTTTGGAGAAAAGGGTACTGTGAGCGATTTTGGGAGATCGAGAAGGAAGGCGATTCTTTAGAGATTTCAAGCTTTGTTTTGATTCCTCTTTAAGGTAAACTATCTTGTAATCAAAATCTTCATTTCTAGATGTTTAGTAGCAATGTTAGTTTTGGGGTTTGGGTTGTTTGAAGAATCTGATATTTTGGTGTTTTAGGGTTTTGTTAATCTGGGTGATGTGGATCAATGGGATTGATATTTAAGCTACCTTTATTGTGGTAATCGTTTTATAAAGAGATTTTGGATTACCATGATCGATTGAGGTGAGTCTGTGGGTTTCCTTTGGACTAACTGTCGCAGAGTCGACCCCAGGTTGGGGGACCGGGGGACCCCGGGCGCCTAAGTGTCGGGCGAGCTCGGGTGTAGAGACCCCGGTCGACACCGGGAATGGGTATCCCGATCGACACCGGGAGATGCCATACCGGTCGATTCCGGGTAGTGAAGCCCCGATCGACACATGTCGAAGTTCTGGACTTCAGGTGACAGCTCTTGGTTAGGCCCCGGTTGCGAGAGAAGTCTCGTCAATCTTTTTAGGTCGGGCGATTGCTGCATGGGCCGCGTCCCATCTGGGATTTAGCAGTTAGGCTAGCCCAATTGCACTTGTTTGAGTTGGACTTGGTTATCTTGAGTTGGGTCGATGTTTAATTAATGGATCGAGGTTCTTGTAGATTATTTCGATCATGGGGGTAAGCTCGGTATTAATTATCTTATGAGCCTAGGTTAGACGTTTTAATTTGGATTCAACCGCTTAAGTTTATAGTGTGTTAAGGTCAGTTACCGTTGTAAATTAGAAGGTATAGAGAGTTTACCGGCCAATGTCTTTTCTTATAGGTTTTTGTTTCGGACCGTAAAAGTAGACGCAGAATTTAAGCAAAGGACGCAAGTGAGTATTTCTGAACTAAAATTTTTATTAACGAAAGCACATGAAAGTTTAATGAAAACTGCGATTTACTATGTTGACATGTTTAAGATGAAATTATTTAAGCATGTTTTATAACTTGTTGATATTTAAATGTATGCATACATTATTTGTGGAAGTTGTAACCTAAGTCGGGGAGTGTGACCCGCCTACTCGTACCGAGGAGTGTGGCCCGTTTATGCCAATGGGGGTGTGTCCCAAAATTAAGACAATGCGAGTTAGACACACCGTCTTCGACGGTAGTGTGGTCAGTAGTGTGAATTACCCTTATGTTGTTTATAAATCTGTTTGATTTAAAGTTTGAAAATTTTATATTGTTGCTTATTCGTTAGAGGGGACTCACTAGACCTCCGGTCTAAACCTCGCTCTTTCAAATTTAAAAAAAAACTTTTCAGGCAGGCGTGAGCTAGGAAGGGCCGATAAGGGCAAAGAGAAGGTGTAGCGGGAGTGGCTAGAAGACCGTCACCTTAATCATCTTTCTTTTAAAAACTCAGTTGTGTATTAGGTTGCCGTTGCAAACCTTGATTTAAAATTGTAAGCTTGGGGTCGTTTGGCATGAATTATTGTTATGATTTTGATTTTGGTTATTTGGCTTGGTCGGGTTGTTATATAAGGATTCCTAAATCCTTAATTGAATTTTTTTGATGAAGAGCTTCCTTTTGAACTTGTATCTCGGTAAGGTCATCACTGGTGATGATTAAGTCATCCACATATACAAGAACAATCAATTTGCTTGTCTTCCCGTTCCTAGCAAACAAACATGAAAATGCACTATTACATTTGAACCCAGATAAGACAAGAAATGAACTCAACTTTGAATACCAAGCTCTCGGGGATTGCTTTAGTCCGTAAATAGCTTTGTGTAGTTTGCAAACTACACCAAGTTCATTTTCTTGAGAATGCCCAAGCGGAAACTTCATGTACACACCTTCTTCTAGGTCTCCATGAAAAAAAAGTATTTTTGACATCCATTTGACATATTTTCCATTCATAATTCATAGCAACAAACAATAATACCCTTACAGTGTTCATCTTAGCAATTGGTGCAAAAGGTTTCCTTGTAATCTATACCATTGGCTTGAGTGAAACCTCTACCAACCAGTCTTGCTTTATGTCTTTATATTGAGCCATTTGCATGGTATTTAATCTTGTAAATCCATCTAGTACCAACCACCTTTTGACCTAGTGGAAGCTTCACTATGCTCCAAGTGTGATTAGCATCAAGAGCTCCGAGTTCTTCTGCATAACTTTTCTCCAAACTGGGATTTGTTTGTTTCATCAAAGCTTCTTGGTTCAGTTTCCTGCAAGATTTGATTCATGAAAGAACTATATGCTGGAGAGAATTTTTTAGAACTAATTAATTTCCCTATTGGATATTTGGGAACATAAGTTTCAAAGTCCTCTAGAATAACAAGCAATCTTCTGTGTCTACTGGGATTTTTCTACAAGGCTGCATATTGGGAACAGGTTCCTGAACATCAGATTCATGAGTGGGTTCATGAAAATCTTATATAACATTATGACTTTCTTGAGATCCATCTTGAACTGTTGCATGGTTATCAATATTTGATGACTGAGGATCAAGATCACATTTGTTAGTAGGAGTAGGTAAAGGGAACAATTCACACATAAGCTCCCCTAAGGTTTTAATTAAATCTACATCTCTGGAAACAATGATTTCCTGGATGTTGGATTGTATAGCATTTATAACCTTTCTGTGTAGATGGATAACCAAGCAACATACACTTTAAGGCTCTTGCCTCCAATGTGTCTTTGTTATTGTTTGCTTGAATATGGACAAAACAAACACAACCAAACGTCCGAAGATAACAGGTATCAATTATTCTTCCTTTTTGCATCTCAAAAGGAGACTTGAACTTTAATACGTTGCTGGTTAATCTATCATTAAAATGTGTTACAGTTTGGATTGCCTGTGACCAGAACCTTTTTGGTACATGATTTTGCAGCAACAAAGCTCTAGATTTTTCAAGAATATCTTTTTGCAATACCATTTTGTTGTGGAGACTTCACATAACTTGTCTGATGAATTATGCCTTGTTCACTAAGATATGTTAGCATGATATTGGATGTGAATTCATTGTCATTATCTGACCTGAATGTTCTAGTTTTCCCAGAGATATAACTTTTGACCATGTTATACTCTTGAAAAGATTTGAGCACCTCATTCTTGAATTTCAACAAGTACATAAAAGTGGTTCTTGTAAAATAAACAATAAAAGATACATAAAACCTATAGCTATCAAAAGATTTAAGAGTTGCGGGCCCACATACATCAGAATGCACAAGTTCAAAAGGCTGAGAGGATCCAGACTGAGATGTAGAGAAAGGAAGTCTAGCATATTTCGACATGTGACAGATTTCACAATCACTAGAACTTTACAAAAATTAGGAAATAACATAGACAAAACAATTGAAGAAGGATAAGCAAGTTGTCTATGCCACAATGTTTGCTGCTGAGATGCAGAATTCACAAAAAAAAAAAAAACCTTTTGAAAAACTTGGAGAGACAGAGATGTAATAGAGACCATTAAGGAAAAATCTTATGTTTGGTCATTCGATCCTGAAAAGTAACATGAGAAGGAGAGAATACAGCTATGAAGTCTAAAATCCTGGTTAACTTTCCAATTGACAGAAGTTTAAATGGAAAGAAAGGAATATATAATATGATTGAATATGTAATTTCCGAACACAACTTAAATTTTCCCTTTCCTAAGACGAGAGCATTATTGCCATTGGCAATAGTAACAGGGGAAGGCTTAGAAAAAGATTAGAAATCGCTTAACATGGACCTATCATCGGTCATATGATCAGAGGCACCGGAATCCACAATCCAAAATTCATGACTTAGGTTTAGATGTAAGGCAATAGACAAGGCATAAATCATACCATGAATATCTTCAAGAGAAACCATTCTTGTATCAAAGATGACCCAACAAACTTTCCAAGGAGAGAAATTGAGTTATCATCAGAACTACCATCAGTGCTCCCATGTTTCAGCTGAATGTAGAAAGCAAATTCGTTGATCAAGTTTATTGGGTTGGAAGTGATCCCCAATCCTTGGTTTGTAGATGAACAAATGTTGGCTTTGGTGTTGAAGGAGGTTGTAATTTCCTGCACAAAGGTTCTTTTATTTCTTTGATTTTCAAGGAACTTAGGCTTAAGTTCTGGATGAAGAATCCAACACTTCTCCTTCTCATGCTCAATTCCACTTATGTCCATCTTATTACAATGGGAACATTGTAAGTAGGGGTGTTGACATTGTTAGGTCTTGAAGTTGTAAAGGCTCTTGCTTCAACATTTTTAGTGGTGGTCTTAGTGCACATTAATCTTCTTCTATCTTCCTCTCGTTGAATGGTGCTGCAAACCACAGAAAGTGTAGGCATTTCAGAAGTCATCAGAAAATGGTTTTTGAGATCTTCATATTCAAATCCTAGACTTGCAAGGAGCTAAATATCTTGTCTTCCACTGATCTTTTGAGAATGACAGCAACATCAGTGGTATGAGGTATATAGGTGTCAAACTCATTCCACTTAGACTTTAGGATTTCTAGATGGTGCACAAATGTGTTACTTCCTTGCTGACACACTCGTAACTCATTTTTTATCTGAAATATTCTTGTTGCATTGTTTAAGTTTCCATACATCTCCTTGATTTTATTCCATAACTCTTTAGACGATTCAGAATAGCTAAAAATGTCAGCAATTTTAGGCTCCATGGAGTTAAGAATCCAAGACATGATCACAAGTTGATCATTGGTGATCCAAGATTTATACTTCTGGTCGGTGGTTGCTGGCTTCTTGTTGTCATTTTGAATGTAGTTGAGTTTAGCTCTTCCTCCAAAAGCCAAAATGATGGATCTTGACCAAGGAAGATAATTATATTCATTCAACAATGTTGTTGAAAGGCAATGGTTATGATTTCCATCCATTGTTTCAATTTTTTCTTCTTGAGTTTAGCTCTTCCTCCAAAAGCCAAAATGATGGATCTTGACTAAGGAGGATAATTATATCCATTCAACAATGTGGTTGAAAGACGATGGTTAGGATTTCCATCCATTGTTTCAATTTTTTCTTCTGACATAGTGATGGAGAAAAAAAGTAATGAAAGCAAAAGCTGATGAGATTTTTATAAAAAAGAAAACATATGCAGGTCCAAAAAGGTACACTACTCTCATATCATGTGGAAATTTATAAAAAGATGAATTATATAATTTTCTTGCATTCAACTAGAACAAACTAAGGCTTTTATAAACACAACCTAATGAAGGAAAAACAACTAATAATTACAAGAGATTACAAAGGATTTTAGAACAACTAAAAAAAATACTAGGAGCCATCCCCTTATCAACAACAATAGGCAGAGGTAAGGAGTAAGGAAGAAGTAGCAGTGAGCAGTGGAAACAGAAATAGACCATACTGCTATAGTAACAGAAAACTTACTGTAGCAGTATGGCTCTTAACACACACATACACACACACACACAGACATATATATATATATATATATATATATATAGGGAGAGGTTCATTTGAGAAATGGTAAATATATGAGAAATAGAGAAGTAATCTTAGCCATTCATCTGGTCAACATTTGCGGCTTTGACCGCGAAGCACCGGATAATTCCTTGTGTGGTCTATAGAAGGTAGAGGGGTAATTTCGTAAAATACACGGGATGAGTTCATATATGAATCTGTATGAATCACAAAGATTCATATATGAATCTGTTAATTATTTCAACTGATTCATATATGAATCACAAAGGTTCATATATGAATCTGTTAGTTAGTTCAACTGATTCATTTATTGAATCACAAAGGTTCATATATGAATCAGTTAAAAGAGTTCAGTTGTGAATTGCACTGGTTCATATATGAACATATAATTCATATGTGAATTATACATGTTCATATATGAACACAACCCGTGTGTTTTGTAAAATTTACGAAATTGTCCTTCTATTTTTGGGATAGCCGCAACTTTTGACCAGTCAAAGCCGCAACTTTTGACCGGTCAAAGCCACAATATTTGACTAGTCAAATCCGATCTTGACCATATGAATGGCTAGGATTACTTCTCAATTTCTCATATATTTACCATTTCTCAAATGAACAAAACACTATATATATATATATATATATATATATATATATATATATATACAAGTTAATCAAATGAGAACCTAAAATATTATGATAACCGTGAGAACCGATTCATCATGTGTTATTTTAGATTAAAAAAAGTCATCCACGGCTAAGATTTAAAGTATCGATTAACATATATTTGTTTCACATGTACTTGTTTCATAATGTGAAACTTTTTTATGAGTTTGTGTTTACTAATGTATATGTAAAAAGATTCACATTGTGAAACAAGTTATTGTAAAACAAATTATGCACTGTGGAACAAATATATGTTAACAAATACCTAAAAGACTAGCATTAGATGGAAAATTACATGTGAACCTAAAAAAACACAAGTTTTCACAACTATCACAATATTTAAGGTTCTCATTTGATTATGTCCGTATATATATATATATATATATATATATATATATATATATATATATATATATAGAGAGAGAGAGAGAGAGAGAGAGAGAGAGGTGTTCAAATGCAAACTTTTTAATGGTGCAAACCCATGCAACCCACTTATCTACCACGTATTTTATTTTCCCATTTTTTTATTAAAAAGGTAAAAACAAAATATGTGGTAGATAAGTGGGTTGCATGGTTTGCACCATTAAAAAGTTTGTATTTGAAGGTGCATCTCTCTCTCTCTCTCTCTCTCTCTCTATATATATATATATATATATATATATATATATTTATATATGGGTTAGTTCAAATGAAAACCACATTTTCATTGTGAACATGAGGACCAATCTTGGCCATTGATCAAAATTTAGAAACCAATCAATGGTTTAAACATAATGTAACAACCCAAAAACGATAATAGCATAAACATGCCATAAGAGTACATTGATCCCAACAATCTAGTTCAAAACAGTACAATATTCTCGAGGTTTAGCAGCGGGTAAACATATCCACAACTGAGATACTAAAAGTCTAAAAATAACTAAAGGATCATCTCTAGCCCTTGAATCCGCTATCAACTTCACAACTTCTCCTTTTCCTTGGAGAAGTTCTCAACTACTTTCTTACCTGAAAATGGTTTTAAGTTTTCAAAAAGAGAGGGTGAGACCATGAGGTCTAGTGAATTCCCTTTTAAAAGAACAATTCAAAAAGTCCTGAAACACAATGAAATTGGCCAAAAAGCCATTTATAAACAATTAATATCATCAACACATACATGGGTATATGCACAGTGTTCATAGTCACCCATCACCTCTCCGTGATGTCCACTCTTGGGGCCCTAGTAGATACCCATTGCCCCCAGTCGATGCCATGTCTATGTGCACATGAAACGGGATCATGGCACAAGGATATGTATATATTCTCCTAAGGAATTTATGTAATTCCATGGTACCCTAATCCCACTGTGCAATCCCCACACATAATCAATTGAACATTTCGTGATATAAATCTTATAATTGATGTGTGCTCAATATCAATTCATCATGTAAAAACATTGTTCGAAGCATTTATGAGTGAAGTCCATGCTAACATGTCAAACCATAATCAGTGATTAGAAACATGCATCAAACATTCATCAATTATGTAAAGGTTTAAGGGAACTCACCTGCACTTTGGCAAAAGCACTAAACGCCTTAGAATTCAATATGATCAAACCGAACACCTGAATTGGATGATATAAAAATGATGTTAAACCATTTATTTACATCCCAAAATTATCTTTAATAATCCCTAAGACAAACCCTCAATCGATGTCTCAATCCTATAACTATACGAGAAATGAAGCAAAACCGAAAAAATCGCATCAACAACGACTTGGGTGGCTTTCCCCCCGGCCTAGAGGTCGCTTGAGATCCCGTGCAAGTTGCTGGAATTGTCTCCCATCCAGCACAAAAATTTCAGCAAAATCCTCTGTTAAGACCCAGTCTCATTGGATTCAAGATCATCCAATCTGAAGATCGCAATCAGAAGCTAAAGTCGGAACGTCGACTCTCGATATTAAAGTCTATGTCGTTTGTAATAAATGTCAATGTATTTGTTTATTATTGTAAAAGTTAACTTAATATCTAGTATGTTAGATATTAGTTAACTTAGGTAACTTAGTTAGTTATTAGTTTTAATATCTAGTTTGTTTGATATTATCTAGGATAATATCTAGATATTAAAGTATCTAGATATTATGTTAGGTAGTGTGTAAGACACACTATATTAGTTAAGTGTATCTCAATCTCTAAAGAAACCAGATCATAATTCACACACAAAAACACACACTTAAAGGTGTAATAGAGAGAAAACAGAGAAAACACATTCTAAGCTTGAATCAGATCAACCTTGTAACCATTTGTTATAATCAATACAGGTTGGTAATCTTTATTGTGTCGTTTCTAAAACTTGATATAAGTATTGTTGGACCGACATCCTCCAAAACCTCTTGCACTCAAACCTTCCCAAATTGGCTTTTAAGCCTCAAAATCGATAGAATCAACATCCCAAACCCTTCTAACCATAAAACTAACATCAATACTCCATTTACACCATCAAAATCCATGGATTGACAACCAATTTGATCCCCAAGATCGATACCATTGCTATAGAAGAAGTTATCATCAAAATAGTGAGGTATTTTTCATGATTAGCCAAAACCAACAAGAAAATAAATCTCCAAAACTATTTTCCACAAGATTTAAATCAAATTAACCCAAAATGGATTATCAAAATCCCCCAAATCAGATTCTTAACCCAATTAAGCACAAAGATAGAGATGGAGGGTTCATACCTTGAAGAAGATGAATCAAACCCTAGAAGCTACCTCTTTTACCAAGCTCCCAATGAAGAAACTTCAGCTTTTTCTCTCTACTCTCCCTTAGCCTCCAAAACGTATGAGTCAAGAATGAAAGGGTTTAAAGAGGTTTTACCCTCCTATCCCCTAAATTACCCTCAAGTCCCTGAAAGGTCATAAATTGTAAATAAGTCCTTAACCTTCCTAGACATTAGATTATGTGGACATGAGTTATTACACCAAGACAATGGATGGGTTATTGATTAGTCTTAATGGGTTCTCGATTACTCTCGATTGGTGTCAATCGGTCCGATGGGTTCTCGATCGGTCTCGATGTGTTTTTAATTGGTCTCGATGGGTTCACGATCCGTCTCGATAAAAACTGAAAGTGATAGGCTATGATCAGGGCCGGTCCTGAGATTTCGGATGCCCATGGCGAAAAGCCTAAAAAAATGCCCCTTATACGCATATGAAAAACAAAATAAATTATTCGAAGGGATTTGTAACCTAGTCAAGTTAGGCGATTAATCCTATTGCCAAGTTTATTAAATATTACAAAAATGATACAAGGTGAGGACATAAACCAAAATTTAAGAACACAACCTAATGACATGGAAGTTGTGAGTTGTTTACTTACCAGAACAGAAACATATGCTAGGTTGTACAAGCTTAAATATGGTGCAACTCGAAATATCGAATGACACAAAAGTTGGTTAGTCAAGAATACGCATGGTAGCTAACATGGTGACTATCAACACAATTAATCTTGGCTATTGATGTTAGGATCACATTGGTGACTTGGTGGTTAAACTCATGTTGGTAGCTCAAATTCAATCAAACCAAAAACAAATTCTACAATGATGATGGATTGTTCACCAAGTGTTGATAATGCCTGAAAATCCTTGTCCAGATAGTATTATGTGGATGATTCACCTTCAATTTGAAATTGCAACATCATCTAATAAGGGGACACTCAAAGAGGGTATAAGATGTGGTGCATTGTTGATTATATTGGAGTTAATTAAACCAACCACACCCATACAAAGTGCATAAAATCAAAAGTAGACTGTGGCTGGAAATACTTGAAAATAGAATCAATCATTTATGTTATACCTTGTGGAACATTATAGTGCCCTATGCTTGCTAAAAAATCAACGTAGTTAAGCATATATCCCTCTTTCAATTTTCTCAAACAAAATGAAATCATGTGTAAATCATCAATTAACCATTCTACCATAGCCATAAAAACCAGTATCATCGACCAGGATAAGAAGAAAACGAACGAAATAACCAATATCTTATCATCAACGAATTTCGCCCAACCGCATACAACTTTACAACAGATTATGTAGTCAATTTAGGGTAGAAGTTGTAGAGTTTTAGGGCAGCAACCATCGAACCAGTAACCACGACTCCACTCTCCTCGATTTAGGGCAACCAATTGATAGAGAATTTGAGAGAGACAAAATCACATATAGTAAGAAGATCTGAGAGGTGAGTGATTGAGTTTACAATGAGTTCGTCGTGAGGTGAGAGACACAAGAAAACAATCACCATCTTCATACTATTTTTTCATGGATCAACCAACTTAGCTCTGAGCCTACCTAGCTAAATTTTCAATAAAAATGTGATGCCCTTATGCACCTGCTGCCAATGGCCTAAGCCACGATTGCCATGGGCCAGAGCCGGGCCTGGCTATGATTTGACACACACAAACGAACAGTAAATCAATCGATAGGTTATTGATGGAAATGAAGGTGGTAGGGTATGGTTTAACACACATAAACACACACCGAGTCAATGAATGGATTCTCGACCTTTCTCGATAGGTTCTCGCTCTGTCTCGATGGGTGTTAGGTTACGGTGATGAAGAACGCGGTGCCTTACGACGTTGGAGAAAGTGTTGAAGAAGGTGATGTTGAGTTACGGACTTATGGTGTCGAGCTGTTGTATACACTTGAACGTACATAAATATTCATAATGAATATAACACATATACAACATTTCACGTAAAACATGGTTAAAACGGAAAAAAGAACTATATCGAGATGATTTCATATTTCAGAGCACGAATTTTTTGATAATTTGTTTGATTAAAATGTTATTAATTTTTAAGATAATTTATTTTAAACTTTAAGGAGGTAAAAAAAGTTTTTAATTGAAAAAGAAAATAAAAGGTCAAATAAGTTAGACGTGAGATTGAAATTAACTTCTTTGTTTACCTCTATTCACCTTAATTAATAATTTTAATTAAAAACACTATTTAATGTGAGTTATTAGATTAATAAAAATGGAGGACCGAGATCAATCCACATGCTCACAGTGATTTTTTTTTTGAAAGGCAGTGAAAATAAAGTTTGCAATTGAACTCCCCCCCCCCCTTCTCTCATATATATATATATATATATATATATATATATATATATATAGGGTCAGGTTCACGTGAGACCGCGTGAGACCAAGCCTTAAAACATGAAACTTCACACCGAAACACTGTGAAGGTAAAAAGCATTCGAACCTTCATAATGTAATCACACTATGAAGGTAAAAAAATCTAAACCAAGTTAAAAAAAATCAAAGCTTCACAGATAAAATACTGTGAAGGTATATCCGAACCTTCACATTGAAGACGTTGTGAAGGTAAAAAAAAAACGAACATTCACAGCGAAAAACACCGTGAACGTAACATTTACGGTGTTTTCCCTATGAAAAGTTCGATTTTTTTTACATTCACAGTTTTTTGGTGTGAAGTTTCATACTTTAAAACTTGGTCTCACCGGTCTCACGAAAACTGTTTGGTCTCACGCGAACTTAAGTATATATATATATATATATATATATATATATATATATATATATATATATATATATATATATATTTCACTAACAAAACTATGGAATTACCTGCCTAGGAGAAAATAATAATTTTTTATTAAATATTTTAATAATATAATTAATGTTAAAAGCACCACAAGCTCTCTTACTTGAATATCTAATTTTCTTCTTGTAGATTTTGATTGTTTGGGAATTTTTTTTCAAGTATTTGTTAGATATGCTATTATTAGTCAACAACTAAATTATTAGTTAGGTTGTTAAACATATAGAACCAAAATTCATTTGTTAAATGCAAAACGTATTTTATTTCTAGTGAAAAAAAAAAAAGTATTAATAAAATTTGGTGCTATTTTTATTGACTTCAAATGACATAAATAAACAGAAACTAATTTGTTAATTTTTCTTAAAAAGACATTATGAATCAATACGCATATAAACATAACAAAGTTAATTCTAAATTCATATTTTTTTATTAAAAAACTTTATGAAACATCAGTTTTATTTAAAGCGGTCAGTTATCATGTGTCTATTTTATGAGGTCATTGATTGGTCGTGGCATCATTATCCATATCTAATGGTAGATTTTAGTTGTTTAATTAAGTTTTTATAAGTACAATAAAATAAGTTTAAGAGCTAAAATATCTTTCTCATTAATCAATTTGGTTGACTATATTATTATTATTATTATTATTTAAAAAAATAGTTTCCCAACCAATCCATTCAAAATTCTATTTAAATCCCACAAATTTCTGTTTAATTTTCTTCTAAAGTTATTTAATATAAAATCATTACGATATGAAGAGAAAAAACACATGAAATTATTAATGAACATCTATCCATCAATAACGAGCGTAGTACCGACCAACAACATCCATAGGTTAAAAGCATTTATAAGTGAATCATTAAAGTTATCTTTGATGGAAGATTTTTAAATCTGGTAGAATCGTTCATAACTTTTTACACCATTAGGAGGAGCATGTTGTATATAAAGGGTTCATAAACATGAACTGATTCTTCATCAAAAGAGTGTGATATGATGTAATCTAATTAAAAATAAATACTAGAAAATAATGAGAATTTAGGTTATATAATGATTCATGATTTGGGTATAGAAAATTTATAAAATGTATAAGATTGACCAATTTGATGTGAGAGTCACGAACCTCCGAATAGGTTCATATAATCTTCTACTCAACCATATATTTTAGTTATGCAAGTCTTGAGTTGTTTGGTTCATAAAATTGTAAGGAATTGAAATGATCAATTCTATTGACCAAATTCCAAACCTATGTTTGGTTCCCGAAATGAAAGCGATGAAATCCTTCAAATTCCATTGAATTTCACAATTTTAAGGAATTCATCATTCATTGACTTAAATGAAGGAATTGAATTCCTACTAACCAAACGCGTAGTCAAATTCCATCAAATTTCATTCTAGTTTCTTCAAAGTTAAATTTCTTCGATGAATTCCAATTTCATCAAATTCCATTCTGTGAACCAAACGCTCCCTTAAGGTCTGTTCAATACTTGTTTAATGCTTTTTCACTACAATAAAAAACGGCATTTCCGACGGCCAAAATCCGCCGGAAAATCACTGTTTCGGTGGATTTTCGGCGGATTTGGCCGGACGGAATCCGGGGCGCCGCAAAAAATGTTTTTCGGCGGATTTTTCCGTCGGAGACTTTTCTGAATTTTTTTTAATTTTTAAATATGTCAATTAATTAAATTAAAAAATTTCGGCGGAATTTCGGCAGAATATTCCGCCGAAAATTATTTATTTATATATTTAGTTATTTATTTATTTCGACGGAATATTCCGCCGAAATTTTTTAAAATCAACAACAGGAAAAATCTGTTTTTTTCATTAAAAACCTTGTTTTTCATTAAAAACCCTGCTTTAAAACCTGTTAAAAACAGTAAAAACCTGCTGAAAGCTGTAAAAATTGTCAAAACTATAAATAAACATATAATACAACTAACAAAAATATAAAATACATTGTTCAAGTGTTAAAGTGTTGTTACAAAATACATTCCAAATGTTCAAATATTAAACAGCCCATCACATGGGTGGCGGTGGCGGTGTCCCTGGATGGGAATGACATAACGCTTTACCAAGTCACATATATGATCGTACTGGGCATCACGTTCCCGTTGACGTGCCTCTTCCTCCGCCCGACGTGAGGCTTCCTCCGCCTCACGTCTCTCTTCCCGCTCCTTCAACTCCTGAAGTTGGGTCTTTAAATCCTCAATTTCCTATAAAATAAAAAAGACATTAGAAGAAGTTTAACATGGATTATAAAATAAATTGATAAAGCTCATATAATGAAATGTGGTACGCACCTGTCGGGAAGAAGCACCACCCGAGGATGTCCCACTCAAGATCACGTTGGGATCTTTGTGGTACCTGAACCCAAACGTACGACCTTTCCTCACTCCCCCAGAAACCTCCTGCCACAACTCGGTATCAAAAGTCGGATGTTGGCTGGGATCATCGCCATACCTCTGGGTGACACTGGTCGAATACCCACCCTGTGGTTTTTACAAAATACATACAAGTCAATTTCGACAGCATAACGACTGTAAATGGGACAAACCTATTAGGCTACTTGAAACCCAAACCCTGCATATAGAACATGTAAGGTTGGGTTTGTGCGCATAAAGGCCCTAAATGCACATATTGGGCTATTTGAAACCCAAACCATGCATATAGAAGATATAAGGTTGGGTTTGTGCGCATAAAGGCCCTAAATGCACATATTAGGCTACTTGAAACCCAAAACATGCATATAGAACATGTAAGGTTGGGTTTGTGCACATATAGACCCTAAATGCACATATTAGGCTACTTGAAACCCAAACCCTGCATATAGAACATGTAAGGTTGGGTTTGTGTGCATAAAGGCCCTAAATGCACATATTAGGTTGTTTGAAGCCCAAACCATGCATATAGAACATGTAAGGTTGTGTTTGTGCGCATAAAGGCCCTAAATGCCCTTATTAGGCTACTTGAAACCAAAACAATGCATATAGAACATGTAAGGTTGGGTTTGTGCGCATAAAGGCCCTAAATGCACATATTAGGCTACTTGAAACCCAAACCATGCATATAGAACATGTAAGGTTGGGTTTGTGCGCATAAAGGCCCTAAATGCCCCTATTAGGCTACTTGAAACCAAAATCATGCATTTAGAACATGTAAGGTTGGGTTTATGCGCATAAAGGCCCTAAATGCACATATTGGGCTACTTGAAACCCAAACAATGCATATAGAACATGTAAGGTTGTGTTTATGCGCATAAAGGCCCTAAATGCCCCTATTAGGCTACTTGAAACCAAAACAATGCATATAGAACATGTAAAGTTGGGTTTGTGCGCATAAAGGCCTTAAATGCCCATATTGGGCTACTTAAAACCCAAACCATGCATATAGAACATGTAAGGTTGGGTTTGTACGCATAAAGACCCTAAATGCCCCTATTGGGCTATTTGAAACCCAAACCATGCATATTAAAAACATACAAGGTTCGTTTTGTGCGCATAAAAGCTCTAAGTGCACTAGTTTGACTGTTTGGAAGTCAAACCATGCATGCATATAGAAGAAAGTTGGGTTGGGTTTGTGCACTTAAAAGCTCTTAGTGAAACCTAATCTTTAACTAAAATTTCTAAGAAAAATTCGGCATGATCCATCCGTAAATATATGTTTTGCCATTTTTAAAGAGAAAATTCAACGTTGTATAGCGCTTAAGTGTGTGTGAAACAGCAGTCCTATGATACAGTGATTGTAATGATAGAGATCACTTTTATGTTGAAGAAAAGTTTGTTTCATTAGCAGTCCTATGATACAGTGATTGTAATGATAGAGATCACTTCAATGCGTCCGAGATACACCGGTGTCACGACAACAAGGAATGGTAAATGGTAAAGATTTGCAGACTCATAACACACAGATAGAATACTGAAAAGAATTAAGCTACCAAAGGAACATAGAAGACATTTAAGTTAATGAACCAAGGTGAAAGTATTATGGAGCCTACTTGTGGGAGCTTGACTAGGTCCAATTAGAATGAAAGACGCTTGAGAAAAGAATTGAAACAAGAGTAAAGTCTTGCATAATTGACAAGTTTATGCAAATATGAAAGGTCAGTGAATATGTTTTCGCTGTATGGAAAATATCAACGAATATGACAATTTCAAATGAATTTAGACAAGTGGAACTACTGCAATGGCCTCATCATATGCAGGCTGCTACCAACATATTTTTCAGTGACAAGAAGTTCAATGTAATAGTATAAAATTTCTAATTCACATGCTAATAGCGATATATATATATATATATATATATATATATATATATATATATATATATATATATATATATATATATGAGAGTGCCTTTGGCTTCCAGAAACAGAATATAAATATTTCTCTGCTGCACAAGCTGCACTCACGAAATTAGTAGAGGGTGAAATCAGTTTGTTATTTATGTCTAAGCTCATAACACAAACGAAATAAAAAATTCCTAAATCAACTTTCATAAAACGAAATTAAAAATAAGCTCATACTGATGTTGTTTTAGAATCAAAGTAAAAATAGGATAAATCATAAATTTGTACTCACCTCTGGCTCTCGACAGCGGCAGAAAAATGTCGACCGGTGGTCGTAACTGGTGGTGGTGGTGGCAGAAAAAAGTCGATCGGCCAGAGGATGAAGGGACGGTGGTGGTGGGGGGGGGAGCTGCCGATGAAGGGGACGGTGGTGGTGGTCAATCTGCTGATGAAGGGGACGGCGGTGGTGGTGGTGGTCGATCTGTCGCTGCGTGTGATTTGGGGAACGATTTTAGGAATGATTTGGTGGTGGTGGTCGATCTGGTGAAATAGTTTGGGGGGAAGTTTGGGAGGGAAATAAAATGGAATAAGATTAAAGGGGAAAGGAAATTAGATATTTCAATATTAGATTATATTATCAATTTTTTTATATGTCAAGTAAATCATGTTTTTATATTATTGTATCATTAAAAATGTTTTGAAAATATTTTTGTTGTTATATATTTAGGTATATGTAATCTTAGATGAGATTTTAAAACCTAACTGGGTACGTTAAAGCCCAATTGGATCCATTAAAGCCCAACCGTATCCGTTAAAGCTCAACTAGATCAATTGAAGCCCAAATGGGAACGTTAAAGCCCAACCGAAACCGTTAGAGCCCAACCGGATCGATTAAAGCTCAACTATACCCATTAAAGCTCCACTGGGTACGTTAAAGCCCAAACGGATCAATTAAAGACCAATTGGGTACAGTAAAGACCAACTGTGTACGTTAAAGCTCAACTGGATCCATTGAAGCCCAACTGGGAACGTTAAAGCCCAACTGTATCCATTAAAGCTCAACTGTACCCATTAAAGCCCCACTGGGTACGTTAAAGCCCAACTGGATCCATTAAAGCCCAACAATATCCATTAAAGCTCAACTATACCCATTAAAGCCCCACTGGGTACGTTAAAGCCCAACCGAATCCATTAAAGACCAACTGGGTACGCTAAAGCTCAACTGGATCCATTGAAGCCCAACTAGGTACGTTAAATCCCATGTGGGTACGTTAAAGACCAACTGGATCCTTTAAATACTAACTGGATCCGTTAAATAACAATCGGGTACGTCAAATCCTAACTGGGTATTTTAAAGACCAACTGGATCCGTTAAAGTTCAACTAGATCTGTTAAAGCCCAATTGGATCCATTAAAGATCAATTGGATCCGTTAAAACCCACTGGGTACGTCAAAAGCCCAACTGGATCCATTAAAGTCCAAGTAGGTACGTTAAAGACCAACTGGATCCATTAAAGCTCAACTAGATCTGTTAAAGGCCAACTAGGTACATTAAAGCCCAACTATGTACGTTAAAGCCCAACTGGGTACGTTAAAACCCAACTGGATCTGTTAAAGCCTGACTAAATCCATTAAAGACTAAATGGATCCTTTAAATACTAACTGGATCCGTTATAGCCCAATTGGGTACGTCAAATCCTAAATGGGTACATTAAAGACCAACTGGGCCCGTTAAAGCTCAACTAGATCTGTTAAAGCCCAATCGGATCCATTAAAGGCCAACGGGATCCATTAAAGATCAATTGGATCCGTTAAAACCTATTGGGTACGTCAAAGCCCAAGTGGATCCATTAAAGGCCAACTAGGTACGTTAAAGACCAACTATATCCATTAAAGCTCAACTGGATCCGTTAGGCATGGTTTTCGGCGGAATCAAATTTTTGATCCGTTAAAGCCCAATTGGGTATGTTAAAGACCAACTGTGTACGTTAAAGCCCAACCGGGTACGTTAAAACCCAACTGGATCCGTTTAAAAGTTTTCTAAGAAAAACATAAATATTTATTTTTTAGTGGTTTCGGCGGAATCAAATTTTTTTTATTATTTTTTTCAAAGTTTTCTAAGAAAAAAATAAATATGTAATTTTCTTAGTGTTTTCGGCGGAATCGAATTTTTTTTATTATTATTTTTAAAGTTTTCTAAAAAAAATAAATATTTACCTTTTTTAGAGTTTTCGGCGGAATCAAATTTTTTTTTTAATTTTTTTTAAAGTTTTCTAAGAAAAAAATAAATATGAAGTTCTCTTAGTGTTTTCGGCGGAATCGAATTTTTTTTTATTATTTTTTTGAAGGTTTTCTAAGAAAAAATAAATATTTAAATTTTTTAGTGTTTTTCGGTGGACTTTCAGCGGACTCAATTTTTTTTAAAGTTTTCTAAGAAAAAAATAAATATGTAATTTTCTTAGTATTTTCGGCGGAATCAAATATTTTTTATTATTTTTTTTAAGTTTTCTAAGAAAAAAAAAAAATATTTAATTTTCTTAGTGTTTTCGGGGGAATCGAAATTTTTTTAATTATTTTTTTAAAGTTTTCTAAGGAAAAAATAAATATTTAATTTTTTTAGTGTTTTCGGCAGAAATTAATTAATTAAATAAAATCCGCCGGAAATCCGCCGGAAATTTTCCGGCGGAATATTCCGCCGAAAACAACCGCCAAAAAAGGTTGTTTGTTTAGTAGTGTTTACAGGGTAAGAGTGTTGGAATCAAAGAGAACAAGAAAATGAAAACAGAGATGAGTCGATAATTTCATATTAATAACTTGTCTTTCATAACAAACCACACATCTAATTTATAGACTCACAGAATCAAAACTGAAAAACAAAATTTCTAACATCACCATAAATCTTAGGACCCTTGGATACAAAAAAACTGTCATAACTTATAGTAGAGAAAACCAAAAAGATCAACCCCTTCAAACTTCCTGTCAAAGTTACCAGTCTTGGGTTAATGTTTAACAGTTAAGTCTTCATTTGACTTCTTTATCCACAACGGTTGAGTTTGAATTATCAGCTTTAACAAAGAGACGCTTGCTCGATCGAAATGCTCACTAAAGCCCTCTTAACGTTACTGGTCCATAATGTTGACCGAAATGCTTACTTGGTAAGTAGATACATATAAGGGATTCTTATTCAGTCAGTAATTAATATTGACACGTACCACCTTTATGTTGGTAGACGACCCTTATTATATGTGTGTTTGTGTATATATATATATATATATATATATATATATATATATATATATATATATATATATATATATATATATATATATAGGGTGTGGTTCAAATGCAACCCATTTACATCGTGCAACCCCATACAACCCCCTATCCACCACATATTTTATGTAATTAAAAAAAATGTGTGGTGGATAAAGGGATTGCATGAGTTGCATCATGTAGAGAGGTTGCATAATAACCTACCCTCTAGAGAGAGAGAGAGAGAGAGAGAAATGTTCGGTGACAAAAAATTTAAGTTGTGAATTGGGGGATAAAGAACAACGCAACACGTGTCCTCGGGTGTTCACATTCATCATGAATAATGAAGGTAAAAATTCGTTGAATTATTAATGTTAAATAATACAACATTCATGAATCATTATCAATGATAAGTTGATACACTATTCATAATGAATAATACACATTTATAATGAATAATTTGTGAATATATGAGACACATAACATCTCTCCTTTATCCCTCAAAGATCATAACCTAAAATTAGTTTGTAACCAAACCCATTCATATATAGATATATGTATATGGTATTTTGTTTGTATTGGTGAAAGGGAGGGGGACAAAGAGCATCTTAGCATTTAGATTGGGGTGTCAACCCACCCACCATGAGTTTCAGAACCAAATCCCAACAACAAGAAGAACAAGAAAAGAAAAGAAGAAGAAAATATATATATAGTATAATTAAATGATATATAGAGAGGTGGAGGTGGTGGTGGATGATCAGCAAGGACTCCGCCGGTTGGAGGGATGGGGGGGAGATGAGGCTGCAGTGGTCGTGTTCCCCTGTCAGCGCCAACCCCGCGTCCTTTTCCCCAACCCCAACCCCAATACCTAACATTTCCATTTATTATTTTAATATATAATAATACTAATAATTACTAACTAATTTATATAAGAAAATAAAAGGTTTATTAGTAAAAAGAACCTCAAATTTATGATATTTGTTACAAATATTTAGGCTTTTATGTTCTTAAATGTTAATTTACGGTTTCCGAATGAAAATGTATCTAATCTATACTATATTATAAAAACGACATAAAAAACTCTTAATTACAACATTTTAAGCACAAGTTACAACTAATTAAAGTCAATTACTTAATTTACAATTTTTTTAATGTTTTGGTACAATCTTTCCAAGCACAGTATCTCACATAATTATCTATTTATGGAATGGATACTCATTTATTAATATAACTATTTATTTTTTTGGTGGAAGATTTTATAAATAATCTATTTTAAATATATATTAATAAGATGTAATATAAAATCTTTTTTCTTCCGTATTTTTTTATATTATATCTCATAATGATTTTTCCATATTTTATTTTATAAAATCTTTTTCCATATTTTATTTTATAAAATCTTTTTACATAATGAGATGTAATATAATATAAACTCTTTTTTCTTCCGTATTTTTTTGTTAATATAAAATCTATTTTATTTTATAAAATCTACACGTATTTTATATTAGCATAATATAAAATCTACACATATTTTTTTTGATAATATAAAATATACACATATTTTTTTTCACGAGCATTAAAAGAAGAAAAAAGAAGGTTGTTATGAATTAAAAATAAAAAATAAAGAGATACAGTAATAAATTATCGTATTCTTTAAAATAAAAATATTTCGCAATACTTTCCAAATTAACCAAGTGTAAAGAAAATAAAATAGAAACGATATAGATATAAAAATATTATTCCATATTTTTAATATATTTACATTTAAATGTAAAATCGAAAATGAAAATAAAAGATTTTAAAATATTCTCTACATTCACTATAAATATATATAGCTTATCTATGTATCATCCGAGTACAAGAAGAAGACGAACGGTCGAGTGTCAATGACGGAACCTGCAACTGAACAAAAAGTATTCCACTATATTTTTGTTTCTTTGAAAAACTACTTTTTTATATTTTATTTTATTTACTGAGAATTTGTTTATATTTTTCAAAACCCACAATCATATTTTTCGAAGTAGGGGAACAAGATATATATATATATACATATCTTTATTTTTATCGATTAATACTATGAGGTCTTGAAGTCAATAGTCAGATAAATATGTTATAAGACATGTTGTTTGAGTTTTAAACAATATAATACAAAATTATTACCAATATTATTGCACAAACTCATAACAACAAACGATTAAGAATATTTGCAAGTTAACCACTTATGAAAATACATTCGTTTTTCACATTGTATTTCATTAACTGTTAACAGAGAAATTACGTTTCATTTTAACTCGGTTCAATATTCCAACAAAAAATTTATCCTCCCGTGCAATGCACGGGCCCAGCACTAGTTTACTGAAAAATTATATATTTTCCAAATTTTGTAATGTTAATCATGTTCTAAAAATTCATTATAGTAATTAAAGAAACCAAATTTTATAAAATAGCAACGATGTTATTATTTACTAAACTATAGCATGGCCCAAATTTTATTAAACTTTACAACATGGGTAACAAATTCCATCGTTAAAGTACACAACAACAAAAAAAAAATATATATATATATATATATATATATATATAAATCCAATAAATATTTTATTTTATTTTTGATATATTATAAATATACAACATTAATAGTATTTCCTCGACAACGTATCACAACTTTTTAACCTAAATTTCCTAATCTTTTTAGGTTTAGGGTTTGGATGTCATAAATCAAGCAAGCCACATAATTTTAGCGGCCTTGACATTCCCAATCCATATAGTATTCATGTAAACCGAATAAGATTTTAAATATATTGATGAACAAGTTCGACCGTTAAATAAGTATGCAATAAATTGACATGTCATGTATTTTTTTGTTATTTAAATATATATATATATATATATATATATATATATATATATAGAGAGAGAGAGAGAGAGAGAGAGAGAGAGGTGTATAGTAGATGTAGGTTTATATGGATACATTTTTATTTTACGAAAACGTGAAAACATCCTTCCTACATGTGAAGGGACCTAGTGATGTACAATCATTTTGGCCCACGACCTAGGTCGCACCAAAGGTCACTCACGAGTTTGATTTAGTATCACATTTATTGATTATTGTAAAATAGCCTTCTCACGTTTTCTCATTTGAAATATGTGTGTGTATATATATATATATAATATATATATATATATATATATATAGAGAGAGAGAGAGAGAGGTGAGTTCAAACGGGGACGCTAACTATTTAAGAAAACAAGAAAAACAGCAATCATGTACAAAATCACATGTGATTTTGCACTACCCGAGAAATTCGGGGACGCGGGCGATGTGCAGCGCGACTCACAGGTCGCGTGAATCACATGTGATTTTGTACGTGAATCACATGTGATTTTGTACATGATTGTTGTTTTTCTTGTTTTCTTAAATAGTTAGCGTCCCCGTTTGAACTCACCTCTCTCTCTCTCTCTCTCTCTCTCTATATATATATATATATATATATAGGGTTGGGTTCCGATGAGAAGTTGAGTTAATGGTGAAAAGTGTGAGAAGTGGTTATCGACCATTGGATGAGAAATGAACGCACATTATGATGAGATGCACCGAAATAAGATGCGTCGAGATACACCAGATCAATTCCTTTCTAAGTCACAATTCATGGGAGGACTTATATTTAAAGAGATCAGTGGTTCAAATCATCTTCTCACCATTAACTCGCCTTCTCACACGATCTTTCGCCTATATATATATAGACACACATAAGTCCGATTTTTTATAAACCAAATAATTCGTATAAATTTATAAACCAATTTAACATGTTGTTTCAAATAATGATACAATGTTGTTTTATATGTGAAACGTTAAGATTTTTCTCCACACACAAAATAATAAAGAAAGTGTCATATACGAAATAACGTTGTAAAAATACTGCATTTCCACACGTGTTGTCTCATATGTGATATAGTACATGAAAATTTGTTTGTAATTCTATCCGCTTTATTAGGTTTGTAAATGATTATACATGTATATATATATATATATATATATTAATTACATTACATGGCTTTTTTCTGTAGTTAGTTTACAAAAAATATTGTCATCAACACCAAAATATATAAACTATATATATATATAGTTTATATATAAGAAAAATGGCTCACAGTTTCATTTTATGTGAACTTAAATTCGATGTGTTAAAAACCTAAAAATATTTATATAAAATTAAACCTAATGTATATTGTTTCATTGTAATCAAAATAATTAAGGTAAATTTGAAATATATAGGATTAGGTTGGTCAAACCCCCCATCTTGGTGCATATGCAAACTTTAAACTACAATATTACTTACTTCTCAAACCCTGTGCCCTTCAATTCACCTATCCACATGCTCACTAGATAGCATGCCTTCCTTTTCTTTTTTCCTAGTTTTTGCCAAGCAGCGTGGGGACAAAAAGGTAATTTCACAACTGCTCTAATTATCAAACTTTTTCTTCCATAAACATCCAATTAATTGTTTCTTTGGTTTTCATTCCAAATCTTTCATATGATAAACCTTTTTTTTCCCACACCATACATGTTTAAGGTTTATTGACGGGGATCCAAGGCCCCGTGACCCACTTTTGTGGACCCTACATGTCCTACCTCTATAAGCTTGTACCGGAAAAGACATCATGTTTTCCACCGAATTCGAACCCTAGTACGGAAACCCCAGGTAGAAGCGTTTACGGAAGAGAGGTGGTCACTAGGCCAAAGACCTAGTGGTTCACCATACATGTTTAATTACAACATTTGTGTGTAAAATACCTAGCCAGGATTCTTTGGTAATTAAGTTGGGTTGTTTAGTTGATAGAAATAATTTATATAGTCTAATTAAAAGGTTTAATTTATAGTTTGACTTTTATTTAATAAAATTATATATCAAAATCATGTCGATAAATACTAAATAGAATGACGATTATATTAGTATATACTTAATTAGGTAGCCTTCTAAAAAGAATTATTGAGAGTTTGTTTTTTAGTCATACATATAATGTTTGATCATAAATTATCGAAGGTATATCAATAATTGGAATAAAAAATATGCGAGGTCCTACGATTTTTTTATCTATATATTTATAATCATATACTTCTTTCGTCCCAAAATAAATGTCCACAATGAAAATGACACACAGTTTTAGGAATGTATAATTATTACACTTTTTAAATAACCAAAATACATTTTTACTCTTGAAAATAGAGAGAGAAACTTTCTCCACCTTATAAATTAAGGGTAAAATGGGAAATTGAAAACTTACTTTTGAAAGTGGACATTTATTTTGGGACAAACTAAAATAGTAATTGGACACTTAATTTGGGACGGAGGGAGTATGATAGATTGAACGGTTTCCTTAATTAACCTTTAGGTGCTACCTTAATTTATCAATGTTGTTTGAAAACTCTTAATTAATGAGCATTTTCAGTTAAAAGACCAAGTCAAATGTATATATGTTTTCATAAATTCTTAATGAGTATATCTTTCCATTTTCTTCATTTAGAATTAACCGAATCAACATCTCCTATTCTCCCTCCGCATCTATTCCCTTCTCATTTAACATTGATACACGAAAATGATGAAACAACCCTCACTCTATTTCAACTTGGTCAGACATAATATAACATGCTCCATTAATTGAAATTCATTTATGTCGTATTACAGATTCTCATCAAAAATATTTTTTCTTTAAATTTTAATATAAATAGTTATTTCTTTGCAACAAAAAGAATAAGAATAGTCTCTTTTAATTTGCTCCCTTGATATGCATATCTTTTTTCCTTTCCACCCAAGAGTGCATTTGTTATACAAACAATATTGGATGTGCGAGAGTGTGAAAAGTGGATAAAGGAATTGTGCGAGGTTTAGATTTTAATTTGACACGGATATTCTTAAGTAACTTCTCAATATTGTCCAAAAAATTCATCTATGTGCTATTGAGTACTATCTCGTTCCAGTCTGAGTGTCACACTAACATGAGATAACAACGTATATAAAAAGTATTAAAAAAATAACTTACATATGAAAAAAGAGACATGTCCGTGTCAATTAATGATTAATAATTGTTTGAAGACCAATTAATTAATCTAATTCTAAAGTACGTTTTGAATCATGCATATATATAACAAATTAATATTGGTTTAAGTTATTTTAAATTGGTTAATTAAACTGTCTGGAGATAAAAAGAGAGGCATGGAATGCGGGGAATGCGACACGTTAACGACTTGAAGGTGAAAAAAGGCCATAAAGAGAAAAAGATAAAGAGTTTATTGGAGATGCATACGTACATCTTGTAAACATCAACCACACTACCCAACTTTCTTCTATGTATATACATATATACATGCATACATATTATACATATATAGAAATGTTTAAACGAGAATACATTTGTTTTATGGAAACACAATAACATCTTTTTACTATAGTCAGTGATAAATGTTATTGTAATCTATCACATGTGATAGTAAACCAGATACGTAAGCTAACGACTTTTGGCACAACCCATGATTGCAGGCCAAGTTGTCGCACATTACCAAGTCCCCTCACATATATTATCATATGTGATAAGGGTGATTTCTCGTTATCGCAAAATGAGAGTATACTCGTTTGAATTTCCAGGCACACATACGTGCGCATACACACACGCTTATGTGTGTGTGTATACTTATATATGTGTGTATGCCCTGATCATTTATAGCTAAATTGCAAATTGTTTGAAACATTTCAATTTTGTTTAAGAACGTAATGTATATGTATATTATGTACGATTAATCAATAAGCGAATCATACAAGTTTCAGTTAATAATTATAGATTTTGAGTTTCAGTTAACAATGATAGATTTTGAGTCTTTTGAATTTTTTTGACCAACTTCATAGATTTGTTAACCGAATAACTCACCAAAGCAATAAGAAAGAAATAAAATCGAGCCCTTCAAGTGTCAGACAATTACCAAGCTAAGTATTTAATGATAATCACTTATATATCAAACATTACAGTAATATTTAGCAATAGCTACAACAATTTTCATAGTTAAACGTGTTTGCAACATTAAACTTTTCATTTTATTGACAAATGTTTTTGTTTTTTCGATGAAAATATGTGTTATGAGTAAGCAAAAACACGTCACAAAATGTTAAATAATGTTACCAGAGAAGGCGAAAAGATTAATTGGTTTAATTTGACAAGGAAAGCGATTGAAACACAAAATGAAATATTTAATAATGATAGGTTTAAAAAAATATTATTCATAAATAATATGATTAAGAAGAATTAAGTACTCATTTCCATCATGGAACAATATATATACACACACACGAAGGTTCAAACGAGAACGCTAATTATCTAAGAAAACACGAAAACAACAAAAAATAACATATTGTGTACAAAATCATATGTGATTTTTGTAACAACCCGAACTCGCAGAAATAACGCATAATCGACTCTAATATAAATCAATGCCAAACGGCCTAAAAACAACAATTCACATATTCGGAGTTTGCGGAAACAACCTATTACACAACTGAGATTTAATATAGAATTAACTAAATCCGGGATCTCGCAACAATCTTCTCATACGCCACGCTTCTCGCCTACAACTTCCCTTTGCCGTTGCTAGAACCCTCTGTCGGGTACTTTCCTGAAAAAGTTTTTAGTTTGGAAAAAGCGAGGGTTAGACCGAAAGCTCTAGTGAATTCCCTCTAATACAGTTCACGCCAAAGCCACATAAAAGATTTATCGAAATATAAACCAATACAGCTTTTAAAACAAAACATCATACTTACAAGCACGCTTCTGGAACACACTACCGTCACGCGGAGGTAACAGCGTGTCTGGCTCATACTGCCATATTTGGGACCCCCCCAATGGCATATACATGACACACACCCCGATATGAGTACAGGCGGGACACCCCCCCCCCCCCGACTTGGCCATCTCACTAACAATGTATGCATACATTTCCACATATCAATCACGATAAAAACATAAATCGCATTGAATGGTAAAATATAACTCGCATTGAATGGTAAAACATAACTCACATTTAACAAAATCTCTCATATATAAAATATCACGTAATCATCAACGAGGATTGGGTTAGAAAAACTCAACCGCTTTGTAATGATTCCCAAACGATCCTGATGCACGCTCCAACACCTATACTGATCACCTAAGGGAGGTACAAGTTTTAAGTTTTGGAAGAAAACTTAACTAAACCACTTTACACGTGCCCCCTTTCTCTCTCGCTGCTGACACCCTGCAAAATTACCGGGGTTACCCGACTCCCGAGTCTTCCCCGGTCTACCCCGCCTCACGGTTTCATGTTCTCCCCGAGTTTTAAAAGATATCATTTCGAGTTATTACAGAAACCGATATATCAAGGAAAAATAAGATATTTAATTTTGGACTTGAATCCTGGATTTTATAGTTTAGATAGATGAAGGATTCAATTACGAGTCCAACGGTTCTTTCCGGAGCGAAAACGGAGCTATAACGAAGAAGTTACGGCCAAAACAGTATCGAGAAGAAAATCAGGAGGAAGCGGACGACTTATGCCGCGACCTAAGTCGCGAGACAAGTCGTGAAATCCACTGTTCCAGCTTAAATCGCGATTTTTCAGCCCCAAACTTCATTTCCTCATAACTCTTGATCCACAACTCCGATTTAGGTGATTCAAATTGCTACGTTTCGTTTTTGAGAGCTCTTCAAAGATCTAGAAAGATATTGGAAGTCTATTGGAGTATACAAGAGTATTTTGTGGTGGTAAGCTCCCCATCCCTCCCTCTTCATCTTCTTCCCCAAAGTTTTTTAGGGTTTCATCCACCCTTTGTGCTTCCTTTCATAGATTGGAGATTTGTGGTTATTTTGGTGAACTAGAAGTGTTTTGGTTGGTGGATTCAAGATTGGGTTAAGGTAATCTTCTATTCTCTTCATTTATGGAAGTTAGGGTTTCGGTATCATTTGAGGTATTCATGTATAAGGTTTGGGAAATGATTCTTGTGGTATATTATGTTTATTTATGGTTGAATATGTATGGATTTAGGTTTTTGGAAGTTTTGACTTGAGAATCCAAGTGTTCTTCAAAGGAGCTCTAGTTGGGGGAAAATCTAGATTTAGCCTAAATCTAGCAAGGTGAGTTCAAGTTGATTTGTGAAAACGGTGTACATGCCAAAATATTTATTTTAAAGTGTTTTACATGAAATGGTTAACTGGTGATAAGTTTTGGGTATTTCGAAGTAAAATATGATTTACTTGGTTATTCGTCAAAGTATGAGTATTTTGATAAGTTTTCATATTTGGTAAACTTGGGTTGTGTTAACCTCTTAAAATGCTTATATTGGGTTTAAACATTTTAGCAACTAAATTGCATGATTTACGTATTCTTGGTGACTTTGTACAAGTAAGATCTATTTCATGATTCATGCATATTTGATGATTTTGTACAAATGGAGTCTATTTCATGTTATATGCATTTTGGTGTATTTGCATTCATAAACCCTTTGGAAAATCATTAGTCCCATCTCCTGTGGAGTTTTGGGTTAATCTCGTCTTTGAGATATGTGTCCTCATAAACGTTGTTTAAAGACATTTCATTATTTGGGGAACCGGTAATTGTTGGTCAAACGGATTTTGAGCATCTTAGCTCGGTATTGGCTTAAAAAGGGGTTTGAGGATATTTGTCCGAGTTTAATGGCTCGATGTAGAGTCTCATTTCATGGTTTACATCTTAATGCATTTTATTGCATATTTATAATTACAGGCTCGAGTGCTGTTGTCACTCAGGTATAGTCGGGTAATTTTAGACTGTGTTGCATTGGATCCATAGGCACATGAGTCAGTCTTGTTTGATGGTCATTTGGGTGGTACGGGGTTGGACTCCGGGACACATGTTTTATGACCTTGTCCGTTCAAGGAGTACACTAAGAGGACTGAGTCCGGGTGGTGCTATCATGGCGTGGAGTAGCCATTGGATGGGCGTTTTGGACCTCCGCCGGGTGGGGCAATGCCTTGGTTGTATTCCCCTTAGACCGGGCCTTGGAGCGGTATTTTCGTTAATATATAGCTAAGGTCAGTTGACTCTTTGGTGTAGCTTGGAGGGAGTCGTAGGGACACTTGGGCTTGTGTGTCGTGAAGTGTTATACGATTAACGTTGTATGAGTGACATACTTTTGTGTTCCTCCACTCTCAACGGATACGGGAAGCCCCCGTCGTCGGCCCGTCGTATTTGGATATTTAATTGTCCACGTTTTAATATTTAGAGTTCATTCTATTTTATGGTCGTGTGGGTATTATTTCGAGTTGCGAGTTTTCCATGACGCACCATATCTTTATGAATTGTCCTCCGTTATTTAAGGGTCGATTATTATGCCCCACCCCCGTTTTGGGTGTTTTGGGTATGGCATATTGTTTATATTTTAGTACATTTGAGTATCGAACTATAACCCCGTTTTGGGTGAATTGTGGGTTGTATCGTTTTATAAGAAATGCATGTTTGGGAAGCATTGTCTTTAAAAGTGTATATTATGGGGAAATGTGTCGTTTCCATTTTGAAGTATAATATATTCGAAGGATCTTGCTTTAAAACTGATTTCCTGTCTTCTAAAGATTTATTCATTCATGTTAAAACTCTTGAGCTCACTAGGCGTTAAGCCTAACCTTTTTATTTGTCATCATGTGCATCAGGTTCCAGTTTGGGGTTCGGATTCTAATAGCCTCACGAAGAGTTGAGCCCTAGCCTTACACAAGAGTAAGTAGTTGGTGAAGTCTTCCGCAGGTTGAGGTTAGTAACTGTTTGTTGGGTTTAGTAGCACCCGTCCTTGTCATAGATTGTATGTATAGAATGAATGTGACTATTGAGGTTAATTCTTAAATTATGTTTGTAGACGAATCAATTATTGATGTATTTAGAATTTTTTTAATAAGTTGTTATTTCCAGATTTGAGGGTGTTACATTAGACCAACCGCACGATTTAGATTTCTCAACACCAGAACCATAACCTACACTCCAATCTCCTTCTCACACCCTCACTAGGGTCCATATCTCACTATGGCAAATCTAAAACATAGATCCCCATTTCCGCGTCTCTTGACAAAGTTCTCCCTCTCAGCTTACCTACTTTCCCGACGATCCCAAATGTACCGAATACACATTTACGTTACTATGCTTAGCCAAACGGTTACCCACGATTCTCGTTCGAGTTATTCAACCAATCCCTTCCAAGACCATCCCCAATGCTCGAAGGTGCCACACAATTCTCGCTCCCCAAACAGGATTGACCTGTCCGCTAGAATTCCTTCACACTCAAGGACTACTTCGACAACCCCAGAAATCTTCTTATCAACTACAAAACATCACAAACTAAACATTTGACATTTCCTTCAATATTCTAGCGGTAAAAGATAAACCCGTCTACAACTCACCGCAACCCAGAGCACATAGTTCCTCTCTTAGATAGCCACCCACTAACATCCGAAAAATATTATCAACTTAGCACTACCATGATGCCAACCATACACCCACACCCCTTAGCAACATACTTGCCACTTTTGAAAAAAAAAAACTCCCCAGAAATCACAGAGCAAGGATTCCCACCTATGCTCCTCTTATATCAATAACACAATCCTACTACCTAACCTCACGGAAACTCCTTACCACTTCAAAGACTTGCATGACTACTATGGAATAACAATATCACCCACTCATCCATACAACCATCACCCAACCACATCATCACCCTACAGTCAAAAAAATTCACAACTACTTTGTACGCATACCAGATACTGTCCTCTTCATACCGACCATAACCCCAATAATTGAAATAACGACATTTAACAACTTTGTCTTCCTCGAATCTGGTTAGACCACAAGGTCGTGATCATCTAATTCACTCAACATGTTCTTGCTCCTTGGCGACTCATCACAATCTGCCAGAACCAAGCTCGAGTAACCTATAAGATTTAGCGTACTACCTTGCTAACCAGAATGCTCAAAGTACAACCACAACAGTTGTGTTAAAAACTTCACTCCTTTATGAATCATCAAAACCTAATAGGGTTTTCCCTCCCCAAACTAGCCATATTCCATTTTCCATAATGCCCACACAAAGTGGTCCAACATCACGCCCGATACACACCTTTCCTCGAACAACTCCTTACTTCCTCACGAAGATTCAACAAAATACCCATAGCTACCTCTTAAATTTTTAGTGTTCCGACAATGACTTATTGGTCGTTGACTTCAACATCTATAGTCAACACGGTGATACTTTGACACTTCGTTCGACCAACTAGGATTCCCAACGAAACCTACTTCTTCCAACGCATCACACTAACTCTGTCCCCCTCCACCTTCACACGCTGAAGGCAAACAGCTAACCTGCTATGTAGTCAAATTACCAAACCACTTCAGAACTCCGGCTCGACGCTGATAAACTTTCATCGAAGTACCACAACGTTACTTATCAACATGCTGATATAAGAAGTATCTTGACGATTTCGAATTCCACCCACATAACTACCCGCCAACAACCACATCTCAAACTACCGCACAAGAGGGTAGGCTACTACCGAACGAACGTTCCTATCGACAATGACCGAAACCTCCGTTATTCACTGTCCTTCCCCGAAGGAAATACCAAGATCAAGATTTGACCATCAACGACTCAAATGACATGCTTATACTCTCCAAACCCTTCTTCATTCTTAGTTGCGACATTTCTCACAACCTAAAGAGTTCATAGCCTTCATGCATGACAACACTAATAATTTAAAACTTTTGACATGTTTGAAAATTTTGACAAGTACCACAGTACGATGCAAGCTTGAGTGAATGCAACACAACACCGCCATATTTGAATAACCATTCTCAACGATTTCAAAGATCGTTCACACTCAATACTCTCGATAAAATAAACCTTGTTCGGCCAAAATCAACGTTGGCAAAATGAAAAAAATACTTTCAAGGAATTTGCTCATGCGATTGTAGGAATACGACAAATTACATACACTAAGCGATTTAGTCGGCTCTCACTTATAAAACCATGTGATCAAATGTTGTTACGATTTCCACAACAAAAGTTAACTTTTTATAAAAGAATAAGATAATCCTCCCACAACCAAAATTCAAAATTTATCACCTAACGCAATAAACTTGTCTTTTCAGTACAAACACACGTTTACACGCGTCGTCATGTTTTCCAATGAATACCTCGCAAGGCACACACACACCCCCCCCCCCCCCCCCCAAATATCTGACATGAAGGACACCAACAATTTGTTCAAAACATAATGCATGAGACTCACTTTACATTGAAGATTATTCACTCTAGCAAGGTCAATTGTTTGCACTCACCACAAAATATCACAGACTCCCTACTTCCGACCAACCAGTTAGGATCATCAGATTTGCCACAACCCCCGACACCAACGCTTCCCAACATCTTTGTATGTCCAAGTACTAGTTACCACCGCGACTGATGATTCGTAGTTCATTTGTTCTCATATTGACCCAAATAAACTTACCAACGTTAGCTCATTTCCATCCTGTCCTCACTCCATTTTATTAGTCACACTGATATCATCTCTCAACCACCCGTGTCACCCTTCAATAAACTACAGATTCAAAAAGCTCATTTCTATCATTCGATTCTTGGGTTAAAACTCTCCTGATTCCCATTGATTGACATAACAAACTACTAAACCGGAGACTCCCTTGAAGCAAATAGCTCACCTCCCATTGCTATTCTTCCCTTTATGGACCCAAGAAGTTCTTCCTCAAGACAAAATATCTACATTCCGCACAATGCTCATCCCAAACGGTATTAACCTTAAAACCGTAAATGAGCTCACACAGCACAGTAGACCAACACTATCATTTCAATGATAGAACTCACTACCCAAAGCTACCACTGTCTATTATCTCAACAATAGTAATCGAGTATACCCATGCACCTATAAATTCATAATGACATTGGTAAGATGCAATTCTTAATTTACCTTACATGAGAGTCCTCACTATCTTTGTCATGACTCTCGATGATCAAGGTCTTCCTTAAAGGCTTTGTATATTCTCAGTTGTGTCCCTCTACTCCACAGTTTAAGTTTAGGCCCATCCGGTCACCTAAATCCCTTAAACTATGGCTCTAAAACCAATTGTAACAACTCGAAGTCGCAAAAATAATGCATAATCGACTCTAATATAAATCAATGCCAAACGACCCCAAAACAACAATTCACATATCAAGGTTTGCGGAAACAACCTATTACACAACTGAGATTTAATACATAATTAACTAAATCCGGGATCTCGCAACAATCTTCTCTTACGCCACGCTTCTCGCCTACAACTTCTCTTTGCCCTTGCTAGAACCCTCTGTCGGGTACTTTCCTGAAAAGGTTTTTAGTTTGGAAAAAATGAGGGTTAGACCGAAAGGTCTAGTGAGTTCCCTCTCATACAGTTCACGCCAAAGCCACATAAAAGATTTATCGAAATATAAACTAATTCAGCTTTTAAAATAAAACATCATACTTACAAGCACGTTTTTGGCACACACTACCATCACGCGGAGGTAACAGTGTGTCTGGCTTATACTGCCTTATTTGGGACACACACCCCAATGGCATATACGAAACAACCCCCCCCCCCCCCCGGTATGAGCACAGGAGGGAGACACCCCCGACTTCGCCATCTCACTAACAAGAATGTATGCATACATTTCCACATATCAATCACAATAAAAACATAACCCGCATTGAATGGTAAAATATAACTCGCATTGAATGGTAAAACATAACTCGCATTTAACAAAATCTCACATATATAACATATCACGTAATCATCAACGAGGATTTGGTTAGAAAAACTCAACTGTTTTGTAATGATTCCCTTACGATCTTGACGCACGTTCTAACACCTATACTGATCACCTAAGGGAGGTACAAGTTTTAAGTTTCGAAAGAAAACCCAGCTAAACCACTCTACCCGCGCTCCCTTTCTCTCTCGCTGACGACACCCGAAATAATTACCGGGGTTACCCGACTCCCGGGTCTTCCCCGGTCTACCCCGCCTTCTGGTTTCATGCTCTCCCCGGGCGCCCCGACTCCCGGGGTTGCCGCCCGAGTCCCTCACCCGCCTCCCGGGTCTAACACCTCCCGGGCTCCCCCGACTCCCGGGGTCACGGCCCGGGTTTCTCACCCATCCTGACTCCCGGGACACACACACCTCCCAGGATCCCCCGACTCCCGGGGTCATGGCCTGGGTTACACATATATCCCCCCCCCCACCCGGGACTCCCGTATCACGGGGCCCTCACCCGGGTGCGTTGCAGCGACGACTGAGGTCTCGCCGAGTATGCTCAATATCGAACGAAACATGGTTATTCCATGAGATCGATTCTAAGAACACAGAGGGAAGATTTATTGCAACGATTTGAGTGAAGACCCTCAATTGACGGTCATCGATTGGGTATTCCTCACTCTAATTCACCCAATAAAAACCTCCAAGGGTTCCCAAAACACCCAAACATCTTACAAAAGTCTATGGGAAAACAATTCTAAAAATAGAAGATATGATTTGAGTTAAGAGTTATCTTGGTGAATCAATTCCTTCAATCCAAAACCTCCTCTTCTTGTGCACTCGCAAATGCTTTCTCCTTCCAATAACTTCTCTGATTTCAAGCCGCCTCCAAACAAGAATGAAATTAGAAAAATGGGAGAATTAGGGTAAAAACCCCCTTTTCTCCTTTATTTACAACTACCCCCTTTCACTTTAGACTTTGGCAACCTATCACCCAACTTCCAACTTTTATTATTTTAAACCCGGTTATTACAATTTTGCACTAACCCGAAAATATTGGAGGCGGGCGATGTCTTGTGGGTTGCGCACATTGTCGTGTGAATCATTTATGATTTTGTATGTCAATCATATATGATTTTGTATTTACTCTGTTGTTTTCGTGTTTTCTTAAATAAATGTTGTTCTCGTATGAACTCACCTCTCTCTCCATATATATATATATATATATGATTAAACAAGTTTAATAATTGATGATATTAGAAAAATGGTCCTCTATATTACTTAACCTTTTGTCAACTACATGCCACCCTTATGTTGTTTTTTTAATATTTTGAATAAATACCATTAAACTATAGTAAATAATTTTGTTTTCATTTTATAATAATAGACCTTGATTTTATTTTTTCTTTTGTTAAATATAAATTAGATTCATCACCAAAATATTTTAATTATTATCAAACAACATGTCAACTAAAAATGTTTTTGGCTTATGAAAATGTGTTAATCGTAAGATGCATGGGTTGATTAGAAACGTCTGTACATACGAGAATAATTAATTATAGAAGAACAAATTAGTAACGATAAAAGTCAACTCGAACCTCCGTAATATGATTGTTGCATCCAATGTCTTACTTAATTCGGGATATTAATTTTAAAGTAACTTTGTTGTATTTAGAACTCGTATATATTTTCATGTAAATTGGATAATTCTTCAATTTTAGAACTCAACTGTTATAACAATTCATTCTCAATTCTGTATACTTTTTTAGACCTTCGTTTAGGGGTTAAATGATTTAAGTTGATCATACCATTGATCGATGATATGATTGTTGTAGAAAATAATAATACATAACTAACAAATATTTTTCTGTGATTGGAAATATATAACATTTGAATCAAATGTCACAAAAGCAAAATCTACACTTTAAATATGATTGACACTGAAAAATGAATATTGAAAACTTACCGAACTAACAATATTTAAAACAACTTAATAATCATTGAATTAACAAGTTTACTAAGAAACTGAGCAGAATCATAAACCTTGAAATAAACGTACAATTTCAAGAAGATAGCATTGAAAGGGATGCATGTATAAATAATAGCATTATCTTTATGGGTTTGGTTGATCGGGTTTAAAGCACTTGAACAATCAAACATAATGTTTGTGGTTTGAAAAATCTCAACCCAACCCAACTCAATAAAAATTGTCATCCAACCCAACCCAAACTGTATGGGTTTGGTTGGGTTGGTCGGGTTGAAACTTTAATACATCATTTTATAATCAAACTAAGTGATTCCGTTTAAAATAAAATAACATCAAAATGAAAATATAAAAATAAAGCTAATAAGAGAAGAGAATAGAAGAGTAGAAGAAGAATATCTCTTGTCTATTGATCCTATTGATATTGAAGATTTTTAAAGACTTGAAAGTTAGATTCGTGCGATTTTAATCGGCGTGTGGTCTCGCCGATAGATCTAAACCACGACTAAGATAGGAAGATTTGAGAATTGATAGAAAAAAGAGCCGCTAAAAGTCTAAAATCATAAATAAATAAAAAGTAAAAACGTACAAGTTTTTGTTGGTTTGACGGATTGGTCAGGTTATTTTGGGCTAAACTCGTTTCCAACCCGATTGATGTGGTTTGAGCAAAATTTGTATCAATCATGTATCAAGTTATATTGAGTTGAGTATTTTTGCATTTTTTCGAGTTAGGTTAGCCGGGTTGGTCAAAAATTTGAGCACCCCTAATTATCTGGTTGCAAAACCAAGTAAAACGAAATCCCAATTATTAAATTTCCAAAATACGTAACAAATAAATAATTGTAAGATTAATAAACTAAAAGAAAGTAATATATACACACATAATCAAGTTTTTTACATGAAAAACAATTTAAATTTTTTGGGGATTTGCAGTAGATTGATTAAATTATGTTTATTAATATGAAAGTTTTAACCGCAAAATTTAAAAAAATAGGATATATTGATAACCTAAATTAAAAATATCCGTTAATGACCCCACAAAACATTTTCTATACGTATATTTCTCGTCTTCACAAGTCTTCAAAAATTGTTAGCATGAAATTAAAGGGGATATGATTAATTTGTTTCATTATGAGATAGAACCCGTTTACAGAGATGGGCACCCGAGAAACCTTCTATTAGTGCATCGTCGATTTGGATGATCATATATATATAGTCTAAATCTTGTTTATTGTGTGTATATATATATATATATCTAGCTACATACAATCCTCTATCGGATCTGAATCTAACCCTAACCCTAACCCTAACCCCATAAATCCTCTTCTCCAACTGACACACATGGATACCAAAAACCCACTGCATACAAACCCTAAACCTAACTAGCATAAGATGTAAAGAAATTTGGAGATCAACCCATCAAAAATTGAAGCCTAGCTAGATTATCTTCATCGATCACATATAATTTCCCAACTACCCACTTTTGATTCATCTCACAATTGAATTTGCTGTTCATCTTTCAGTCTAATTTCTTCTACGCTCAAATTCCATCTGGCATATATTGGTTCTTGAATCATCGATCAGAAGAATTTAAAACCGATCGATCGGAGATGGATCCAACAGCAGCATCTGCACACGGCCACTCTCTTCCACCTCCCTTCAATACAAGAAACTTCAATCTCCATCAGTTTCAACAACAAAATTCCGAAGATGAACAAAGTGGCACCAGTGGTCTCAACATGGGTGGCCACAAAAGAGACCGTGATCAAGACAAAACCAACGACGACATGTTAAACAACCACAGCGGCGGTGGTGGTAGCAGCGAAGGCAAAGACGGAGAAATGGGAAGAAGGCCACGCGGACGTCCTTCGGGCTCCAAAAACAAACCCAAACCACCCATCATAATCACCCGCGACAGCGCCAACGCACTCCGCACCCACGTCATGGAGGTCTCCGACGGATGTGACGTCATGGACAGCATCAGCACCTTCGCTCGCCGCCGTCAACGCGGCGTTTGCATCATAAGCGGAACCGGAACCGTCACTAACGTAACCCTCCGGCAACCGGCTTCATCGGGGGCAGTTGTGACATTACACGGAAGATTCGAGATTCTTTCGTTGTCGGGTTCTTTCCTGCCGCCGCCAGCACCGCCGGCGGCGACGGGGTTGACCATATACTTAGCTGGTGGACAAGGGCAGGTGGTGGGTGGGAGTGTGGTGGGTGCACTTCTAGCGGCGGGGCCGGTGGTTATCATGGCGGCGTCGTTTAGCAACGCTGCGTATGAAAGACTTCCGCTTGAAGATGAAGAAAGTGGTTTGCCGATGCAAGGGGGTTCACTTGGATCTCCGGGAGCTATTACGCCACCACCGTCGCAACAACAACTGCTGAATGATCAATCGCTGTTTCAAGGGATGCCACCGAATTTACTGAACTCGATTCAGTTACCGAATGATGCTTATTGGGGTAACAATGGTGGCGGTGGTGGTCGTCCTTCTTTCTAAAAAAATGTAACTGCATGTACTCTCACTGAGCGAATTTTCAGGTTTCGATTCTTTAATTTTCATCTTTTTAATTGTTGTTATTTATGTTGACTCTTGATTTCTGGTTTTTAATTTCTTTGTTTCTAGGGTTTAATTTCTTGATTTGTGTTTGATGTTAAGATGACATATATAATTTATATATATATGCTTGTATCAATTTGTATTGTAAGAGCTTTTCCAAATTTTGATTCTTGTTGACAGGTTGGGTGATTGGGTTGGTACTAAAATCGAATAAGCAGCACAAATTGATCATTTTTGTTATGTTCTTGGTTCTTAATTTTATGAACCTATAAATAAAAACAACGATTGATTTAATTTGTGCATGTTATGTTGATCAAATACATTAAGTTGTCGTAGGCTCGATAATCACACATATGTATATATATATATATATATATTCCACAAGGCTTGACAGTTTGAGTGTAGATATAATATATACGAGTATGTGCAATCGATCGTCTTGAAGGGAACTTATGGTCTTTAATTTCATTCAAATCTTGGCCTATTGAAGGGTATGAAGAGGTTGTATATGGTGTGCATTACACTATAACAAAATTGTCTAAATGCTGTAAAAGATTGGTTCATAATTTAGATTTAGCTTTATTTTATCAAACTATATATCATGTGTCTTATATATAAGTTCATATGAAGTTTTTGGGCTTCTTAATAAGTTATTTATTTATTTTTAAAATAAAATTTATTACCTTTTTTATATGGCACTTTTAAGAATTGTCCTATAAATAATTTTTTCTATGATACACTTGTTTTTATACGACACTATTTTAAACAATATCATATATATTATAAAATTAATAATTAAGATGCTAAATGTATTTTAAAATTATCTTAAAAACTTCTTTTTGAAAGGTCATATATATCCAATAAATTTAATGTAAAACTACTACATTGGAGGCACAAGCATTTGATGTTATAATTAAGACGTACAGTTTATTAGAGATTTTTACGATCCTAAAAACCCTACTTTATTGGAGTGTTAAAAAGGGTTGTGATTAATTTCCAAAAGCTTGAGCGTACGTACTTGATTAATAGTTGGATTAATTTGGAAAGGAAGATCGGTTGCTTTGTTGTGAAGCAATATTGACAAATACAGTACACTTCTTTTGTTTCTTATCGACGACTCGTGTCTGTCACCTGCTAATTATATATATGCTCTTCTTTTATATATATATATATATATATATATATATATATATATATATATATCCATTCTTTTATATATTCATTTTCTTTGGCCTTTTATATATAACCAAAAAATTAATGATTAAGTAATTATTATTCTTAATTTTCTAATTAATCATTACTTCATTTTACAATTTTATTTCAAAATTTTAATTAATGTTCCAATTTGCTTCCGAAGCTTCCAAAATACTTATATCGACTTTAACTTGGAGTACGAAATTTGTCCATAAACTCGTTTTACGTTTTGGTATTTTATTTTCTGACATACAAATAATAAGTTAAAGTGTATATATATCACTACTAAAATAAATCGTATTACCGACGGCTGAAACAGTCGGTAAACCGTCGGAAAAAGGCTTTAGCGACGGTTTTGTGACGGAAATGATTGTTGGTAAAAAGCTGGTCGATAATATTCAGCGACGGTTTTCCGACGACAACTACCGACAGCTTACCGACGGTTCCAGTTACCGACGGTATTTACTTATTAAAAATAAATATAAAATGAAATGAAAAAAACAACCGTCGGTATTTCACTAATTTTTCTGACGGTTTTCCGACGACTTATTAAAAATAAATAAAAAATTAAATTAAAAAGATATCGTTGGTAGGCCGTCGGTAAATACCGACTGCTTTTTGTCGTCGGTAATTGTCGTCGGTATTTCACATTTTTCTAGTAGTGTATATATATCGAATTTTCCAATGTAAATTAATGGATAGTTAATTTTTTAAGTGAGGCACACACACACATGGAGGTTAAGTGGGTATCAAGTGCACGAGGGACAACTGTATTGTGGTTCGTAATGCATCCTGGAAGTTAGTTCTTAATGGTTTCTGGGAATTCATAAATTAACTTTAAAAAAATCAATGTGTGTGTTTGAAAATAAAGGTCTACTATACTAGATACACTTTGGTTTCTTTTTCTTTTTCAATTAAGATTATTTTAATGTTTGGATCGAATTTTATTTTAAACGTTCAACCCAATTCCCATAGTTTGTGTTGGTTAGCTGATCGTTAGATGTACGTTGATAAACAAACGATAGTTTCTTAAATCTTTTAGGTTCATGACTTCATCTTAGATTGTTCATATAGAATTAAACAATGTAGGTAAGAGAATAAAGGAAACTATTTTAGAGATTTCTATTATCTTTTACTAGATTAGTATTATGCTATATATCATTTCCTAGATTAGCATTATGGTATATATCTTTTTTAGAGATAAGTGGCTAATCTCCTAGTATTTAAACCCTTCTTTATATCTTTCTTTTCAAGACACATAAAAAGGAATAAACCAATTTCTTTATGGTATTAGAACGAGTTTTGTGAAACCCCATCGACAGCCACACCATGACCAGAGAAGGCCCAAAAACGATGAATCCTTCATCAATCCCATTTCCCCTTTCTATATTCATCCATCCGATTATCCGAAGCAAATGCATGTCAATGAAGTTTTGACGGACAACAACTATGGTGATTGGGCTCAAGAGATGAGAAATTTCTTGTTCGCCAAAAACAAGATTGGATTCATTAATGGATCAATCGCGACCCCGGAATAACAATCACAAGAGTACATGGTGTGGATGTGTTGTGATGCTATGATAAAGGGTTGGCTTACCATTGCGATGGAGAGAGACATAAGAGGCAAAGTTAAATACGCAAGTACGGTGGCAAAAATATGGGCTGACCTAGAAGAAAGGTTCGGGAAAGAAAGTGCGCCAAGGGCTTATGAATTAAAACAGTCGTTGCCCCTTACACGACAAAACGATGTCTCCATCTCTGCCTACTACACCAAGTTACGATCATTGGCCTGAACTAACGGATTGTGACATGCTTGATTTCAAACGTGTTGGCAACTACAGGTGGTACTTGCACTCCTCTTTGTCCCACCACTACCGTTGGTGTAGCATAATTCCTCATGGGAATTCGATTTGGTGGTGGTGGTGGGTTATTGACCGGGATCTCACCATTCATGTTGTTTTTAGCCAGCAGCCTTGGATTGCGGTTTCTGGCTTCTCTGCATAGTTGCCTTGCGGTTCTTTCGATTTCTGGGTCAAGAGGCTCGAGATCTCTGAAGAGTCTCCTCCTTGGCATAAACCAAAGAGCAACCTGCAATCAAAACACAAGTCTTAGACTCCAAAAATTTGAAAGAATAATAAAACTGAAAATTAAAAAGTCCAATCTAATAATCTTTATAGTGGGTAGTTATATCAATACAAAACAAGTTCCCTCGCAACGACGCCAAAAACTTGACAAGTCAGGTTTACACCCTTCTCAAACGGACCGCAAGTGTACGGTGTCATATCAAGTAATACGTACGGAAGTACGAGTATCGAACCGTAGGAACTTGGTATTAAGTACCACAAGACTATATCGACTATTAACTAGACTGAATAATATTGGTTTGTTTGGTATTTTTGCAACATAATGAAAATAAGAAAGCTTAAAGGTAAACTTGGAGGCTTAAACTGATTAACTGCTGATAAGAAAATTGGGGGTTGGAATCATATTTAGCTTATTCTACCTTAAATTGTGAAGGGTTGCACATTTTGTTATAAGATCCAATGAAATTAATCTTGAAGATAACTATTATACTTTCTCAAGCTATAACCATCATAGCAATTAACAATGAAACTTCATCTTTCGATCTCAACATTCAAGTTAAATTGCTTATAAAGACTGGATTAAATCATCTATGGTGGAATAGGTATATCTCTATCCGATTCATACCATAGGCATACGACAATCACATCTAATCATTATATACTTTTCTCAAAGACTATGATAATCAAGAAATATCCAATTAGCTGATCAGACCAAAAGAATTACATCGAAAATATGTCATATGCTTCATTGAAAAAGAATTCACAAAAGATACAAATCCCAATCACAAGTTTGAATGTAAACGTCACCAAATAAAGATAGAATAGCCTTCCCCCAACCTAATTGATAAAGGAATCGATTTGTAACAGTCAGGAGGTAGGCGCGATCGACCGTGCGGATGAACTCGTGTCGCGATCTGTGCCGAGCACTGTCTGTGTGGCTGCGCGGATTGACTTGCGCCGTAATCTGCGCGGAACACTGTTTCTCAATTTCACCACTTTTTAAACTTTGGCTCAAGTTGCTAATTTTCTCCTTCATTCAACTAACCAATTGTCCGACTTTGTCGAACCCCGACAACCTATACTTTATTCTAAAAAAAACTCATTAGATTTAGCTATCTTACTTGGACACTTGCAACCAAATGTCCGATTTATGATTAAAAATAATGTCGAAAACGACATTATCAATAACCCCAAACCAAGCGTTGCTTGTCCCTAAGCAAAACAACGTAACAATCAAACTTACATCACAATCACAGAAAACAAGAAATTACATGGTAAACAATCGGGCACTCACAATCAATTCATTTTCCTATTTTGACATGGTGAAATAATGGAGTCCAATCCTAAATGCCTCATCTCGGTTAACCAAAAACCATGACCATTGGTAGTTGAATTCAAAGAAGTTCAGTGTGTACCAAGTTGTGTACCAGTGAAATGACGATAGGGAAAACATTTCGCCTTGACTCTATCTTACGATGGACTCTCGTCTCTCGAGTCCTAGGCTTTCACAAATAACAATTCATGCAGAGAGAATTTATGACCAATAAAACTCAAGATTAATTCTGCATGATAGGAGAACTGAAAAACGCTCGATGTGCGAAGTAATCTCAGAAAGGAATTGAGTAGTAAGACATGGAGGACATCAATTTCAGTTTACTCAACTGTGTTTTCCATCAGAATCACCAGGCAATTGAACATTTTGGAGTGTTACAAGAAGTGGGAAAAACAAGTATCTTACATTATCTTGAATTCCTCTTTCCCTTAAGATCTACTCCATGCCCTTTTCTTTTATTCACCGAAGTTGCCCCGAACCTGATATTATTAGATTTTTTTTACACATCTTCTTTGAGTTTGGTGTGGATTGACAGGTAGTAATGGGCAACAACAGCTTTGACTTAAGGACTTGATGGTTTCAAACCCGACTTTGATTCCTAAGGTCTACACAACTAATCAACTAGAACCTACTGTCTGTCCAGATGCTAGTCTTTACTACTCAATACAACAATAATAGCGAGATTAACTATTATCAATCTTCAAGAATACGAGTGGTGTATAGGATTAGCAATGAAAATCACACTCAAAACATCGAAAAAGATCAACATGTAGGCTCAAGATACTCTTTCCGGTAGTCTCCACTAATGTCCCTAATCATACATCTCGTTGGTCTTCCCTCAGTAGGTACCTCACTACCTCAAATTCTCCGCACAATAGTCAGGTTTAGTTTTCCAATAAGAGGCTTAAGATCACTTAAAGCTTGTGTGAAGATAAAAAAAATTAAGCTTGAAAAAGCACACACAAGCGTATATAGGACAATTAAACTGGGAAATGGAAAGATGATTGGTACGTGTGCCCGATTGGACAACCCCAAACCTTACCAACTCATTGTCCTCAATATGAAAGAAGTAAATGGAATTAATCAACTAAACAAAAGTATCATCATGCATTTAAGTACATTTATCCAAATAAAAGCAGCCAATTCAGAGTTCAAATACGAAGGCTCCAGTAAGAGAAAATAACCAACCCTCAACCGTTACGGTTAAGGCGGTGATAAGTTGAGGCACCGGGAGGTTGCCTCCTTTGTCGCCTAGCAGGTGGCAGGTTTGAAGGACCCACTTCACTTAGTTCAGGCTCTCCCGTGATCAGTCGGCGCAACGCCATGTAGTGCCCTTCCATCCTGTCCTCCATTCTTTGTTCCATTAGATCACAACGGTTGTTGAAGTGTTGAGTGAGTCCTGGAATATATGTTGGTAGTGGTCCCTCATGATTATCGGCATCCGGGTGGTAGTCTACGTCATCATCCTCACTCGCCTCCATGTCGTCAACCCCTTCCGGTATGTCTATCTCCTCGTTGTTGACATCGCGTCTCCTATCTAACTGTGCCGCCGCTTGGGCACCAGCGTGATATGTGTGTTTATCGTATGATGGTAATGGAGGTAGAGTGGGTCCAACCACACACCCAACGTCCCTGCAAAATTTTGTGATTAAAGAAGAGAAAGGTAGGATACCCGTGGTGTTGTTGTCTAACGCTACATCAATCACCTGGAGCTGGATGATATGACCAATATCCATCGGGAGATTAAACTGGATGCAGTAAAGTACTCTGGCTACGTAGGAGTCAACCGTAGTCTCGTGAGTGGAAGGGACTAAATTGCATTTCAAGAATTTCATCCAGAAAGCAATTTCAGGACGAAGCTCGCTTTTCTTTATCTCCTCTTCTTTTGGAATCCAGTGACCCCGTCCACTCCTTCGCAAGGTTGATGACAACACCTCGTTGTGCTCTTCATGCTGCCCAACTCCCGGAATTGGTGATATCCCATATGTCATCCCCAGATTATTGGGACAGGAAACTCCATAATAAGCGCAAATATCATCCATTGTCAACCGGACCAACGTATTCCCAACCAACACCGAGTGATATTCATTGAATGTTGGTGGTCTCATTGAGGCATAAAACTCTAGGACCAAGGTTGGATCATAGGGTTCTGGCTCAACTAAATAGTTCATCCAACCCCTTTCTTCAGCGATCTCTCGTATTCGAGGATTGGGTATTGCATGGAGGTTCATCCCTCGTTCTGAGTGAATTGGCCGTATGTGGAAGAGCGCACGATGCTAGTCTATTCTATCGTTGGTCCTTTCCGTCAACGCCTATCTCTCACCACGGCTGAGAGTGTAGTAGTGGTACCATTTGCCTGTGGTGTCGGGATTAGTGCGAACCATATTGCCTGCAAGATGAACAAGCAACAACAAGTATATCATTGTCTATGTAACCCCAAACCTAATCTTTGGATTAGGTATTCCCTTGTAGATCCTTATAATTCACATACATAGGGGCACCCCAAACCAAAGTTCACTTTGGGGTGTTGTGTGGATGGTTGGAACGACACCCCAAACCAAAAGTTTGGTGGGGTGTTAAAGAACTTAGAACCCAATCTCACACAAAAACACAATACAACAATGTTATCAGCAGTTAAAGCACATTCCACAATTGTCCACCGGTTCATGCATCTGATAAAAATATTACTGATAACTACATGCAATGAACCAGAATCCTAAGATTTGATGGACTTCACAAGTGTTTCGACAAAAATTTCGAGTATTGATCATACTTTGCATAACATTCATGTACAACAACTCCAACTTAGTCAAATACTTGAAATCATCCACATAAGTACCCTACTTACACCATTTATTCCAAAATATGAAAGAAATTCCACATACCATAGTGATGCATCCACAAATCATCAATTCAAGAGATGAGAGAGCGAGAGATACACATACCTTGATTAAGTGAAGATGGTAGATTGAAGAAAAGAGCGAAAAAACCTTCTTGAATCTCTTAAAATCGACCTTGGGGATGATTTTTGGGGAAAATTTGGTGGTTAAGGATGTTAGGGTTTAGAATTTTGAAGATGGTGGCCGAAATGGGGATTTTATATGTGCACAGGGTTTCAGCGCAGATAGATCCGCGTGAAGATTCGTGCGGGACACTGGAATGTTCGAGTCTTACCTTGCGGCGTGGATGGTAGCGCGTATGTATCCGCGTGGTGAAACGCGCCAAGCACTGTTCATCTTCAGTTCTTCCTCCTCTTCGAACTCAACTTCAGGAAAACACACAATACAAAATAACAATCTAAAACGCTTAAAAACTACCTACGGTGGGTTGCCTCCCACCCAGCGCCTTATTTAGTGTAGTGGCACGACCTTTCTCTTTCATTCCTTCACCTCATTAATATATAGGCTAGATGCCTCTAGCGGTTCTCCGCCGATGTATGGCTTGACTCGCTATCCATTCACTTGGAATGTGGTCCCGTCTTTCCTTTGCAGTTCAACAGTACCGTATGGAAACACCTCCTTAAACTTGAACGAACCCGACCACCTGGACTTAAGCTTTCTTGGAAACAAACGCAATCGTGAGTTAAATAATAAAACATTCATACCGGGTGTAATTACCTTTTCTCGAATACGTTGATCATGAAATCTTTTGGTTCGTTCCTTGTAGATGGTTGCATTTTCATATGCATCTTGCCTGATCTCGTCCAATTCGTTGAGTTGAAGGAATCGGCGTTGCCCGGCGACATGAAGATCCATATTCAATTGCTTGATTGCCCAAAAGGCTTTATGCTCGAGCTCGACCGACAAATGACATGATTTACCAAAAACCATGTGATAAGGAGTTGTGCCAAGCGGGGTCTTGTACGTTGTCTGATAGGCCCACAATGCATCATCTAATTTGGATGACCAATATTTTCTTGAAGCGCTAACGGTTTTCTCTAGAATTTGCTTCAATTCCCGGTTGGACACCTCTGCTAAACCGTTTGCTTGTGGATGATAAGGTGTAGTTACCTTATGCTTGACAGAATATTTCTTTAATACCGCATCTAAGTAACGGTTGCAGAAATGGCTCCCATCATCACTAATCAAAGCCCTCGGTACCCCAAACCGCGCAAAGATATTCCTTTGTAAGAACTTGATGACCACTTTGGAATCATTTGTTGGAGTGGCGATCGCTTCGACCCATTTGGATACGTAATCCACGACTACCAATATATATTCGTTGCGGTCTGAGTTCGGGAATGGGCCCATGAAATTGATTCCCCAAACATCAAAAAGCTACACTTCCAAGAAAATGTTCATGGGCATCTCGTCTATCTTCGTGATATTACCGACCCTCTAACAACGGTCACAACAGAAGATAAAATCCCTAGCGTCTTTAAACATAGACAGCCAAAAGAATCCCGATTGCAACACCTTGGCCATTGTTCTATCCATACTGAAATAACCACCACACTTTAACGTGTGGCAATGGTTTAGGATTTCGGCCTTCTCTTCGTTCGGTACACATCTTCGGATCATGTTATCGGCACATAACTTGTAGAGGTAAGGATCGTCCCAATAATACCTTTTTGCGTCTGAGAAGAACTTCTTCTTTTGGTGTGAATTCATATTATATGGTACGACCGCTCCCACCAAATAGTTTACCAAATCCGCATACCGGGGCTCTGAATGACTTACTTTCATTAATTGCTCATCCGAGAACGAATCATTGATAATTGAATCGTCTTTTGATCCATTACCCTCGAGTCTGGACAAGTGATCGACTACCGTATTCTCCGAGCCCTTTTTATCCAAAATCTCCAAATCAAATTCTTGGAGTAATAGCACCCAACGGATAAGCCTGGGTTTTGCATCCTTCTTCGTCATCAAGTATTTAAGTGTCAAGTGGTCTGTGTAAACTATTACCTTCGCACTAACCAAGTAAGATATGAACTTTTCACATGCGTAGACAACGGCTATGAGCTCTTTTTCTGTGGTAGTAAAATTTACTTGAGCTTCGTCCAATGTCTTGATTGTGTAATAAATAACATGCATTCTTATATCCTTCCTTTGCCCCAACACGGAACCCACGACATTGTCACTCGCATCGCACATCAAAACGAACGGTAGATTCCAATCGGGTGCTGTCAGGATTGATGCTGAAGTGAGCTCCCTCTTCAATCTGTCAAAGGAATAAATACACTCATCAGAAAATTCAAATTTAGCATCTTTTAGCAATAAGGAATATAAAGGCTTTGTAATCTTAGAAAAATCCTTAATGAAGCGCCGGTAGAACCCGACGTGTCCCAAAAAGCTTCGAACGCCCTTTACTGAAATTGGGTACGGTAGATTTTCTATGGCCGCAACTTTTTCCTTATCCAATTCAATGCCTTCTCTTGAAACCTTGTGGTCAAGTACAATGCCTTCGGTCACCATGAAGTGACACCTTTTCCAATTAAGAACCAAGGTAGTTTCCTTGCATCTTCGTAGAACCGCTTCCAAATGAGCCAAACAAGTATCAAAAGATGGTCCAAATACTGAAAAGTCATCCATGAAGATCTCTATAGTTCTTTCCACCATGTCTAAAAAGATAGCCATCATGCATCTATGGAATGTTGCTGGTGCGTTGCATAACCCAAATGGCATTCTTCGGTAGGCGAATGTGCCATACAGACAAGTGAATGTCGTCTTATCCTGATCTTCCGGGGCTATGGGTATTTGATTATACCCGGAGTATCCTTCTAAGAAACAATAATATTCGTGCCCCGACAATCACTCCAACATTTGGTCAATAAATGGGAGGGGAAAGTGGTCTTTCTTTGTAGCATCATTTAACTTTCGATAATCTATGCGTACCCTCCAACCGGTGACTGTTCGTGACGGAATAAGCTCATTGTTATTGTTTCTAACAACTGTAATCCTACCTTTCTTTGGCACCACTTGAACAGGACTAACCCATGGACTATCCGGAATCGGATAAATAATTCCGGCATCCAAGAGTTTAAATATTTCCTTGCGTACCACTTCCTTCATGTTTGGATTTAGCCGTCTTTGTGGTTGAACCACCAGTCGATACCCATCTTCCAAATTGATCTGGTGAGTGAAAAAAGTTGGACTTAAGCCTTTTAGATCGGCTATAGTCCACCCAATTGCAGATTGGTGCTCTCGGAGAACTCTGAGAAGTTTTTTTCTTTTTTTTGCACTTAAACTAAATGAGATAATCACCGGTAAAGTCTCTTTGTCACCCAAGTATGCATACTCCAAGTGCTTTGGTAGTGGTTTGAGATCTAACTTCGGTGGTATCTTCAATGATGGTTGAGATTTTGGGATTGGAGCTCCCAAATCCTCAACGGCTAACTTGCGGTGTCCCTTGTAGTTGGGTAATGCGTTTAACGGCATTACACTTTCACTCTCTTCGTTGGAATTGACACCGGTAAGCGCATTTTGTAGTGGATCCTCAAACACCACCTCACTACCTCCTTCTCGAATTATTGCTTCCATGACATCAACTCGATAGCATTCATTCGATATCGACTTATGTTTAGCCGCTCGAAAGACATTGAACATGGCTTCCTCTTCCCCCACTCGAAGTGTAAGCTTGACACCTTTCACAACTATCAAAGCTCCTCCCGTGGCTAGAAATGGCCTACTGAGGATTAACGGTATCTCTCTGTCCTCATCCATGTCAAGGACCACAAAATCCATCGGAAAATAAAACTTGTCCACTTTGATGAGCACGTCTTCTTTCTTCAATCACCCCGCAAGGAAACTTAATTGATCTATCGGCAAGTTGTAGAGTGACGTTCGTTGGTTGCACCTCTCCAAGGCCAAGTTTCCTGAAAATTGATAAAGGCATCAAGTTAATGCTCGCACCAAGATCACATAAAGCCTTACTAAAGTCAGAGTTTCAAATATGAACAGGGATAGTAAAACTCCCTGGATCCTTGAGCTTCGGGGGAAGCTTGTGTTGGATAATCGCACTGCACTCTTCAGTAAGAGCAACGGTCGCCTGCTCCTCATTTTTTCTTTTATTTGAGAGAATATCCTTCAAGAACTTCACATATGAAGGCATCTAAGCTAATGCATCTACAAAAGGGATGTTAATATGCAACTTTTTAAATACTTCAAGAAATTTAGCAAAATTAACATCATCTTTGTGTGTTTTCAGTCTATTAGGAATTGGCACACTTGGTGCTACAGGTTTGATTGGTGCTTTATCGTTTGCTCGTTCCAGCTCCTTCTTTTCTTCCTTCTTTTCCGGACTCTCCATTTCTATAATTTCATCCATTTTCTCTTCATCTTCCTCGTCCTATACCACCACTTTCGGTTCTTTTCTTTTCTCCACCACTGACTATTTAGTCAAATTATTTTTCAACTCCTAACCACTCCTCAATTGGATTGTGTTACAATTTTCCCTCGGCGGTTTCTCCGGTTGACTTGGAAATTGGCCTTGGATTCGTGATTGTAACGCTTCCGCAATTTGGCCCACTTGCCTCTCTAAAATATGGATAGAGGCGGTATTCTGATAAGTGGTTGCTTTGACTGTACTAACCGTATTGGTTAATGTGCTCACAAAATATGTAATTCTATCAACCGTTGTATCCATCTTGGTTATGAACTTCATCATCATCTCCTCCATGCCCATCTTTTTATCGGAAGTTTGCCCCTCTTCTTTTCTCCGTTGGTTGTGCCCTGGATGATGATTAACATTGTTAGAGTTAGATGAGGAAGTAAAATTAGAATTATTACCAAAATTTTGATGATTTCCCATTGTCTCTTTTGGGCCAATTCGTGGTTGGCTCCAAGAGAAATTTGGGTGCTTCCTCCATCCTTCATTGTACGTGTTTGAAAAGGATCATTCCGTTGACGGTTACTGTTTTGAAGAAAATTCACTTGTTCTGGCGTCTCAAACTGTAAGTACTGATCAGATGTCTCATCAATTGGCATTAGGCTTTGCATAAATGTACCCTTCAATTGGTTGGTGATGGCGGCCAACTGCGCTTTAATCTGAGTCGTGGATACTAACTACCTTTCTAATGCTTGATCTTAGAGTAGTGTAGCTATGTTCTGACAAGCTCTCAATCAATTCCCACACTTCCTCATACGTCTTGTTCATAAGGGCTCCGCCAACAACAACGGTGATATCATTCTTAAACTGTGGTTGTAAACCTCCAAAAAACGTTTGGATAACCACCCACCTGTGCAATCCATGATGAGGACATCTTTTGATCATTGCCTTGTATCGTTCCCAAGCCTCGTATAGTGACTCTTGGTCCCATTGAGAGAAATGGGTGATTTCTGCCAAAAGTTGAGCTGTACGGACACCATCTCATCCTAATTATTAATTTGCCCCTGTGGAAAATTTTCTTCCCAAGTAGCAGATCCGTCTTGGAGGGAAAAATGGAACAATCTTAACTTGATTGCATCATCTAGCACCCCGTTTATTTTGAATGTGTTGCAATTTTTTTCAAATGAACGGAGATGGCTATGAGGGTTTTCCGATGGTGCCCCTCTGAATTGATTGGCCTGAACTAGCTGGATTGTGCCATGCCTGATTTCAAACGTGTTGGAAGCTACCGTCGATACTTGCACTCCTCTTTGTCCCACCACTACCGTTGGTGTAGCATAATTCCTCATGGGAATTCGATTTGGTGGTGGTGGTGGTGGTGGGTTATTGACCAGGATCTCACCATTCAAGTTGTTTTCAGCCATCAGTCTTGGATTGCGGTTTATGGCTTCTTTGCGTAATTTCCTTGCGGTTCTTTCGATTTCTAGGTCAAGAGGCTCGAGATCTCTGAAGAGTCTCCTCCTTGGCATAAACCAAAGAGCAACCTGCAATCAAAACACAAGTCTTAGACTCCAAAATTTTGAAAGAATAATAAAACTGAAAATTAAAAAGTTCAATCTAATGATCTTTATAGTGGGTAGTGATATCAATACAAAACAAGTTCCCCGGCAACGGTGCCAAAAACTTGACAAGTCGGGTTTACACTCTTCTCAAACGGACCGCAAGTGTACGGTGTCGTATCAAGTAATACGTACGGAAGTACGAGTATCGAACCGTAGGAACTTGGTATTAAGTACCACAAGACTATATCGACTATTAACTAGACTGAATAATATTGGTTTGTTTGGTATTTTTGCAACAGAATGAAAATAAGAAAGCTTAAAGGTAAACTTGGAGGCTTAAACTGATTAACTGATGATAAGAAAATTGGGGGTTGGAATCATATTTAGCTTATTCTACCTTAAACTGTGAAGGGTTGCACATTTTGTTATAAGATCTTATGAAATTAATCTTGAAGATAACTATTATACTTTCTCAAGCTATAACAATCATAGCAATTAACAATGAAACTTCATCTTTCGATCTCAACATTTAAGTTAAATTGCTTATAAAGACTGGATTAAATCATCTATGGTGGAATAGGTATATCTCTATCCGATTCATACCATAGGCATACGACAATCACATCTAATCATCATATACTTTTCTCAAAGAGTATGATAATCAAGAAATATCCAATTAGCTGATCAAACCAAAAGAATTACATCGAAAATATGTCATATGCTTCATTGAAAAAGAATTCATAAAAGATACAAATCCCAATCACAAGTTTGAATGTAAACGTCACCAAATAATCATCCAACCCCCAACATGAGATGATTAGCTCATGTTAGGGTTTTTCATAAGCAAAAACACGAAACTAAAGATAGGAAGGGAAATCATTGTATCAAAAATGAAAGCAATAAAAACACCCTGAAGAAGCAATTCTCTAATCTTCCGTACCCGTCGTACGTGAATCCGCTCGCTCCAAGATTCGATATATTCTCTTCTCTTGTCAATCGTCCAATCCGTTCTTCAAAATTGCCTTTTTCTCTTTATTTTCATCTCTGGATAAAGATAGAATAACCTTCCCCCAACCTAATTGATAAAGGAATCGATTTGTAACAGTCAGGAGGTAGGCGTCGACCACACAGGTGAACTCGCGTCGCGATCCGCGCTGAGCACTGACCGTGTGTCCGCACGGATTGACTCGCGCCGTAATCCGTGCGGAACACTGTTTCTCAATTTCACCACTCTTCAAACTTTGGCTCAATTTGCTAATTTTCTCCTTCATTCAACTCACCAATTGTCCGACTTTGTCGAACCCCGACAACCTGTACTTTCTTCTCAAAAATTTATTAGATTTAATTATCTTACTTGGACACTTGCAACAAAAGGGCCGATTTACGATTAAAATAATGTAGAAAATGACATTATCAGGTAACGATGACGTGAGGGTTTCTATGCTGGAGAAATGTGGTGATGGTCGCTAGGTTTGTCACCGAGGAGTGGGGTTTTCTGTGTTTTATCATCGGTGAAGGGACTATAGGGGAGGGGAAAAAGAGAGGGTAAGGTTATTAATGATTAATGAAAAGGATATTTTTAATAGAATAAAATAAGAAAAAAATTACAATAATGAAAAAGTCTAAAATATCCTCTGAGTTAACAGACCTATTTAACAGAAGTTAGTTTGAGGGACCAAAAGTGAAACAAAATGGCAACCACAATGACTAAAACTGTAATTATTTTAAAACAGGGACGAGATTTGATAGTAGGTGACAACCACAAGGGCCAAAAATGTAATTTACTCTATAAATAATTAGTGAAAGTACACTTCTTATCAATAATTGCTCCTACATAATAGGCGGACAACTTCGAAATTCTACATGTTTGAGAAAAATTATCATACTTAGGGGGTGTTTGGGATTGCTTATTAACTTATTGCGTTTTCAAATAGCAAATAAGTTGTTTTGAGTGTTTCGATTGGAAAAAAGAAAAAGAGACTTATGACATTTCCACCCCGCTAATAAGCAGTTTTTGATAAGTCATTCCTAACTAATTTATTTGAAACTCCTTATTAACTTATTTAACCAAATTACATATTTGCCCCTTTTTTCTATAAGTTAACAAGCACTTTACAAATAGACATAAGTTAATAAGCACTTTTACAAATAAACATAAGTTATTTTAAATAAGCAATCCCAAACACCCCCTTAAACAATAAACATTAGGGGTGAGCAAAGGCGGTACCCGCTCAAAATTCCTGGAACCAGTTCTGGAATCGAAGCTGGAACCGGAACCAATTACACCGGTTCTTTATATTTGGGAACCAGGCCCGAAACCGCCGGTTTCGGTTCCGGTACCGAGTACTCGCTGTCTAATTTTTTATTTTTTTATCATTAATATTATAAAAAAGTAAATTTTAATATATTATAAAGTCCCAACATAAATAAATTAATAAATACCACAAACGTGAAAACTAATACGATAAAAACTAAACACTAATAAATACTACAAACGATGCTTACAAAACAAATAAATTGTAACACTCGCAATATGACGGCTATAAACTGGGTAACCTGAGTGCATAAAACCTGTCATAACAAACCCAAGGTATCATCCCGAGAAAGGGGAATATAGTTGTAGCCTTTACAAAGAATCAAATGAAGAATAATGTACAACAATCTAGTAATCTAACTTAAAAATAAGAAGATTAAGGTCGGATGTTGCTATTCTTCCAAAAATGTGTATCCACTATCACCAATATGTTGGTCAATGCATCTTCCAAAAAGACCACTCTCGGCCCCTAGGCCCTCCGCTCAATCCCGACGACTCCCATCGCTAGATTGATCTGCTATACATGTCATTTTAAGAAAAAGTGTTAGGCTAAAGCCTAGTGAGGTCAACAGTTGCATTAAAATATTTAACGATAAACGTAAATAAGAAAAGTTGAGTTATGATAGGAGTAATGATGCTTTTACCATAAACAGTTACCTCTTGGTTTAACGGGGGAGACCCGCTTACTAACATAAGTGACGGAACACAAAAGTAAGCCACTAGACAGTCAGTAAAGCCAAACACATAAAAGTACACGCAAGGGATGTCAGGCTCAGTGGCTTTAAACTTACACCCACGGAAAGTCAACTTCAACCAAAAGGGCCCTTACGTTGAGATCCTCATCCAATATCGTAATACTTAGCACGTAGGACTTATAACCCAATCCGATGCCTAGACGTGCCTCGACGAGAGGAACTAATGTCCCTACGTCGGACAAAATGCAACAAAAAATGTGGGGTCATGACTCCCAAGTGAAACCAAATATGCCACATAGAGTAAATCGACTAACCGATAAATCAATGTTGCGATACAATATTCAAGATGTTGACAAATGAAGGTTTCGCCCAATAATGCATAATTTTACCAAGAGGTTCCATTTTACATTAGAATCACATACATGTATTCTACCCCTTTGGGTCACTTTAATATTTCAAATCCTTGATTGAGTCCCTAAATACCCAATCCCATATTACGGTAAAACAAGATTCCAATTATACAAACTTATCAGCAGTTCAACATAAAACCTCCTCAACCCATTATTTATAAACTTGGAGACTAGAGCATGAAAAGCATAATATCAAGTCTCATACGTACACACACATAAATCCATAATATCATTTTCCTTTCTTGAAATCCCATCCCAACACATAAACCCTAGAATCTCCAAAATTAGGGTTTTAGGTGATAATACACCTCAAGATATATAAATGTAAATGGAGATGTCTAGTAGGTTAAAAGCTTGATTTTAACATGTATAGAGTTTATGAAAAAGGATGAACTCACCTTGTAGGGTTGTAATTTGGAACCCTAAAATACCAAGAACTAGAGATGATGAGTTGAGACTAGAACTATGAGGAGACTTGAATCTTCAACAAAGAGTGCTTTAACAAAACCTAGATTATCATTAATGGTCAAGAATTTGGTTGTTGAAAAGCATTAATGACAAAGGAAAAAGAGTTGGAGCTAAACTTACCAAGTTCTAGAGAGAAAATCGTGACCCAAGCTCTCAACCAAAATCAGATAAATGACACCCAAGTCTGTTGAACCCGCTTTAATGTCCAGGACGGCCGCGACTATGACACGACGACTATTTAAAAAAATTACTGAAATTATTAAAATTACAAAACTACCCAATCTTTCATTATAAAGAATATATTTGTATAAGGGTATATTTGTAAAATGACGTCTTTCTTTTCCTTTCTCTAAGTTCAAGAACATGAAAAACTATTTTTTTCCTTTCCTTTCCTTCCTTTTCCTTCCATTTCGAGAACACAAATGAAAAAATTATTTTCTTTCGTTTCCTTTCTCTCCCTTTCTTTTCCATCTCTTTCTTTTCTTTTCTCTCCAGATTAGAGAACACAGTGTAAAGACGGGTACCCGCTTCCGATGCTCACCCCTAATAAACATTACATAGAAAAATGTTTTAAGTACGGTGATAGTACTGTTTTGTAGAACTTAATTAAGTTTATAAAACCGAATAATAAAGCGTCCTATTTAAAGTGTTACAATAAGTTTATAAAATGTATTTTTTTCCTTTCCAAAAGTAAGTTTATAGGACGCTTCTAGACGTCTTAGCAAGTTTTTTACAATATTATTAAAATAAAATGTCGTATTAGCTATTTTATAAAATAATTTTAAGAAACGTAATATAAACACATTTACTAGAAATAATTTGTTTTTATAAGACACTTTCAAAATAGTGTCATATACAAAATTAATAGACCTTTTTTTTTCAAGTGCATTAAAGAACTTGTTAAAATGTCCGAAGTCTCCTATAAACTTATTGTAACAATTATAGATATAAGACAATTTATTATTTGGTGCGATTGATTGAGGAGGAGCACACCATATCAGCGTTCGATGGAGATAAAGAAAGAGAGAGAGAGAGAGAGAGAGAGAGAGAGAGAGAGAGAGGTGTTTTTTCTTCATTAAGGGAATAAGAGCAGTGTAAGAGCCCAATAAGCGATGGGGTTACCTCTTGTTCAATAAGAGGATGATAAGACGTTTTAACCTTCTATTAGAAAAAAATATTACAAACGATCTTAATAGCCTAACATATTATCCAATTAGACATAAAAGACTAGTAAGAGCTCCTTATTTTTTCAAAAAACAAACAGAGAAGGGGCATTTTTTTCATTTTCAACTAATAAAGCCGTTTGCAAACAAAATTTGTGTTTTGGTAATAAATAAATAAATACCCGCAAGACAATTGCAACTTAATTTGGTTTTCCTTATCTACATTTTTACAAATGCAATTGTTTGTGATGGTTTGGATGTTAATTCACTCAAAAAGTTTAGAGTGAATTGTGGATTTGGCCCTGTGGTTTTGTTTTCTTTGACCATAGTCATCATTCTATGTTTATTGTGGATATAGTCCTTGTGGTATGCAATATATTGTGTCTAGGTCCCTGAACACTAACACCGTTAACTTTGAAATGTTAAAAGCATCATGTGCCTTGCACACTATGGGTATAATTATCAATTTACTTTTCCCTTTCAATTTAACCTATACGCCTTTAAAACAAAGAATACTAAATTGAGCGTTTGTTATTTGCAACATTTCTTGTGCGGTAGAAGTTTCCTTTTTATAGTTATTTCTTACCTTTGGCATGCTGACTATAGTGTTTTGGGACGTTTTGTTATGGGTCAAATCCTTTGGAATTGAATCGGGTCAAATTCGAAAGAAATCGGGCGACTGGGGTCCGTAGGCAGGCATTCTCGCGGTGTCATAATTGCAGAAAAGCAGCCACCCCTTGGTACATCTTGGGCGAGCATGCCCGACGAGTATGCCAAGGGCATACTCGCGTTTCACAATCGCGCGGAGCAGGTCAACTTCAGTACAAACTGGACGAGTATGCCAAGGGCATACTCGCGTGTCATTGTCGGCGACGGGGTGAATTGTTCTGAAAATTCAGATCTGATTTACGGGGCTTTTGGGGGTCATTTATCAAAAAGAGAAAACACGAACTCTCTTCATTTTGAAGGCGATTTTCAGTCCCTCCTTGCTATCTCTATTCATTGATTGCAAATCCAAGTGGGTCAAGTGAAGTTATTGCATCTCTAGGGTTCCCCCACCATTAATTGAAGTTGTTAGGTGTTAGGAGCTCAGCTCTTCTCCTCTTTTTCACTAGGTGTAACACCCTCAAATTTGGTAAGAGCAACTAATTAAAATCTCGATATAATATCAAATACAGTTCAAAATTCGTCATACCTCAAATATAAAATTCTATAATTAACCTCAACAATTTTAAGCTCCAGCATCAAACAAGGACTAATCCGAAGTCGGGTGCTGCTTAACCCCAATACAAGTTGCTTTTCACAAACCAAAACGGAGGACTTCGCCAAAACTACCCGCTTCTCAAGCACACCACTAGCACTCCACTCTTCATAGTGTTACTAGGAATATTCCCAGCCAGAACCTAATGCACATGCCGACAAATAAAAAGGGTTAGGCTTAACGCCTAGTGAAGTCAAGAGTTTTTCTCATGATCATAAAAATCGTTAAACGGAAAGAGCAACTTGAATCATGATTTCTAAAATGATTTACTTTAAATATGAAAGTGACCATTTTACCAACAACACGCATTATAGGTGATGACAACACCAAGATAAAACATTTCTTCAAGATGTAAATTCAAACCCAAGACTCACTCAAAACGCGGGTAATAATTACTTTCAAATACAGAAAACGCGGACGAAACTCCATTATCCAAAATATCCAAAAACATGGAAAAGGTTTAATAATTAAAACCACAAATCATGGATAACAATCCATACTCAAACGCCGCCGAATACATGGGTAATACTCGATACCCAAAGTAACACCTTTCGGTGACGGGGGAGACTCGTTTTCATTGGACGTGGCGGGAACACAAAAGTGTACCATGTATCTATGTTATAAGCATGTTTTCAAGGATGGACAAACCATTGACATCAACCCTATCCAAGTCTTTAGTAATGTTAGACGTCAACCTTATCCAAGTCTTTAGTCATGTTAGACATCAACTCTAACCGAGTCTTTAGTCATATCAGACATCAACTCAAACCGAGACTTTAGTCATGTCGGACATCAACTCAAACCGAGTCTTTAGTCATATCGGGTATCAACTCAAACCGAGTCTTTAGTCACATCTGACATCAACCCTATCCGGGTCTTTAGTCCCATACAATAAAACCGAATTTTATGCCTATGGATCCAATCTGTTATAGTTTGAATTACATGACTTCAAATTGAATGACCTAGGCACTCGACATGAAATTCTCAAATAGAAGGCAATAAATGCAAATCATCCCCAAAGCTCCACATCGAGTTATCAAAATCGGACATATGTCCCCAAGACCCCACAGGGTTGAATCTGAGCCAAAGAACTCATCAACTCAATGACTATTAAATAAAAGTCATCATAAGCGATAAGACGTATTCACCCAAAGTTCATGCAAAACACATGCTCCAAAACATGATCAACTCGAAAACCCATCATTGGTTGGGACCAACCATTTTCCAATAGAAATCATATCATTTACATTTTCAAAATGACTCAATCATAACAATATGCATTTTCAACCCAATTACACCAAAATAATCTCCATTCACAAGATAAATCATTCAAAGAATCCATAAATATGATTTAGTTATCAAAATGTCTAAAAACCTTAAATACGGACATTTCTCAAGATTTATAAACTCATGGTACTAAGATGCAAGACTCATCAAATAATACCCACATTTGATAAATGTCAAGGAAAACATTTCAATATATCGAAATTAAGAATTTTGGCATGTACATAGTTTTCACAAAGCAACTTGAACTCACCTTGCTAGATTTAGGCTAAATCTAGATTTTACCCAACTTGAGCCTCCTTGGAGAATCTTGAATCCACAAGAAAATCTTTCCAAACCTAGATCCATAAGTTTTCAACCATAAGTAATCATATTCAACCATTTAGAATCGATCCCCAAACATTTTACCTCAAAACCCCTAATTTGGCCAAAACCCTAATTTTTGACCTAATTTCTCCAAAATCCTCAATCCCGAAATTTGAGACACCAACCACTAGGAAATCGCCAATGTAGCATTTATATCCTACAATAAGGTTTAGAAATGGAGAGGATAAACTTACCACTTAGGTTTTGGTGAAAACCTAGAAAACCATAAAATGGAGCTTGAGGTTGAAGATGAAGATGAAGATCATTGTTATCAATCTTCCATCCATGCACTTGGTAGAGTATTGATACTTCACAATTTGGGGATTTGGGGATTTAGAACCCCAAAAACACCATAGATGAAGGAAGTGGGTCTTGGGAGAGTTTTGGAAGAGTTGGGGAGAAAGTGAGAAGTGAAGAATGAGAAAAGGAAGTTGAAACCCGCAATTTAGAGAAGCTTGCCCCCACCATGCGACATTGCCAGGCGACTATGCCTAGGGCAATGTCGCCTACTTGCCCCAGGCCACTATTTCCCTCGTGCGACTTTGCCTGGTGCGACTGTGACTCGTCATAGTCGTCGGGTATTGTATTCGGTCCCATACTAAGCTCCGAAACTTGACTTTTTCAACACCAAGACCCTCGAAACTCCCAGGGACTTTAAATAATGTTTTCCCAACAAAAACCCCACCATTTACAAGTTACAAAAACGTCCAGGTGACCTTTACTTACCAAAAATTACGGGTGTTACACTAGGGTTCTAGGGTTTCACTAACAACCCTATTTGGTGAGTTACTCTCACTTCCTAAGTTATTTATGTTACAAAATCATTATGCTTCACTCATAATCATATCTATATCTTTATTACTACTCATATGATAGATTGTTGTTAGGATCAAGCGTTTACCACTACGCCAAAAGCAATTGCTGATGGAGAAGGTGCAACTTTAATTCCTTATAGCGTAGCAGCCAGTGCCACGTTTCGATTTAGGAAGATGTTGATCAATGACCCAACAATCCCCCCCCCCCAGCATCTGCCAGCACTAACAAGATATTCGCTCGAAATCAATGGCTGCACAGCATGCCTTTGGCATTTAAATGCACTCCATGGTATTCGAACCTGTGACCTGCTCTGATACCACATGTTAGGATCAAGCGCTTACCACTACGCCAAAAGCAATTGATGATGGAGAAGGCGCAACTTTATTTCCTTATAGCGTAGCAGCCAGCGCCACGTTTCGATTTAGGAAGATGTTGGTCAATGACCCAACAATTGTTTCAAAGTTCTTGTGTAAAGATTTTAGGGTTTTGACTTGTTGGTGAAAAGGGTTTAAGGTAAGAAATCAAAAAGGGTCATTATGCACATATGTGACCCCATGGGGAATATTGTCACTTGCTTTACTTATGGATCTTGGATGTGTTGGTAAAGTTAGGGTTTTGAGAATCCTTGGCAATGGATGAAATAAACTTGAAAACTCATTATTTGCTTATAAATGGTCACTAATCCCACATGCTTGTAGATATTCATGTTCATTAGGATTTTTGGTGTTGTCACAAAATGGTATTGGTGGTGTGGGTTTTTATGTCACCCAATTGAGAAAGATGCTCATGTGGAAATGTGGGAAACCATTTTGGTAATGTGGATTGAGATCCATCTAGACTAAAGACCTGGTTTTGGTTTAGGTCTATCTAGACTAAAGACCCGGTTTGGGTTGAGGTCCATCTAAACTAAAGACCTGGTTTGGGTTGAGGTCTATCTAGACTAAAGATCCGGTTTGGGTTGAGGTCCATCTAGACTAAAGATCCGGTTTGGATTGATTTCCACTTAGACTAAATACCCAGTTTGGGTTGATGTCCATATAGACTAAAGACCCGGTTTGGGTTGATGTCCAATAGGGCTAAAGACTCGAATAAAGTTGATACCCATGAGCGATAGAGGTCTCCTTGTGGACCTATGTATTTATGTGATGTATCAATGTTGAAAGTCATGAAGTTACATATTGCTCTTCAAGACTTTAATTTCTATTATTTAATTGACGATCTCATAAGGCGATTAGCCTAACACTTGTTCTTGAAATGTCATGTAACCAGGTTCCTTTAGCGGTGGGGTTCTGTTGATCCAAACTCTCTCAGTGATTTGATAACGACCCTCTTCTATACTTAGTGAAAATTACGTTTTAATATGTATTAGTGTTTCACCATCAGCGATCAGACCGAGTCTGTTCAGTTATCGCTGATAGTCTTTCTTATAAACATTTCAATGTATTAGTGTTTCACTATCAGTGATCAGACTGAGTCTGTTCAGTTATCACTGATAGTTCCTAAAGTAAACAGCCAACATAATCTCTGAAGACAAGTCTCGCGTCAACATGTTCATAGCTGAATCGAAGACGATGCTGCTGAACAAAGAGAAGTCTACTAGTGACCTGATGCGGATATCAGTGAAGCAAAGACAACTCTACTTATACGTGAAGGAACATGAGAAAAAGCTTCAGCGATAGCTAAACCTCTTTATCTCTGAACTTAGAGATACTCAGCGATCAATCGATCACAAAGCTTATGCCTCAAGTTTCCTTTTGTCTATCCTTGCACAACCTAGTACAATGTGTCAGAACGGACAAGTCTCTGCAACCATTCGTACAACAACTCTGTCAACTACACTGTTCATGACCCGGCCGAAAGCATGTCTCCCAAATGTCAGACTCCCAAAGCCAATCAGTGAACGCCACGTGTAAAGTGCCCTGCCATGCATTTAATGCAAAGGGTATAAATAGGACGTTCACCCTTTCATCTGAAAGTGTGCTCAATCCTTGAACTCCATATAGAAACCTTTGCTTTCTATATCTCTTAATCTCCCACTCTCTGAATTTCTTGTGCAATTATCTTAGTGTTTCTTAAGTTTGTTTTGATTGAGTCTATCTTAATCTTATTCCGCAACAAACTTGTAAATTGTATTTTTGATTTATCAATAAACAATTTATTAAACCTTAATTTCTGTGTTTGTATTCAACCCCCCCCCCCTTCTACAAACTTGTTAAGCACCTCCGGGACCAACAAGTGGTATCAGAGCAGTTTGTTTAAACTAATAAACAAGATCTTGTTGTATACTCTTCCTTGCTATTCTAAAATGGCACTAAACACAAACACAAACTACTATGATAATGGTTCACTTTCTAAACCTCCTCGATTTAGCAGAGATAACTTTTCTCTATGGAAAAATCGAATGATGCTATTTCTTGAAGGTGCGGATCCTACTATACCTGAATATATAGAAAACGGACCCTATGAACCTGTTAGAATTATAGTTGCGGTTCCCGCTACTGCCACCACTGAAGCTGTCCCTGAACGATATGTCGTTAAGGAAATAAGACAGTGGAGTGATGAAGATAAAAAGAAGGTAGGTATAGATGCAAGAGCAAAGACCATTATCTCAATGGCTATGCCTGATGAAGTTTTCCATTCCATCATGCATCTGAAAACTTCTAAAGAAATGTGGGAAACCATATGTGTTCAATATGAGGGCACCACTGAAATCCAAGAGACTCGAAAGATTAACTTGGTAAGACAGTATGAAAGTTTTATCGCTGGTAAGAATGAATCTCTTTCTGACATTCATCAGCGATTTAACTGCTTAATCATTGACCTAAGAACTGTTGGAAGGACCTATTCTAATTCTGAGGTCCTAACAAAATTCTTAGAAAGTCTTCCTGAAAGCTGGGACAGTTATTCAATATGTCTTAAGCTAACAAAAGACTTACATACTCTCTCTTTAAGCACTCTGTATGGAATATTGCTCAACTATGAGCAATCAAATCTTCTGAAGAAGAATCTTGTAAAAGATTCTAAAGACTCCAAAAGTACTCTTGTTGCTTTAGTCTCTTCAGAGATAATTCTATCTCAGCGATCTATTCTCACCATCACTGAGTTAGATTCTGAATCTGAGGATCTATCAGACCCTGATCTTTCAGAATTTGATGAGTCCTTAGCACTCTTGACAAACTCTTTTAAAAGATTTGCAAGAAAGAGCAACTTTCAAAGAAGTAAGCCTCTCTCTCTTACTGAAAAGCCAAAATCAACTCCGGTTGATAAGGCTACTGCCACTTGCTATAACTGTGAAAAGATTGGACATTTTGCTAGTGAGTGCAGGTCGAAAAAGGTCTTCAAACCTTCTACCTCAAGAAGATCCAGTGATGACAAATACCATAAGCTGAAGAACAAATATCAAAAGCTGAAAAGCTATCAGCGAAAAGGTAAAGGTCTCATCGCTGAAGAACATGACTGGGCTGAATCAGAAGAATCATCTTCTGATGAAGAAGAAGTCGCTAATCTTTGCCTCATGGCTGAGATTAAAGAAAAAGTGGAAGAACCATCTGAACCTTCTATGAGCTACATATCATCTCAGGTATCTATCTCTACAAATCCCTCTCTGCCTGAAGCTGAGAGAAGTCGCGCTGTTGATGTGCTGACAATTGACCTTTATAATGCCCTAAATGACAAAACTCAAGCTGAGAATAAAAATGTTCATTTAACTCAAGAGCTAGAGAGATGTCATGAAAAGATTAGTGAACTAAATCTTTTAGAAGAAAAGTTGAAAGATCAAGTCATTATAAATGAAATCATCAGCATTGAACGTGAACAAGCCATTGCTGCTCTAAAAGCAGAAAAGGCTCATGTTGAAAAATGGTGCAAATCATCAACAAAGATCTCTGAGATAATAAAATCCCAAACCCCTGAAAGTGATAAAACTGGTCTTGGTTTTTGGACACCTCAGGACGATCCTAAGGAAGAGAGTTCCTCGCTTAAGTTTGGAACTTTTGTCACCTCCTTTGACACTTCAAATAATCAATTCTATCTCTGTTCTTCAAATCCCATCCCTGAGGAAAAATCCAAAGACACTAAGTCTACGGATAAAGGAAAGTCCATTCTCCTTCCTCAGAAGGCAACCAGGAAAGCAAAGCTGAAAGTTCCTTCTAGACCTTCAACTAAGCAATCCTCTAGCTCTGTGATAGAAATCTTTGATCTCTGTCCTCCAAAGTTGAAGATTGACCTTAAACCATCGAGATCTGAAGAAATGAAAATTCCTCCCAGATCTCAAGAAAAAAGTCTTCTTGGACCTGGCCCTGCTCATCTTAAACTTGCAAAACCTTCTACTTCTGATCCTAAAACCATTTTCAGATACAGAAAATGTTATCACTGTGGTTTTACTGATCATATTGCAAGTAAATGTCCAACTGCCACTGAAGCTGATAAAATAGCTAAAGTGAAGAAAAATGCCTCTAAAGCTGAGAAGGTCACCAAGGCTGAAAAATCAACCAAGGTGAAAAATACCACTAAGGTTAAGAAATTAACCAAAGTGAAGATTATCACTGAAGCTGAATCTTCATCTGCTAAGAAGACAGCTGACCCTTTCTTATCCACTAACTCTGAAGGACCCATTGAAAAGTGGGTACAAAACAACATTTAATCTTCCTTATGTGTGCAGGGATCAAAGGGCATCTGGTATCTTGATAGTGGATGTTCTCGTCATATGACTGGACAAAGAAACCTGCTCACTGAATACAAGGAAGAGAAAGGTCCCTCAGTGACTTTTGGTGGAAATGGAAAAGGATATACCCAAGGGTTTGGTGTTCTCAGCAATGGGACAACTACCTTTAGAAGAGTCGCTTATGTAGATGGACTGAAGCACAATCTTCTAAGCATCAGTCAGCTATGTGATAAAGACTATGAAGTACGCTTTACTAAGAAAGCATGTTCAGTGGTAAATGAGAAAGGAAAACTTGCTCTCAGTGGTCATCGCAGAGAAAATGTCTATGTAATAGATATGGACTCTACTATCACTGATAACTTATGTTTTCTCTCTAAGGCCTCTTCTGATGTCAACTGGCTATGGCATAAAAGGCTCTCTCATCTAAACTTCAAACCCCTGAATTCTCTCTCATCTAAGGAACTGGTTTCGGGTCTTCCTCAGCACTCATATGCCAAAGAATCTCTTTGCTCAGCATGTGAAAAGGAAAACAAACAAAAGCAAGCTTCAAGTCGAAACAAATTTCCTTAGTGACAAGTCCTCTTCAGCTCTTACATATGGATCTGTTTAGCCCTGTCAACATCCAATCAATAGCTGGAAAGAAATATACACTTGTCATTATAGATGAATATTCTCGCTACACCTGGGTTATCTTTCTTCGCTGTAAGAGTGATACTCCAGAAGAACTAATATCTTTTGTGAAAAAGATGGAAGTGCTGAATAATATTACTGTTCGTTCAATAAGAAGTGATCATGGAACTGAATTCAAGAATAGTTCCCTGAACAATTTCTTTGAAAATAAGGGAATTTCTCACAACTTCTCTTCAGTAAGAACACCTCAGCAAAACGAAGTCGCTGAAAGAAGAAACAGAACGATCATAGAAGCTGCTAGATCAATGCTCAACGATTCTCATCTCCCTACTCAATTTTGGGCTGAAGCTGTAAACACTGCATGTTTTACTCAAAACAGATCGCTGATAATAAAGCGATTTGGGAAGACAGCTTATGAACTTTTTGTTGGAAGAAAGCCTTCTATCAGCTTTCTTCATATCTTTGGTTGTCAGTGCTTTATCTTAAACAACAGAGATCAACTTGGAAAGTTCGACCCAAAAGCTGATGATGGAATTTTTCTAGGATATTCTTCCATCTCCAAAGCCTACAGAGTCTTCAACAAGAGAAGACAAACCGTAGAAGAAACAATTCACGTCACTTTTGATGAAACTCGCTCAGCTAACTCCAAACCAATCGCTGACAATGAAGAGTTAAATGCTTGGATGCTTTCTCACTATAGAGAAACTGAACCTTCCTTTCCAAACCATCAGCATTCAGATCCTCCAGCCACTGATGATGATCCAAACATTATACATCCTACCGTTGAATCCACCTCATGGGTTTCAGCTGAACCTCTAAACACACTCCTACCATCAAATTTGCCTTCGTCTGAAAACCTCTCTAGTGAATCTACTCAACAGTTAATCACTGATGAACCTCAATCATCCTCATCAGTAAACATTCCAATTGTTGATCCAACCTCTGAGTTAAGCAATAATGCTCCTGCTCAGCGATGGACCAAAGATCACCCAATAGATCAAATTCTTGGTGATCCAGATGCAGGTATTCAGACACGACGAAGCTCAGGTAATATCTGTCTCTTTGTAAACTTTCTCTCTTTAATAGAACCAAAGAAGACTGATGATGCCCTCAGACATCCAAACTGGGTCAGCGCTATGCAAGAAGAGCTGACTGAATTTTCTCGAAACAAAGTGTGGAATCTCGTTCCTAGACCATCTGAAAAAACTGTAATAGGCACCAAATGGGTGTTTAGAAACAAGTTAGATGAACATGGAACTGTAACCCGCAACAAGGCTCGACTTGTTGCTCAGGGATACAGACAAGAGGAAGGTATAGACTATGATGAAACTTTTGCCCCTGTGGCCAGGCTCGAAGCAATTCGACTATTCTTAGCTTATGCAGTCTATAAAGATTTCATCGTCTATCAAATGGACGTAAAATCAGCGTTCCTAAATGGAAAGCTGAATGAAGAAGTCTATGTAGAACAACCACCAGGGTTCTATGACCCTAAGCATCCAAATTATGTTTATAAATTGGATAAGGCACTCTATGGTCTAAAACAAGCCTCTCGTGCTTGGTATGACACTCTCTCATCTTTTCTTATCTCTGAAAATTTTGAACGTGGCAAGATTGACAATACGTTATTTTTCAGAAAGATAAAAGGTCATATAATTCTTGTACAAATATATGTCGACGACATAATATTTGGTTCTACTAACCCATCTCTGTGTACTCGCTTCGCTGAAAGAATGAAGAAAGAATATAAAATGAGTATGATGGGTGAGCTGACATATTTTCTTGGTCTTCAGATTAAACAATCTAACAAAGGTACTTTTATCAGCCAAAGTAAGTATGTTAAAGATATGCTGAAGAAGTTTGATCTTACTCAAACTTCAACGATGAAAACTCCTATGGCACCACCCCTGACACTTAACAAAGATCCTTCTGGAAAACCTGTTAATGTCACTGCCTATAGAGGAATGATAGGCTCCCTGCTGTATCTCACAGCAAGCCGACCTGACATCATGTACTCTACTTGTTTATGTGCACGCTATCAATCTGAACCCAAGGAATCCCATCTGATCGCTGTAAAGCGAATTTTCAGATATCTGAAAGGAACTCCTAACCTCGGTCTTTGGTATCCCAAAGACTCAGGGTTCGATCTAACCGGTTATTCTGATAGTGATTTTGAAGGATGTAAACTTGCCAGAAAGAGTACCACTGGTGGATGTCAACTCTTGGGAGGAAAGCTGGTAAGTTGGACAAGCAAGAAGCAAAATTCTGTGTCTACTTCCACAGCTGAAGCTGAATACGTAGCCGCTAGAAGCTGTTGTTCTCAAATCTTATGGATGAGAAATCAACTATTAGATTATGACCTTTAGTTGTCAAAGATTTCTATCTATTGCGACAGCACTAGTGCTATCGCTATAGCAAATAATCCAGTGCTACATTCAAAGACAAAACACATAGAGATCAGATATCACTTTATCAGAGACCATGTGATGAATGGTGATATTGAACTTCACTTTATCCCTACTGACTTTCAGCTTGCTGATATATTCACCAAACCTCTTGATGAGACAAGGTTCAACTTTCTCATCAGTGAGCTTGGAATGTTGAACCTTGAAGAATAATTCTTCAACGTTCATGTATTGCGTTAGTAATCAAAAGTTCCCCTTTCATCATTCTCTCTGATAAATATTCTGACTCTCAGGTATATTTTCTCAATCCCTACAACTGAATCTTCATTCAGTTGCGATATTTAAAAAAAAATACAAATCTTAATCACTGAATATTTCTTCAAATGATTAAAAGCTTTTTGAAATTAAATTTATCACTGATATTTATATTCAGTGATCCATTTAAAAGAAAATCTATCCCTATCTTTTCATCAGGGATACTTTCAAAAAGAAAATTCTATTGCTGATTTTTCTTCAGTGATAAATTCAAAACGGACAAATGAACATTCTCTTTTTTAAACTATGACGTCATTTGAACCGACAATCCACGACATGCCTTTTTCTGACACGTTCGTCCATTGCTCTTCTATCCAATCAACTTCGTGGGACGTGTCCATGTCATGATGTGCATTTGTTTTCCCGCTTCTCTCACACTCTCTCTCCTCTCTCTCACATATAAAAGGAATACTTTTCCATTCCATCAATTTACGCTTTCTGGAAATACTTTCTAAGCAAGAATTCTCTCTCAAGCATTCTAGCATTCTCAAGCCTTTGCATCATCCTCCTCAAAGATCCACAGGTTATTCTTGATTTCTTATCTTAAATCTTTTTACATAAAACTCCATTTATGGTCTATCATTATGGGTTTATAAGATTCTTATCACATAAAATCACTTTCATTTTTGATTTTATTCTTTAAAAACCGTTTTATTTTGATTGTTCTTCATTCAAAATCTTTGGTTTTTCTTCTTGTTCTTGTATCCTATCTTAAGAACACCTTTTTAATCCTTAAAATTGTATCCTATCTTGTTCTTGTTCTTCTATTCATCTTTCTGTTTACTCTCAGAATGTCTCAATCTGCACTTGTCACCTCTAAGAACATCAAGTTCGCCATCACTGATTCTGAACTTCCAAAGAACAACCATCTTGCTCGCCTTGACTTTGATGGTGTCAAGTACCCACATCTGGTGGAAGCTGCACAATTTCTAAGGCAATCCTGCATTGCCTATGCTATCACTGTGGATCCCACACCTTCGAAAGCTCTACTCCAGCAATTCTGGTTTACCGCCGAAGAAACCTCTCTCACCAACAAGAAGGGTGAACAGGTTCCAGCTATCTCCTTCAGCACTCAACTAGGCTCAGGGATGATGACTGCCCTAGGCCTGAGGAAAGCTCTTCGATTCCCTGACAAGCCCAGGAATGGATATGACTCATTGCCAACTGACACTGAACTCATCCAATTCTTGGATGCCATGGAATACGCTTGGGAACCCAAACCAAGGACTACTATTCCAAACAAGAAGTTGACTCTCGTGAAGAAGGCACTGATGCCTTCCCAGCTCAACTACTTCTTCTCACACATCATTCAGTGTATGAGTGGGAAGAGTGGGTCACTGGACCAAGCCAGCAAGATTCAGGTCCAGATGGCTTACTCAGTGATCACTGGACGTAACTTCGACTACGCAACAGCTATCTTTGACGACCTGAAGTCAAAGATAGAGAAGACCGAGAGGGATCCCAAAGTTCCCTACGTACGCTTCATCTGCGCGTACCTGAAGTTTCTCTACCCTACCACTTACCCCACCAACTCGGATGCATCTTTTCCGAAAGTGGGTCAGAGATCACTGGAGGTCAAGACGCTCCCCAACGAGGTAAGTATCTCTCAACTTCTCTCTCGTCTCTCTCTCCTACATTCTTCGTCTTCAGCGGCCACGCAGGAGGGTCCTTCTTCTGCTATCCCTGCCGCTACCCCTTCAAAACGATCATCAACTGGCTCCCTTGGTCCTTCAAAGAAGGCCAAGATGACCAAGGAGAAAGCTACTTCTAGCTCTATACCTAAGGATGTTTCTCTACAAACTTCCTTAGATGCTTTCGTGGGTCTCTCCTCCATATCCTCAGCTTCAACCACTTCAACCGTGCCAGCGATCTCGGTCGCTGTCACAACAACAGTCACACAACCTGAGGTAACTATCCCTATCCCTACATCTTCTATCCCCATCTCTAGTCCTCCTATTTCTTTGGTCTCTAACCTTCCTTCTATCCCTACTTCTCAGTTTGGACCCATAGGACCTGAACATCATTCGTTTGAGGAATCCATGCAATTCTACAAAATGTTTGATAATTCAGGTAATCCTATAACCCTATACACTACTCTCACCTCTCCATATAAGCCTGTTTCTCAACAACTAACTTATATTTCAGGTCCTAATCTGGCGACTGTTGACACCAATGTCAACAGTTTGAGTACAAAGGTGGATTCTCTTTCTGCTTCTCTCAACAACACCACCAACGCTGTTCAAACAGCTGGCAATGCGCTGAAGACGCTGACTGCCACCTGCGCCTCCAAAGCTGACCTTTCTCAGATCGCTACTCTTCAAGAAGCGATTGTCAAAGTCAGGGAAGAATCCAAGCAGCAGTATGATGACCTGTCTGCAAAGATTGACTCCTGCACTGCTACTCTTCAGCAAGTCCTTGACAAGCTGAATGAACCAGCTCCAGTTCCTGCTCCATCATTTACAGAAGATGATCGGTCAGCCCTGACCATAGCTGTGGAATTCATTCATCTAGCTACGTCCGACATCCCTGCACTTGAAGGACGACTCACAGGTCTGGAGGCTGAAGTCCAGAAGTTGGCTGCCGCAACAACTTCATCTCCTATCAAAGATCTCTCTCTCGGTGATAATGACAAAGAGGGGGAGATGAACGCTGAAGAAAACACGGAGGTTGAAGTCATTGCTGAACCACTGAAGGAAACTCCCTCTCAGGTTGAGGGGGAGATAGCTGCTGATAAAGCCCCTCCCACCATCGCTGAAATAGTCGATGATGAAGAAGAGGATGAAGACGATGATGAAGACCTTGATCTTGAAGATCAAGAGGATGATTCTCATCAAGATGATAATGATGATGACGATGAAGATCCATCTCTCTGGTGTTCTTCAGCCGCCACATCATCAGCCATAGCTTCGAAAGAAGTTATCCAAGCAGGGGGAGACAAGAAACATCTTCAGGAACCCCTTCCCAAAGCAAAGGTGTATCTGCTGAGGGAACCCTGAAGATGATCTCACTACCTGAGGAGAATCCTTCTCAGGTATGCCTTACTCTTGTTCCCTTATCTTTCTATAAAAATCCAACCCCTGTTTCTTTCTAGCCTTCATCTCTCTTCTTTCCTAAAAATAATCTAATTTTTTCATTTTCTGACCAGATAGTTCTCTCCCCTGCTTAAGGGTTCTGAACAAATAATTCCAGCTACTATCGCTGAAGACATAATCCCAATCTCTATCGCTGAGATTGATGAAGAAGAAGAAGATTCCCTGGTCCATCCAGGAAGGCCTTCTCAACCATCTCAATGGTCAGAGAAAGTGATGAAGAAAAGAGTTGAAATGATCGCTCAACTAGAAAATCAACGGCTGAAAATCCCTCTTCAAACATCCTTCTCAGAGCTCGACTTCCTCACTGATGCTGAATGAGAAGAATCTGCCAAAGCTGAGAAACTGTTCGCTGAATGCAGACGAGATGCCCAACTCGCTTTAAAGATTCAATCTTCTCAAGTCAAGGACAAAAAGCTGAAAAGAAAGCCTGTGGAAGTTCAAGCTGCACTGCTGAAAGAAATTGAAGAGGAACGCTCCAAAGAACAAGAGATCAACGATAAGTCTATCGAATGGTGTAAACAGAAGATGGATTATCGCTCTGATCTTCTTCCAATAACAGCCGTGACTATCTCTGGTCGCAAGAAGAAGGATCAACTCTCAGTAACCATGGAGATTACCAGAGAGGATGGAACTCAGAAAGCTATGTACGTTTCCAAACTTGAAGGTTTCGGGTTTACAGAGTGGATAGAATTCTGGGATGCGCTGAAGAAATCGAAATCTACATACAGAGGCTACGTTGAAGGACTTCTTGAAGCTCTCATCAACAGAGTCACTTCTGTACTGAATCTGCCATCTCCTATCCCTCCCAATCCCAAGAAACTCAAGAGAAGAATTGGGTCCTCCTCCTCTGAAGACGTCGCCATCATCAGGAATGAAACTTCTATCAAATTTTCAAGAGATGCACTGTTTGGTCCTTCTCCCGATCTTTCAGTTCTGGATTTATCTCTGCCTCCTGGTGGTCCTTTCCAAGCTGGTCAAGTAATTGACAATCCTTATGGAATATTCTTCAGAGATGATGATGAGGAACTCAGATTTCAAAGAGTCTCTGAGATTCCTATCTGTCCTCTGAATCATCTCAAGGATCTCTTATGCTTATGGTGTGACTTCTTCCCTGCTGCTGAGAAAATTAAAGAAATTATCAGCCAAGAATCTTTGGAACGAAGACAGAAAGGAGAAGAAATACCTGAGTATATGATCAATCCTCCTAAGTCTTCTTTAGATAGCTGATAGATTAGTTTTCTTTTCTGAAATCTATTAGTTGTACTTACAGTAGTTAGTTATTCACTTGTACTTGTAATTTTCATTCCCTGTAATTCTTTTCTTGGTTTAATGAAAATTTCAGTGAAGTACTTAACTCCATCAGTGCTGTAAAAGATTCCTCAAAATAGTAATTGGGACATGTATGTTACGAGTCCTGATTATTCCATCATTTTGAATTATAAAGTAATTTTCTTCAGTTACTTTGTCATTATCAAATAGGGGGAGATTGTTGATCCAAACTCTCTCAGTGATTTGATAACGACCCTCTTCTATACTTAGTGAAAATTACGTTTTAATATGTATTAGTGTTTCACCATCAGCGATCAGACTGAGTCTGTTCAGTTATCGCTGATAGTCTTTCTTATAAACATTTCTATGTATTAGTGTTTCACTATCAGTGATCAGACTGAGTCTGTTCAGTTATCACTGATAGTTCCTAAAGTAAACATCCAACGTAATCCCTGAAGACAAGTCTCGCGTCAACATGTTCATAGCTGAATCGAAGACGATGCTGCTGAACAAAGAGAAGTCTACTAGTGACCTGATGCGGATATCAGTGAAGCAAAGACAACTCTACTTATACGCGAAGGAACATGAGAAAAATCTTCAGCGATAGCTGAACCTCTTTATCTCTGAACTTAGAGATACTCAGCGATCAATCGATCACAAAGCTTATGCCTCAAGTTTCCTTTTGTCTATCCTTGCACAACCTAGTACAATGTGTCAGAACGGACAAGTCTCTGCAACCATTCGTACAACAACTCTGTCAACTACACTGTTCATGACCCGGCCGAAAGCATGTCTCCCAAATGTCAGACTCCCAAAGCCAATCAGTGAACGCCACGTGTAAAGTGCCCTGCCATGCATTTAATGCAAAGGGTATAAATAGGACGTTCACCCTTTCATCTGAAAGTGTGCTCAATCCTTGAACTCCATATAGAAACCTTTGCTTTCTATATCTCTTAATCTCCCACTCTCTGAATTTATTGTGCAATTATCTTAGTGTTTCTTAAGTTTGTTTTGATTGAGTCTATCTTAATCTTATTCCGCAACAAACTTGTAAATTGTATTTTTGATTTATCAATAAACAATTTATTAAACCTTAATTTATGTGTTTGTATTCAACCCCCCCCCCCCTTCTACAAACTTGTTAAGCACCTCCGGGACCAACAGGTTCCCAAGTGTTGAGGGATAAGCGTAACGGCCGCTAGCGGCAACTTTTGGGGATTGTGTTGATTGGAGACTTTTGACGTACAGATTTGTATAGAAGTCTTTTGGGGTATTTGTCGACAATTGTATTAATCTAGACTTAGATAGTTTAGATTAGTGTATTGTCTTTGTTAAATCCCAATCATAGAGTTGTAAACGCTATTTACTCTTCCCTTTTGAGTATTGATATTTACAGAAATGTCCAGTTTACGACATTTCCCAGGTTTAAATTTACCCCAATTTTTAGGGTGTTACATTCATCATCTTTAAAACTCATCTATCATCTCTCTTAATTTTTTTCATCCATTTTTTCATTGTCCTTTATAAGAAAAACTAATTTGTTAAAGTGCAAAAAGAAGTTACTTGCATTTAAAAATAACAATTGTTTGAAACCAACACTACATCCCAAAAAAGACAACCCATCAAAATAACAATTATTTAAAACAAACATTACATCCCAGAAAAAACAACCCATCAAAATGACAAAGTATAAACCTAGTGTCTTTGCCCTAAAGATCTTATGTTGGGAGACCTTTACTGGGTTTACACTTTGTCATTTTGATGGGTTATCTTTTTTGGGATGTAATGTTAGTTTCAAACAATTGTTATTTTGATGGGTTGCCTTTTTTTTGGGATGTAGTGTTGGCTTCAAACATTTGTTATTTTTAAATGCAAGTAACTTTTTGTGTACTATAACAAATTAGTTTTTCTTGTACTTTGACAATGAAGAATGGATTGAAAAAATTAAGAGAGATGATAGATGGGTTTTAAAGATGATGAGTGATGCATAGGGACCAAATCCACAATTTAGTATTCTTTGTTTTAAAGGCGTATAGGTTAAATTGAAAGGGAAAAGTAAATTGACAATTATACCCACAGTGTGCAAGACACATGATATATTTAACCTTTCAAAGTTAACGGTGTTAGTACTCAGGAACCCCAACCACAATATATTGCATACCACATGGACTATATCCACAATAAACATAGAATGAGGACCATGGTCAAAGAAACACAAAACCATATGGACCAAATTAATTAATTAAAACAAAGATTTAATGGAATTGACAATCTTCTAATAAAAAATTTAAATGAAAGGGTCTATATTAGAACATGTTTGTAAATTAATTAATTAAATTACAAGTTAAAGCAACTAGAAATCTTTGTGAAAGTTAAGCTGAAACCAAAACCACACAGATTCTGATAACAGAACATATGATCGGAAGCAATGTTTTAAAATTCGGGTTGACCCGGCCGGTTTAACCGGGAACCGGTGAAGAGATCGGGTCAATTACGACCGATTTTTTGGGGAATTACGGCCCGGTTCGAACCATCGGTTTTTTGATTGAACCGGTCTTATTGAACCGGTAAAAACCCAGGTTGACCCGGTTAAAAAATCAATTTCGTATAACTGTAAGGTAGCGGCTAGGGTTAAAAAATCAAGTTGACAAATCATCGACTCCACGCTCGATTCCACATCAAATTCTTGGTTATATATATATATATATATATATATATATATATATATATATATATATATATATATGCAGGAAAATGAAAAATACATAGAATTTCTTGAAACCGAGTCAACCATCCGGTTGAACTGTGACCCGATCACCACACCGGGTCAACAAAAAAACCGGTTTTTAAAACATTGATCGGAAGTGAACAAAATCATAAAAGAAACATTGAACAAAAGCTAAACTTAATTTGTGCGACCATACCTTTTTTTTCCTTTTTCTTGTCATATGTTCTAATGCTCGTAAGTGTGTAATTTAAATGCCATGCATCAGATGGAGTATTATTACTTTAATATTAATTACTAGAAGTATACTCGCGTAATGCAGCTAGATACATCACGATTTTAATGTTTCATTTTTATTTTCTGTTTTTTGTCGATTTACATTACGATTTTGGATGGTTGTGAGAGAGTGATAATGTTTTTTTTATATAAATTTGTTTAATTTAGACTTAATAATATAATGTAATTTATTTTGGTTTCATAATATAATTTTTTTTATAAAATATTATGTTAGATTTTTTTAATTATATTTTATATTTTTAAAATTTGATTTTTATTCTATATTTAATTATGCTGAGAGTTATTTTAGGGAAGTTAAAGTGAGAAATGATTTTAGGATAATGTAATTTTTTTTATAAAATATTATGTTAGATTTTTTTAATTATATTTTATATTTTTTATATTTAAAATTTGATTTTTATTTTATATTTAATTATGCTGAGAATTATTTTATGGAAGTTAAAGTGGAAAATGATTTTAAATGAGTTAAAATGGTTAGAGATAATGATTGAAAATTAATAAATGGCATTAAATGTAGTACATATAGCTTTAATGGTTGTTTTTTAAGTAATTAACATTAAATGACGGTACATTAAGCTTTAAGACTTGTTTTTAAGAGTTTTTTAAATCTTTTTTATAAGTTTGAAACGTATATATTATTGTTTATAATAAATGGGGTTTTGTCATTTACGATAATTGACTAGTTTTATTGAATTTTCTATAATAATGCAGATATATTTTTAGATTAAAGATTTATGATGATTATAATAATAATACTATAAGTGTATTCGCGCAATGCAGCGAAATACATCACGATTTTAATGTTTCATTTTATTTTTTTTGTCGATTTACAGTACGATTTTGAATGGTTTTGAGAAAAGTGATAATGTTTTTTTTATAAATGTGTTTAATTTAGGCTTAATAATATAATATTTTTTATATAAAAAATTAAGTATTTTGTTATAATTCAATGATTATATTATATATTTTAATAACATCTAAAAAAATAACCAATTACATATTTAATATAATTAAAACAAATTTATAGTAATATAATATATTAATTAATAGTGATACATAGAAAAGTCTGCATAAAAGGAAGGTCCTGCACATACCAAATTGGTGGGTGTTAGAAGCCTTCAGTATAAATATGTATCTTGTGCTTTGATACTTGTAAATTAAGAGATTTTTAAAATCTTGCATAAAATGATGGTACGTTGTGCCTAATAATTTGTATTTAAGAGTTTTTTATCCGTGCTTTATAATATAGTATAGATATACGTTTAAGTTTGAAAACCGACAAAATTTTATTTATTAGAAAAAAGAAAATTTTGAGTCTTTTCTATCAAATATAAGGATTTTTAACTTATATATATATATATATATATATATATATATATATATATATATATATATATATGGGCAGGTTCAAACGAGAGGCTAAACATTTTGCGAGAAGGCGAGAATTGTTTAATCATATATGATACACAAGATTAATCATATATGATTAAGCACACCCACAAGCCGTGTAATCATATATGATATCACACTTCTCGCCTTCTCGCAAAATTTTTAACTTCTCGCATGATCTCTCTCTCTCTCTCTCTCTCTCTCTCTCTCTCTCTCTCTATCTATCTATATATATATTCAGTGATTCGCAAACATCATATATAAGGGGGGGGGGGGGGGGGGGGGAGGGTTGGTTCATTAATTTTGAAGGAATTTGAATAGATAATTCTTTTAACATAATTCCAAATCTCATGTTTGGTCCACATAATAAGAATGTAAGAATTCTTTGAATTCCATTGAATTCCTTAGATTAAGGATTTCATCATTCCATCGGATATCCCAAGGTTCTAATTCCTTTAACAATTCCCTTCCAATTACATCCAACCAAATACATGGTTAAATTTCATCAAATTTCATTCTACGAATTAAACGTCCTCTAATAGTTTAAGATTCGAAAAATAATAGGTTTTTATTAAAGTTCATTTGATTTCGAACTTGTGGGCCGAAATGGGCTAGGCCCAACCTTTTTTTTTAATTCGAATAACCTAATATAAAAACCAATTCCTTTTTTAGGGCTTGATAATTTGTTTTTATCCTAAACATAAACATAACTGGCTTAAAAAATATCTTATCTTAAAAAAATATGTAAAATTCTAGGCCATATAAATCATTGAAAAATGCATCATTTTCTTTCGAACTTAAATAAGACTTAATATCTACATAATTTTAGATAATAAATATGGATGTTTCGTTACTAAGTTATTCCCAGCGCATCCATTTTTTGAATGGTTTTACAAGCCTAATTTTCTAACGGGCCAGGATATTGGGATTGTCCTATTTGTCAATAACTCGAATTTCGACAATAAAAACTTGTTGTCGAAGCTTTGAATTTGAAAGTTGAATTCTAGATTATGTAATGTCAAATTGATCAAAATAAGATTACGACTTTTCCTAAAGACGAAAAAAGATATAAGAATAGTATGTCTATGGATAAATGATTTTTGGGTAGATCTCAAATATGCATATTCATATTATCTCTTAAAGCTGAAATTGCGAAGTTATACTTGACAAAGTAATGAGTTGTATATAATAAAATAATAATTTCCTTAAACATGAAGGAAACTCTTGTTGGTCGTGGGAAGGGATGACTTATACAAGAAGTGTTTGTAGAAGGGGGGTTGGATACAAACACAACATATTTTCACTTTTTGATTATTTTTTTATATTTTTGTATAAAAACAAGAATTACAGATTTGTTGCGAAAACTATGAAAGTAAGACCTGTGATCCTAAACAATCTGACTGGTGATAAATTTGCTAACCGAAAGAGAGGGAGGGGGAAGGGTTCTCTTCTAGATCCGAAGAACTAAGGAAGTTCTTTAGATGATGACGTTGATTTAAGTTCAAAAACACTCCTAGGATGTTCTTAGATAAAATCAGGTGATTTGCATTGAATGACAAAGATGAGTTTTTATAGCCACCAAAGCATTAAATGCACTACCAACTTCGATACGTATGTTCTTTTGAGTGGTTGATCCATGTAACCTAATACTCTTCACTTCAACCTTTAGTCTCTAATGTAGACACCATTTTTCTTACTTTATCTTTAATATGCCGAGGGAATAGTAAAGCAAACAAAGTACCAAGTAAATGATGCTCTTGTATTTGCTTAGGCAGACATGTTGTACATATTCTCATATCAAGGAGGAGAGGTAAGCCAATTGGTGAGCTAAACTCGTTGGCTAAGTTTGTACTTCAAGATTCGATTTACTAAAAGTGGTATTTGTCATACTACTATTTGATTTTTTACATTCTACTGATCTTCTTTTGGCTAGATGACAAATCAATCCGCTTTGGTGATAATTGTGACCTTGCTTCAACTATTCTTCGATTTTGCTGAAGGTATTTTGCATTTTGATCAGCAGAGATAGTTATAAGACTTTTACATATAAAGTTCTGTATTTTTCTATACATGGACATAAGCTATATTTCGGATTGACCAGCTTATAGAACTTGACTCCATCGGATGTGTGTACTAAGTTGGTAACTCTTTAGAATCCTTAAATATAAACTCAAGGAATTGGATGAAGGATGCGAAACATACCAACTAAAAAAGTGGACATTCGATGGTGTATCCATTTTTCATAGGTGCGGATTTTAGTTGATTAAATCCGATGATGTATGTTCAAATGAAGAACTTATCCAAAGGTTTCTCATCATTGGATTTTTAATTTATAAGGATAATTTGACAAATGATATTCTATAAGTGTTTGGTCGGATGCTATTGGTATTGTATACAAATCCGATGGTTGAGACAAACAACTCTTTATGGCGGCAGTGGCGGATCCAGTATTTTTTCCAGATGGGGCACCTTCAAGGTTACTTAAATGTCCGTAAAGTTGTCCGATGTATTTTAGCCTAAATCTAACATTTCGAGGGTATTTAAAAGTTTTTTTTTGGTTGATTTTAAGGGATTTTTAAGTTTTTTTTGTCGATTTCGAAGGTTTTTTTTGGTTTTTTTTGTTTTTTAATCGATTTCGAAAGTTAATTTTGGTTGACTTTGAGACACTTTTTTTGGTTAATGGGGTTCCGGACGAAAATTTACTGGGAGGACATTAAGATAGAAAGCCAAAAAAATACAAATTTTTACCCTAAAAATTTCATCTTTTTTCCTTTGTAATGGGGGCCTGTAACACCCCGACTTTCGAAAGGTATCATTTCAAGTTAATACAGAAACCGATATATCAAGGAAAAATAAGATATTTAATCTTGGACCTGAATCCTAGATTTTATAGTCTAGATGGATGAAGGATTCAATTACGAGTCCAACGGTTCTTTCCGAAGCGAAAACGGAGCTATAACGAAGAAGTTATGGCAAAAACAGTGATCGGGGAAGTTTTTGGTCGTGGTACATTCTCGGCGAAAGTGCCCCGCAAGAGTGACACCTTGTCACTTTCACCGTCACTCTCGCGGGCAGCGTCTGGACGATTAAAATCGCAATTTTCAGCCCCAAACTTCATTTCTTCATATCTCCTTCATCCTAGCTCCGATTTGGGTGATTCAAGTTGCTACGGTTTCGTTTTTGAGAGCTCTTCAAGGATTTAGCAAAAGATTGAAAGTATATTGAAGTATACTAGAACATTTTGTGGTGGTAAGCTTCTCATCTCCCCCATTTCATCTTCTTCACTAAGTTTTCTAGGGTTTCATCCACCCCTTTGTTCTCCCTTTCATAGATTGAAGGTTTGTGATCATTTTGGTGAAATAGAGGTGTTTTTATTGGTGGATTCAAGTTTGTTTTAAGGTAATCTTCTATTCTCTTCGGTTATGAAAGTTAGAGTTTTGGTATTAGTTGAGGTATTCATGTATATGGTTTGGGAAGTGATTCCTTGTGGTTGATTATGATTAATTATGGTTGGAATCTTGTGGAACTAGGTTTTGGAAGATTTGGTTTGAAGAACCAAGTTTCTTCAAGGAAAGCTCTAAGTGGGTAAAATCTAGATTTAGCCTAAATCTATCAAGGTGAGTTCAAGTTGATTTGTGAAAACGTTGTACATGCCAAAATGTCTATTTTAAAGTGTTTATGTGTTTTACATGAAATTATCAAGTGTTTGAAGTATTTAACTTTACAAGCTTTGTATAACACCATATTTGGGATTTTAGGGTATTTTGATAAATGTGTCACAAATGAATGTGTTTTGAGGTATTATTGCACAAATAGATCTTTGGTCAAAGAAATACGATTTTAAATGTTTGTCGGGTTTTATGCATCATCATGAAATGGAGTGTTTTATAAAGTATCACTTGCATTTTTATGTGAAGTACTTGAAAGAGTATTTATAGTCTCTTTTTATGGTTTTCATTCTTATCAGCAGTCAAAATTGGGAAAATGCATGTCATTTGTGTTATGAGGCATTTTGGAAAATATAAGAGTATAAGTTCATATGGGAAAATGGGTGCCTCAACTAATGTTGAGTTTCGAACTAATCTTACTTTTAGTCACGGTGTTTACATATCCGTTAGTCGAGTGCGTTTTCTTGTAAGTTATTTCATTTACCAATTGGTCAATGGGTTGCTAAGCCTGCGGCTTGGTGTTTTTATTTGATTTGGGGTCTTTGGACAATTGTCCGGTTTTGGTAGCTCGACTTCAAGCCTTGTTGGCAATTTTGGATGAAGCTCGTTAGGTATCGGGTGCGATGTAAGTCCTACGAGTTGCACGTTAGGTATCGGGTGAGATGCAAGTCCTACGTGCTGCACGTTAAGGTTCCAGGTGAGGTATAAGTCCTTCGTGCTCAAGTATTACGATATTAGATGAGGGGCTCGACATAGGAACCCGACGAGGTTGAACTCGAGTTTCCGTGGGTGTACGTTTAAAGCTACTGAGCCTGACATCTCTTGCGTGTACTTTGTTTATATGACTAGTCATAACAACATAAAATGGGCTTACTTTGTGGACCGTCACATTTTATGGAATCGGGAATCCCCCGTCACCGAAAGGTGTTGTTTTTGGGTATTGAGTTTTATTATCCAAGTTTTCGGTGACGTTTTGTATATTTGGGTTTTACCCTTGATTTATGGGTTGAGTATTATGCCCCACCCGTGTTTTGGGTGTTTTGAGATTTAAGGTTTAACCGTATCTCCTTAAATGGAAAGTTCAATTCATATTTACACTTTGCGTGAGTTTTGGATTAAAGCTAATTTATGAATGGGCGACTTACATTGGTATCATTATCTTCGAAGTAGTTCGGTTTTGGAAAATGTCTAAATTGGTGTTCTTTGTCTAAATTGCATATTATTGGAAAACGAGTCGTTTTCTCTTGTAAGACGTATCATATTGAAGGGCTATAACTTTAACCACATTCTTTCTCTTTTAAACGATTATTTTATATATGTTGAAAAACTCTTGAGCTCACTAGGCGTTAAGCCTAACCTTTTTATTTGTCGACATGTGCATCAGGTTTCAAGGTTGAAGATGATTTATTTATTGATGTATTTAGTAAATTTTTAATAAGTTGCTATTTTTAGAATTCAGGGTGTTACAGGGCCCATCCCCCCACTAACATATATATACATCCGCCCCTGTATGGCGGTAATTTTTTGCCAAAGTTGTATGAATCACCTTCAGCCAAGTTAAAACCTCGTTATTACAAAATGGGATATTTGGGGCGTACATACGTCTTAATAGAGAACTTAATATGAGTTTAAATTAACAGTTCTAGGAGTTTTGTGTCATATCTAAAGTCATTACGATAAGTTGTTAAGAGAAATTGGACAACCTAACAAGTTCTATTAACGAAGTTGAACAACCAAATAGAACTCAAAAAGCAAGTCATCCTATTTTAATCAAAAGTGTCATATCTAAAATCTAAAAGAAAGATTTACTTGTTATGTCCTATAAGGTTGTTCATCTTGACCTGTAGAACTTGTTAGGTTGTCTGATTTCGTCTAATCAACTTATTGTAACACTTTTAGCTATAACACACAATTCTTGGTCCTAAAACTTAAAGTCCTACTAAATACTCTATCAAGATGTGTAAGGGTGGTTGGACATCCTAAAAGACTCATTTTGTTGTAGTGTCTTTTCAATTCATTTTCGTTGGTTGGAAGTTGAGCCCAAAACAATGTAAGAAAAAAACTAGAAAATAACAACCACATTAAATAAGTTAATCAAAACTTGAGGTTAAACGGTTTTATAGTTTGTCGTTTCGAGTAAATTTCCTAAACTAGGGTACTGTCGGTCCCCAACAATACTAATATCAAGTTTATAGAAACAACAACACAATATGATTACCAACCTGTATTGATTATAACAAACGAGTTACAAGGTTGATCGATTAAGCTTGGATTGTGTTCTCTATGTTTTTCTCTCAAATACACCTTTAAGTGTGTGTTTGTGTGTGTGAATATAATATCTCTGATCTTTTTGAGATTGAGAGATACACTTAGATAATATCTAGAATAGATATTATCTAAATCTAAAGTGTGTCGAACACACAATCTAACATAATATCTAGATATTAGATCTAGATATTATATCTAATATAAACTAAGTTAATAGAAACTAACTAAATTAACTTTATCTAACTATTACAATATTATAACTTAGATATTTAAATCTAAGTAAACTAAAACAATTATATTGACATTTATTACAAATAGACATAGACTTATATATCGAGAGTCGACGTTCCGACTTTAGCTTCAGATTGCGATCTTCAGTTTGGATAATCTTGAATCCAATAAGACTGTGTCTTAACAATCTCCCCCTTTGGATCAAGATCATTACGAAAATGATTTTAGCAATTCAGTCTTCTTGTTCAGCTCAGAAGATGCAATCTCTTTCTTTAGCTCTTAAATCAACATGTCTTTTTCTAACAATCTCCTCCTTTTGAAGAGTGGACGTGATTCTTGAAACATGTGATCTTTGCCATTTCTTGTGTAGTCATTCTCCCCCTTTTTGATGTTAAGTGCAACGACTTCATCAAAATTAGTTGTAAGAAATGTCAATCATGCGGTTAGAGCCCCTGATCCGTCAATTCAAAAGATATTCATCCAGATCTTTTCAAATCCAGACAAAATAGTCGTGTAACACCTGAATCAACTAACGAATCAGTTAACATGCCTGTCAGTAACACTAAGTCACTGTGTGTAACAAATACACATGGGAAAGGATCTGTTTTGATGTTGACTCCTCCAGGGCTTCCATTTAATCATCGAAACACCACAAAGGTTATTTCTATAAACGTTATGACAAAGAAACTAATTCCTTGTGTGTTCGTGCTTGTGTTAGAAAGAATTAAGCACGGATGAGTGCTTATAGGCTCAAAAATTGTGTAAACCACTGAGACAACAGTAAGTTAAACACAGACTCAATGTGCATGATTGAAGTGCGAAGGTGGGGCAGACTTCCTTCTTTTCAATATCCAAATTTTCCAAATGAAAATCAGATAGCAAATGTGCTGCATCCCCTTAGAAAATGTGAAACACTTTCTTGTTGAGAAGAAAATGAGTAGATGGTGAGGTTTGATCAAGAGTTGGCATGGGTTAGTTGCCTGTTTCAATAATGTTCACCAAAGATTTGTGAAACACTAGTAATGTGGCTACCCGACTTAGAAAAAGTTGGTGCAGAGTTGTGATATTCTGTTAACTTTGTTCTCACACGCTCTTTCTTTTAAACGTTTTGCTTTCTCTAATCATACTCATTTCTTTTCGATTTGCACACTCAATCACTAAGGATTAACTTCGTGGGTAGAAATCACTGGTTAAGGTGATTCCTATGATGCACGTGATGCTCAGATTGGTTTAACTATTTCAGTTAAAGCACAATATTGATCATGAAAACATTTAAAATACACTCCCAAAATATAAAATCTTTTGAATAATCGGGAAGTAGTTTGAACATTAAAAACAATGTTTTCCAATGATTGAAAGTTGTCCTTCTTTCAACCATATATGAGATGAAGATATAGAATTATACCTTTTACGTACGATCTTTCATCTCATGAAGCTAAGCTTTAAGTCATAAACATATGAACTTGTAAGCTTCTCTCAAAAATTCTGCAAAAGTCTTATGTCAAGTCAAAGTAAAATGTAGATCTCAGTGCAGTGCAAACACAAGTAAATATGAACAATGAATAACATATTATAGATCACAGCAACTAGTCATATGATTGATAATACTTCAAAGGGTTAAGGTTTACAGAGAGAATTTCTGATAAGGATATGTAAACCTTAAGACTAGTAAACTGAATAATTAATTTCTCTTTCTAAACTGTTCAACGTCTTAACTGTTCGACCCTAATTATGAACTAAAATAGCCTTTATATACTTAGGCTTACAGGCCTAATGGGCTTGGGCCCATCTAACTATTAAAGAATTACATTATACACCCTTATAAATACTTTATTCCACTTTCAACACACCGGACTTTCAGTCCTAACAATCTCCCCCTAAAGTTGAATAAAGCATTTAACTTCTTGAAAAACTTCAGGCCTTGTTCTTCTTTCCCTCTTGAATCTTTGAAGAACTTTGATGTTGCTTGACTCCATGTCTTTCCACGCTCCCCCTTGAATAAAGCTCTTGTTCTTCATAGTATCAACTTTGTAACCAGATTCAATGTACAGTAGCCTCGACTGAATGCACTATCAAGCAGCTTTTAACTGTAGAAACTCAATCACATCGGATCAGCATACAAGAAAGATAATGTGAGAGTTACTTGACATTCCACGGTGCTTCTTCAGTTTAAAACAAAAAATCTGTCTTTGAACTGCGAGTTGAATAGATTTGTTTTCTTCTCAAGAACTTGTTTCAATCAGCGCATAGGAGGAAGGAATGATAAACAAACTTGTAGCAGACACCACATGATACGGGAAAGAATCAATATAATCTTTGAAATCTTCATCTTTGAAAATTGAGTTGCATTAAACTCATATCTTCATCTTTTTGATCTTTAGACCGTCTTCAGAAAAACCAACTTTCTTTCTTCAAAACTTTGAAATTGAACTTTGAAAAATTCTCCCCCTTTTTGATGATTGTGAGCATCATGATCATCAAAACTTCTTCAATTTCAGCCCTTTCTTTGATCTCCTCTTTATGATAATTTGATATTCTCCCACCTGTGATCTGATTATCCGTCAATTCATGAAATGTATATATCCGAATCTTTTCAAATTCAGATATAATAGGATTTGTAAACCTGAATCAACAAATGAAACAGTTAGTATGCCTGTAAGTAGCACTGAGCCACTTTGTACAACGGATGTACTTTGGAAAGGAGCTTTTGTGATGTTCACTCCCCCAGGGCTTCCATTCAATCATCGAAAAACCACAAAGTAATTTTCTATGAATGTTATGACAAGAAAACTCATTTCTTGTGTGCTCGTGCAAGTGTAGAAATGATTGAAGCTACTTAGCTTGATCAGGCTCAAAAATGTGTAAACTGTTGAGACAGCAACAGATATTACACGGACTCAATGTGCATGAAAGAGGTGCGAAGGTGGGGCAATTTTCCTTCTTTTTCAATATATAAATCTTTCGAGTGAAGACTAGATAGCAGATATGCTGCGTCCCCAAAGAAAATGAAACATTTCTTTGTTAAGAAAGAAACGAGTGGTTGGTGGGGTAATAGCAAGAGTTGGCATGGGCTAGGTGCCTTTTTCAATGATGGTCACCAAAGAATGTGAACCAATCAGAATATGTGGCTGCCCGACTCAGAAAGTGTTTGGTGCAGAGTTCTGATATTCTTTTAACTCTGTTCTCACACCCTCTTTCTTTTTACCATTATGCTCACTTCTAACCAAACTCTCATTTTCCATTTTACCGCTCCACACAATGAGAAAAACTTAACCCGATGAGTTATCTCCCCCACTCTTTGATTTATGACCCCTCACCCCTCAAATCACTCTAGGATAACTTCCGGGGTAGGAAACACTGGTTAACGTGAATCCATGGAAGTACTGTTTAAGTTCTCACACAAATCCCATGTAAGTCCTAAAAAAAATTACTCAACAGTTTAACTTGAACATTTAATCACAGAATGTATGATAACACTGTCAAAATGTATGCTCATAAGATTTGAGCAATTGAAATTTGAAGATTTCTCAAAACAGATATATTGAATGAATGAAATGAAATCAAGAGTATTGTTTTGAGAATCTGACAGTGTATCAACCAGATCACATAAAATGGATAGGGTATCAAAGAATTGAATATTTTGTTTATATGAACAAATATAAACAATTTAGCAATGAAAGCACAAATTTAGAAATAATGATAGATGCTCAACAACATTGAATTTCAAGCGGGGGTATTACCATCGAAAAAATTGTTTCGCTATGAGACATGGTAATAACAAATACAAATGAAGTACTGAACATGTGTGTGTGAATACGTTACAGTATAAGGGTAAGATAATACGCAAGTATTGATCTTTAGAAACACATAGTCAGTTAAACATTAAAGCTCAAGAATTGAAAAACATTTAAATTCACACTTCTAGATTCATGAAACCTTTTGAGAATCAGAAGTGGTTTGAACATTTCAGAAACTGTTTTTCATGCTTGAAAGTTGTTCTTCTTTCAAACAATCAGAGATCTAGGATTAGAAGATATTTACCTTTTAAGCTCCCCTTCAAATCATGATAGAACGATATAGATCTATTAAGCTCCCCCTGGATATTTGCAAAATATCCAGGTCTAACCGTTGAAGAACGGGTCCTAATCTGTCATGTAATCAGAAGCCAAACTTCGTTGAAGTCCGGGTTCTAAGCTGGTTTACTTAGAAGCCATCATTCTTCTACTCCCCCTTGACAGTAGGTGCCTGCAACAAAGAATCAGTTTTCGGCTTTGGTACCCACTGGTATTTGGATCCATGAATGTTAGTTGCAGTTCTTGTGGGGGAAATAGAATAAGAACCATACCAAAAATGATCACTGGTTTTGTGAATGTGATCATGTGTATTACAATAAGAACAGTGGTATTTCTTACCTGATAACCTGAGTAATTGATCTCTCGAGTAGATATGATCAGGTTTACTTTTACTCGCTTTGTTCTTCTTGGCATTGACCGCATGTACACATGATTCTTTTTCTTTCAGCTCATCTTTAACTGGTTTCTTCTTCCAGACCAGTTCCTCATCTTCGTATCTCCTTCTTCTAGAGCGTGTACCTGAACCATCTATATTGCTATCATAGAAAAGGTTAGTTTTACGAATCTGATCAAAAGATTTAACTGACCTTTGTGTAGAGACAGATTTCTGATTTGAGCTTGATACAGACTTTTCAAGCACTTTAATCGTTGAAGCGAAGTTGTCTCTTTCTTGAACAAGCAGGTCAATCTTCTTCGTGAACTCAGACTTCGTTTTATTCTCTTTTAGTGCCTTCTCAGATAGTTCAGATAACTTGGCAGTAAGCTTTTCGATCTCAGTCTCAAAGATGCTTCTCTCTTCTTCAAATCCCTTCTCAGCATCATTTCTTTGGCCGGATATTTCCTTGAAGAATCCAACATTCTTCTGTTCAATGGCCTTCTTTTCTTTTGCAAACTTTTCTCTTTCAAGAATGATTAGTTTCTCGAAAGCAGAAACTTGCTGAGAAAGTTTTATGCATTTCAGCTCCACTTCCTTTTTCTCATCAGCACATTTTCTCGAGAATTCTGAGAACTTCTTTGCGAACGATTTCTCAAACTCGGATTTATCTTGAGCATGCTTTTGCTCCAAATCAGATATTTGCTTTTGAAGCTCAACATTTGTATCTTTCTGATGCTCAATCTGCTCCTCAGAACTTTCAACAGATGCTGCTTGTTGGATTTGGACAATTCGAACTTCCAGATCAGAAATCTGTCTTTTTAGTTCAGAGTTCTCAGTTTCCAAAAACTTTACTCTTGAAGACATCTTTGTTCCTGTCATTATCTTTTCAAGATGTTCCCACATCTGTTTTCCTGTAGCCTTTTTACTGTCTAAACTTACAGAAATCTCTTTTGAAATCTCCTCGGAAATTCCTTGCAAGATAAAAGCTTTAGATAATTTATCAGCTTCAAATCTCTTTCTTTGCTCATCTGTGTAATCCTTAAATGGTATTGTGTACACTAAGTGTTCCGTTCTTCCATTTTCTCCCATATAATGACAAATATCTGTCGGAGTTTCCATTGTTCCTTCCCTCAGAGATAATCTGATATAATCACCCAAGTCATGTTTATCAATGAAGTCTAAGAACTGAATCCTCCATTTGTCATATTCTCCTCTGTAAAGAACCGGTGGCATCTCATCCATACTTATTGAAAGAGCTTCGCTTGAAGGCATTCCTTTTAATATACAGGGACTGAACTTTTCAAAGAGATGGTACGCTAAAGTGCAAGGACCAAAAGTGACAACTTGTGAAACTTGAAATTTTAGGGTCACAAATGACACGCTGAATCCTTGAAGTACGGGGACTAAAATAAATGCACTGCAAAAAAATCGTGACACAAAAAATTTGACCCTTTTTTTTTTTTTTAGAACACCCGGTCGAAGATATCCCCGGAGGAAGCAGGTATCCGGTCGAAGGACACGTCCGGGAATACACTTATCCGGTCGAAGGTATTTGACCGGATGTTACAACCACCCGGTCGAAGGCAAGACCGGAGTAAGCAAGTATCCGGTCTAAAGAGTAAGATCGGGAAAGCTCTTATTCGGTCGAAGGTGTTTGACCGGAGGAAATCTTATTCGGTCGAAAGGACAAGACCGAAACAACCGAGTATCGGTCGAATGTTAGACCGAAAACCACTAAGGTCCGGTCGAAGGAAAGACCGGAGATCACACCTACCCGGTCGAAGTAAGGACCGGTGTTTACAAACACTCGGTCGAAGGCTCAGGTCGAATAACAATCGGTCGAATAACAAATTAACAGATAAAGATCGATAAAATCATGTAAAGACCGATAATAACGAACAAAATAATCGACCGATCAACACGAAGAACACGATGAACACAGACCGATGATGATAACCCAGATAATCAATCGAGCCCAGAAAATTGACTTCGATGAGCAAATAGTCAGATTCAAACACATGCAGTAATCAACCGATCAAAAGAAAATCAACAGTACACACAAAGACCGATAAACTTTTTCCGGAAAACAATAGATCGACCAATAAAACTCATAAACACATAATCAATTAATGCAGATAAAAGTGATTAACACAACTAATTGATTATAAGATTTTAGACAAACCTTTTTTCTGGATCAAACCTTTAGTCTCTTTGCTCTGATACCAATTGTAGATCCCAGTGCAGTGCAAACACAAGTAAATATGAACAATGAATAACAGATTATAGATCACAGCAACTAGTCATATGATTGATAATACTTCAAAGGGTTAAGGTTTACAAAGAGAATTTCTGATAAGGATATGTAAACCTTAAGACTAGTAAACTGAATAATTAATTTCTCTTTCTAAACTGTTCAACGTCTTAACTGTTCGACCCTAATTATAAACTAAAATAGTCTTTATATACTTAGGCTTACAGGCCTAATGGGCTAATGGGCTTGGGCCCATCTAACTATTAAAGAATTACATTATACACCCTTATAAATACTTTATTCCATTTTCAACACACCGGACTTTCAGTCCTAACATAAAATTTATTCACTTAAATTGAAAAGACAAAAAGCAGTAAAACTTTGTAAAGTACGAGTTCTGATCAGAAATAATCAGAAGTCATCACCTTTTTACTCCCCCTGAAATTATGCATCAGACAATAATGTTAATGAAAAACATAAACACTAACTCCTTCTCAAATATTGATCATCATATCTGAGAAATGCATAAAATTTCAGACAAATATGTACTCCCCCTTGAAGGTTGATTTCCTCATTTGAGTATCGGAGTACAATCTCTTTTCCAGCACGGAGTAAGGTCTTTTGATCTTTGAAGTGCGAGTCCTAAACTGTTGAAGTCATACTTCGTTGAAGTACGGGTTCTAAGCTGATTTACTTAGAAGCCTCTTTTGACATTGAAGAACGAGTCCTGATCTGTACATAATCAGAAGTCGTTTTCTCTCTAAGCTTTGTGTGCCTGCAACACAGATTTAGCCTTAGGTACCCATTGGAATTTGGTTCCTTCTGTGTTAGCACAGGATTTTGGTAACCATTTCAAATTGGTTCCTCTTTTCTTTTGAAATGCATGTGAAGAATTGGTATGAAATGAATGCACATGATAATTACCAAACCTATCTCCAGAATCTTGACAAGGAATAGAAACATGTTTATCATAAATAGAAGACTTTCTAGCAGATAAAGATAACTGAAATAATTGCTTTATTGTATATTGTTTACGGGAAACAACAAGTTTTGAGTTCAAAAGAGCAACATCAGCAATTAAGGCATCTTTACTAAGCGAAGTCTTGCTATAATTAACACTACTAAACGATAAAACGGTCTTGTCAAGCTTCCGTTTCAGTTGCCATTGAGAATTTACTTCTGCCTTTGCTTGCTCAGATCTGTAACATGTGAAACTGGTGAGTTAGACTTCTGAGCAACAAACGAATACTTCTTTTTGGAATTACCAGTAGTGGTCGGTTTATGTGAATGCTGTAACACCTTAGGCATATCCCATATCGGCCGTGGACAGGAGTGATGTTGGGTGTTATAAGTAATATATTGGCCTTCCTAACAACAACGCGTTTTGGGGCCACAAGCACGTCAGGTTCTGAGAACTCTGAGGTTAAGCGTGCTTGGGTGGGAGTAGTCCCAGGATGGGTGACCCCCTGGGAAGTTTCTCACCAGGTCGCCAGAAACAAATCCGTGCGCTACACGTTGGTTAAATCCAGGGGCAAAGCGGACAATATTGTTGTCGAGGCAGGTGGGATGTTACAGATGGTATCAGAGCCACTCCTGTGCCGTTCGGAATATGAGGCAAACCTCATCGAGGACGATGAGTCCCAAGGGGGGGTGTTTGTAACACCTTAGGCATATCCCATATCAGCCGTGGACAGGAGTGATGTTGGGTGTTATAAGTAATATCTTGGCCTTCCTAACAACAACGCGTTTTGGGGCCACAAGCACGTCAGGTTCTGGGAACTCTGAGGTTAAGCGTGCTTGGGTGGGAGTAGTCCCAGGATGGGTGACCCCCTGGGAAGTTTCTCACCAGGTCGCCAGAAACAAATCCGTGCGCTACACGTTGGTTAAATCCAGGGGCAAAGCGGACAATATTGTTGTCGAGGCAGGTGGGATGTTACAGACGATTGTAACACCCGTAAATTCTTAAGGTAAGTATTTTGTGGTCTTAAATGCATTTAATTCGCTTTTGTGAGATTATGTGTCCTTGTGTACGTCTTATTATCATGTTCAAATCTAAACGGCATATAATTAAGTTACTTTCGTTGATAGTTCAAACCTTGTGCTCGTTATCGTTTCGGTTAAGTTTCCAGGCTGTGTGGGTGACCAGCGATTGTGCCCGCGATTGTGCCCCTGGCACTATCGCGAAGGGCACTATCGCCAAAGAGGTACCGCGGGCTGGTGAAGGCCAGCGACTGTGCCACGCGATAGTGCCTTGGCACTATCGCTGAAGGCACTATCGCCCAAGTTGTACCGTGAGCAGGGGGAGCCTCGCGATTGTGACCCGCGATAGTGCCCTTGGCACTATCGCCGAGCACTATCGCCCGCGTGGCCAGACTGCTGTTTTATAGGAATCAATGCCTCATTTCTCACTCATCACTTTACAAAAAAAAACGGGAGCTCTCTCTTTTAGGCGATTTTTGAAGATTTCAAGCACATACTCATTTATTTCTAGGGTTTGGGTTGTTGAGGGCATTAAGTGCTCATTCAAGATTCTTTCAAGTGTTATCATTGAAGTATCATTCAAGATTCTCATCTCCTTGCATTCAAGTCTCTTCATCTTCAAAACCTAGGGTTTCATCTTTTCTAGGTTTTGGGTTCAAAACCTAGATTGTGAGTTTACTAAACCTTTGTTAAAACTAGATACACATCATAATCTTCTATTTGTTACTTTATCTCTATATGCTCAATGTTTGGGGATTCCTTCACGAAAATAGTTGAAAAATGTATATATGTATATGGGTGATATGCCATGGATATTGTTATGTATCATTGTTTAGGACTTGTCTCATGGATATATGATGTGAGCATTTTGATATGTTAAGGGTATGTATAAAAGAGTATTATGATGATTCTATTTGGAGTACCATTTGGATGACGTGTTTATATGTATGATGATGTATGATTTACATTGGGTCTTTTGTTAGACATCATGAGGATAAGGTGGTAAAAATTATACCCGTAGTTGGTATTGAATTATATGGGTTGAAGTATACCTAAAGGACCCCCTTATAAATGTTATGTGGACGAACCAAGTCAGTACACTAGGAGGATGTAGTCTTGGGCGCCACTGTGATGGTATGTGCCTAGACCTCCGCCATTCGGGGAATTTTCTTAGCGATAGTCTTCGGATGGGCCGGGCCTTTGGGGTGTTCCTTGTTAAGGGCATCAAGGTATATCGACTCTTGGGTGGGACTTGATTGATGCTTTGGGTCTCCCCTAATGACTCCACATTTGTTGAACACTGGTTAACTGCTGATAAGAATTGTATTTGTTCCTGCATGCTTATTATTGTTCGACTCACTAGGCTTTTTGTCCTAACACTTGTTTGGTGTTGATGTGTATCTCAGGTTCTAGCGGCGGCGGTCTTAAGCAAGTTTAGTCGCTTTGGGGTGAGAGCTTGGGCAAGTGCACATGGACGCGTTATACTTTTGGATATAGACTTCTTGGGTCTATAGATGACAACCCTTTTTGTAATCTCTTTTCTAGTTGTAGAAATTAGATTAGTTGGTTGTTGTTTATTGTCCGTTAAATTACAAATTGTGATTAAACAGGTTATTCGAATATATTCCCCACTTTTGGGAGGCTCTTGCTATGGCAATTTTTGGTATACCTCATGTCCGTTTTTTGGATTTTTGTTATCCCTATTTTTAGGGTGTTACAAGTTGGTATCAGAGCTTTAGTTTAAGTGAACTAGGTATTGTTTAGTATATCTAGACTTAAGCTTTAGACTTTTGACTTCACTGTCCAATTGGGGTAGAAATCCTAGGTAGGGAGAGCGATAGGATTACGGAATTACTTTAATTAAAAGTTGTGATGATGGTGACAAGAATTCTTGTGTATGGTTCGTTCATAATTTCACTTAGCTACTGCTATTATGAATGCATTGTTACGTGAGCATACTTGGTTTACTATTATTATGATAATTGATGACGGTATTAGTACGTACAATGAGTTCAACTCGTGTAGTCTTTTCTCAATCTATTTCTCGTACGTTCATGGCAGATTTTAATGGTGAACACTCGTAGTAGATTACCGGACATGCCAGAAGGGCAACCCGAAGTGGAATCTGCAGTGGCACGACCTCCGGTGGGAGCAACCTCTGATGACATTCCCATACCCAGAATATTGGGAGGAGGGCCTGAGCATATTCCGCGCCGGAACCTCAACGCAGGTAACGCCATCTTGGAGGAAGTTACCATGGAGACCCGACTTCGGGATAGCATGATGTTGGCTATGAATGGGGCTTTGGCTCAACAACAGTTGGCCATAACTTCGGCCATGACCCAACAACAAGAGTTTTTCATGAAGCTTCTAGAAGATCGTGACGTCAGTAACCGTCAGCCCGAGACTATGGCTGAAAACGTTATTGTGGGGTCGGGAGGACCGAATGTGGTGACGGTCGAAGAGCCATCCGCCGAGGGAGTCAGAACAAAGACAAAAGGGTGCACCTACAAGACGTTTCTGGGGTGTCATCCTAAGGAGTTTGCAGGTTCCGATAGCCCAGTTGCTTGTATGTACTGGCTCAAGGAGATGGAAATGGCTTTCGAGGCAAGTGAGTGTGATCCCTCTCAGTGGGTCAAATTTGCTTCTCAATTACTTCGGGGAGAGGCTCTGATTTGGTGGAATCTCACTCGATCCGCCCTCACCCCGGAAGTTCTGGCTAAGTTAACTTGGCCGGTGTTCAAGGAAAAAATGATGGACAAGTACTGCAGTGAGCGTTCGTTGGACAAGTTGGAGCGAGAGTTCCGAAATCTGAAGAAAGGGAATACGTCGATTGTTGCCTACTCCAAACTCTTTTTGGAGAAATTAAACTTGGTGGGACATCTAGTTCCCGACGAAAGGTCAAAGATTAAAGCTTATCATCAAGGATTACCGGCCGAGATGCGAACGGCGGTGAGAAATGCAAAGTGTTGTTGGAGAAGGGCTTCATTCGACCGAGTTCGTCACCTTGGGGAGCACCAGTACTGTTCGTGAAAAAGAAGGATGGATCTATGTGGATGTGCATAGATTATCGGGATCTAAATAAAGTCACGGTGAAGAATAAGTATCCTCTACCTCGTATCGACGATCTTTTTGATCAACTCCAAGGAGCGGGATGCTTCTCGAAGATTGATCTTCTGTCCGGTTATCACCAAGTGAGAGTGAAGAACGAAGATATTCCGAAGACGGCTTTCCGGACGAGATACGGTCACTACGAGTTTTTGGTGATGCCTTTCGGCTTAACCAATGCTCCGGCCGTATTCATGGATATAATGAACCGTGTGTGTCGCCCATTCTTGGATAAATCCGTGATCGTCTTCATCGACGATATTTTAATATATTCAAAGGATGAGTCCGACCATGGAAGACACTTACGGGAAGTATTGGAAGTTCTAAGGAAGGAGAAACTGTTCGCGAAGTTCTCAAAGTGCGAATTTTGGCTCCAAGAGGTGCAATTCTTGGGGCACGTGGTATCAAAGGAAGGGGTAAAGGTGGACCCGGCAAAGATCGAGGCAATGTTGAGTTGGGAACCCCCAACAAGTCCGACGGAGATCCGAAGCTTCTTGGGTCTAGCGGGTTACATCCGACGTTTCATTCAAGATTTCTCAAAGACGGCTACACCGCTCACTTCTCTTACGAGGAAGAACGTCAAGTTTCTTTGGACCGATGCACAAGAGCAAGCGTTTCAGACGCTCAAGAGAAAATTGTGTGAAGCTCCGATCTTGTCCTTACCCGAAGGATCGGAAGACTTTGTGGTGTATAGCGACGCTTCCAAGATGGGGCTTGGGTGCGTGCTAATGCAAAGAGGGAAAGCAATAGCCTACGCGTCGCGACAATTAAAGGATCATGAGAAGAACTATCCGACTCATGATTTGGAGTTGGCGGCGGTGGTTTTCACGTTAAAGTTGTGGCGACACTACTTGTATGGGACCAAGTGTACTCTTTTCACGGATCACAAAAGTCTCAAGTACATCTTCGACCAAAAGGAACTCAACATGCGGCAAAGGAGATGGCTAGAGATTTTGAAGGATTACGATTGTGACCTACTCTATCACCCCGGTAAGGCCAATGTGGTGGCGGATGCATTGAGCCGGAGGAGTCATGGTGATGGTGTCAAAATGTCCCTTGCAAGGATCGATGTGGTGTCAAGCTTGTTGGAGAATGTTAAAGCGAGCCAAGAGGAAGCACTTAAGGAAGAGAACCTCAAAGACGAGGTCATGGTGAAGCAAAGGGAACTCTTATCGGAAGACGGTCGTGGACTCAAGCTCTTTCAAGGACGGATTTGGGTGCCGAAGTTGGGAGGAAACCGGAAGTTGTTACTCGAAGAAGCGCATAAGTCGAAATACTCTATACATGCCGGTAGCACCAAGATGTATAGAGATTTAAAGTTAATGTATTGGTGGCCGGTGATGAAGCTAGATGTAGCTAGCTATGTGGAGAAATGTGTCACGTGCCTTCAAGTCAAGGCGGAACATCAAAGACCGTATGGAAGTTTACAACCGTTGTCCATTCCCGAGTGGAAATGGTACAATATAACTATGGATTTCGTGACCAAGTTACCAAAGACCTTGCGTGGCCACGACACCATTTGGGTAATCGTTGACCGGTTGACCAAGAGCGCGCATTTCCTTGCAATGCGGGAGACCTTGCCAATGGAGAAATTGGCCAAGCTTTATATTGATGAGGTGGTATTGAGGCATGGAGTTCCGCAATCTATTGTGTCGGATCGGGACAGTCGATTTACTTCGAACTTTTGGGCTTGTCTGCAAAAGGAGTTGGGTACTCGACTAAACTTGAGCACGGCTTACCATCCTCAAACGGATGGCCAAAGCGAGAGGACAATTCAGACATTAGAAGATATGTTAAGGTCGTGTGTGATAGACTTCGGGGGAAGTTGGGATTCACATCTACCGTTAGTGGAGTTCGTGTACAACAACAGTTACCATTCTAGTATCGGAAAGGCACCGTTCGAGGCTTTGTATGGACGGAAGTGCCGAACCCCGGTTTGTTGGTTAGAAGCGGGCGAAAAGCAATTCGCCGGACCGGAAATAGTTCAAGAGACGGCCGACAAGGTGAAAGAAATCCGGGAAAGACTAAAGGCGGCACAAGATCGACAAAAGAGTTATGCGGACAAGAAGAGAAGACCGGTGGAGTTTTAAGTGGGTGATCGGGTTATGTTGAAGGTGTCTCCGTGGAAGGGGATCATACGTTTCGGGAAGCGTGGTAAGCTTAGTCCTCGTTTCCTTGGACCGTTTGTTATTTTGGAAAAGATTGGCTTGCAGGCCTATCGGTTGGATTTACCGCCGGAAATGGATGGAATACATTCTACATTTCACGTTTGTTATCTTCGGAAATGTCTAGCCGAAGAGGAAAGCGTGATCCCTTTGTCGGAAATTCGGGTGGACAATGGGAATCGTTGTGTGGAAGAACCGGAGTCGATTTTAGAATCGAAAGTGAAGAAGTTGAGGCATAAAGACGTGGTCATGGTTAAAGTCCAATGGAAGCACCATCGGGGTGCCAACATTACTTGGGAATCGGAAGATGATATGAAGAAGCGTTACCCTCACTTGTTTGCTTAAGGTAAGATTTCGGGAACGAAATCTCCGTTAGGTGGGGAGGATTGTAACACCCGTAAATTCTTAAGGTAAGTATTTTGTGGTCTTAAATGCATTTAATTCGCTTTTGTGAGATTATGTGTCCTTGTGTACGTCTTATTATCATGTTCAAATCTAAACGACATATAATTAAGTTACTTTCGTTGATAGTTCAAACCTTGTGCTCGTTATCGTTTCGGTTAAGTTTCCAGGCTGTGTGGGTGACCAGCGATTGTGCCCGCGATTGTGCCCCTGGCACTATCGCGAAGGGCACTATCGCCAAAGAGGTACCGCGGGCTGGTGAAGGCCAGCGACTGTGCCACGCGATAGTGCCTTGGCACTATCGCTGAAGGCACTATCGCCCAAGTTGTACCGTGAGCAGGGGGAGCCTCGCGATTGTGACCCGCGATAGTGCCCTTGGCACTATCGCCGAGCACTATCGCCCGCGTGGCCAGACTGCTGTTTTATAGGAATCAATGCCTCATTTCTCACTCATCACTTTACAAAAAAAAAACGGGAGCTCTCTCTTTTAGGCGATTTTTGAAGATTTCAAGCACATACTCATTTATTTCTAGGGATTGGGTTGTTAAGGGCATTAAGTGCTCATTCAAGCTTCTTTCAAGTGTTATCATTGAAGTATCATTCAAGATTCTCATCTCCTTGCATTCAAGTCTCTTCATCTTCAAAAGCTAGGGTTTCATCTTTTCTAGGTTTTGGGTTCAAAACCTAGATTGTGAGTTTACTAAACCTTTGTTAAAACTAGATACACATCATAATCTTCTATTTGTTACTTTATCTCTATATGCTCAATGTTTGGGGATTCCTTCACGAAAATAGTTGAAAAATGTATATATGTATATGGGTGATATGCCATGGATATTGTTATGTATCATTGTTTAGGACTTGTCTCATGGATATATGATGTGAGCAATTTGATATGTTAAGGGTATGTATAAAAGAGTATTATGATGATTCTATTTGGAGTACCATTTGGATGACGTGTTTATATGTATAATGATGTATGATTTACATTGGGTCTTTTGTTAGACATCATGAGGATAAGGTGGTAAAAATTATACCCGTAGTTGGTATTGAATTATATGGGTTGAAGTATACCTAAAGGACCCCCTTATAAATGTTATGTGGACGAACCAAGTCAGTACACTAGGAGGATGTAGTCTTGGGCGCCACTGTGATGGTATGTGCCTAGACCTCCGCCATCCGGGGAATTTTCTTAGCGATAGTCTTCGGATGGGCCGGGCCTTTGGGGTGTTCCTTGTTAAGGGCATCAAGGTATATCGACTCTTGGGTGGGACTTGATTGGTGCTTTGGGTCTCCCCTAATGACTCCACATTTGTTGAACACTGGTTAACTGCTGATAAGAATTGTATTTGTTCCTGCATGCTTATTATTGTTCGACTCACTAGGCTTTTTGTCCTAACACTTGTTTGGTGTTGATGTGTATCTCAGGTTCTAGCGGCGGCGGTCTTAAGCAAGTTTAGTCGCTTTGGGGTGAGAGCTTGGGGAAGTGCACATGGACGCGTTATACTTTTGGATATAGACTTCTTGGGTCTATAGATGACAACCCTTTTTGTAATCTCTTTTCTAGTTGTAGAAATTAGATTAGTTGGTTGTTGTTTATTGTCCGTTAAATTACAAATTGTGATTAAACAGGTTATTCGAATATATTCCCCACTTTTGGGAGGCTCTTGCTATGGCAATTTTTGGTATACCTCATGTCCGTTTTTCGGATTTTTGTTATCCCTATTTTTAGGGTGTTACAAATGCTGAGATAAATTCTTACCTTTAGCACTCTTAGCGTTTACAGAGACTGATTTATCAACGAAAGCTTTCGTTGATTTTGCACTGTTCACAGGCTTACTGGTTTTTCTTAAAGTTTTCTTAACAAAAGATGAATGGTTGGGAAGTTTTGCATGAAAGTCAAAGAGATTAGAACCATTATCTAAACCACCGTCAGAGTTCAAAAATTCAAATCCTTTATTTGATGTACCAAACATATCCTCAGAGTTTGAAGCTTTTGAAAGAACAGAATTTGAAAACACGGTTGAAAAAACGTTTTGCTCAATATTTATCAAAAGTCTTGCATCTGATAAAGAATTCTCGAGTTCAGAAATTTTGCGTTCTAAAACGAGAGGAGGGACATATAGTTTACCTTTAATAGGCTTCGCCTCCATTTCTTTTTCAGAATAACTTGGAAAGAAATCACTTGAAAGAGTTTCCTTCTTTTTATATATTGGGTTTTCATTATAACTATTATTCAACTTCGCATAATAAAATGGAAGATGAACTTTAGCTGATTTCATCCGTTTTTCCGTTTCATTGGCTTCATCCTCTTTTGACAGTTTAGTCCAAAAAATTTTAAACGCGGGGAGTCTGCGAGCTAATTGCATATTAAGATGATCATAAAGTCCTGGCACTTCAGACATCCCCTTTTGTAGACAGTGAGGATTCTTATAACCAATTCCCCATCTCTCTATTTCCTCTTTGGGTTTGTTCAGAAAAATAGTCTGTTCAGTTTGACCCATTTTATACAACTTCTCTTCCAAACTTTTTAATTTTCCGAGTAAAGAAAAGTTTTCTTTTGTACAAGAAGCATGCAACTTTTTAAGCTCATATTTTTCAATCTCACAATTTAGCAGTTGAGACTTAAGATCAGAATTCTCTTTTAGAATTATTGTCTTTTCCTTAGCATTGGTATCATTATCTTTATGTAAAACCTCAATTAATACTTTCTTCTCGGCGATTTCATTGTTAAGTTTCTGTATCAATTGGTTTTTGTTTGTCATGACGCCATTATCTTACTTAAGATTAGATTCTAACTCTCTTTGTTTCATACTCATGGCATGCATTTTATTCATGAATTCTAAATCTGATAAATTACATACCTCCTCTTCTTCAGTGTCTGAATCAGCTTCAGCATCTGATTCTATCTTGCCCATCAAGCACATGTTGACGACTTCATCTCTCTCTTCATCATCGTCTTCTTCCTCATCTGAGTGATCGAGCCAGTATTCGTCCTCAGCCATCAATGCCTTGCCTGCCTCTTGTTGTTTTGCAAGAAGCATCTTGTTCTTGTAGTAGTCTGAATTTCTGACTTTTGATCTGCGGCAGTCCTTGGCAAAGTGACCTGGTTTGCCACAGTTGTAGCACGTAGGCGGTTCTGACTGACTTAATCCTTCATCTTTGAATTTTCTTTCTTCTGGTCTCCTCTCCTCAATCCTCTTTCCTTCCGACTGAAACCTTCTTTCTTCAGGTTTCCTCTCCTCTGATCTTCTCCATTCAAATCTTCTTCCTTCATACCTGCTTCCTTCAATCCTTTCTTTGTGGATGTAGTTGTTCGGACCAGATGAATATCTCTGATTATTTGATGTTGGCTTTGTGTAGAACCTTTTTCTGAAAAGCACTAGTCAGCATAAGCATTGCTTGATTCAGCTGATCATTTTCATCTGCTTCTGAGTTTGCACACCCTTCATCTTCTTCATCTAATTCATATACAGTCGCCTTGTTCTTCTTCTTTCTGACTACAAGTGCGACTGTGTCTTCAACTACCTTTCCTTTCTGTCTTTTATCATCCAGAATTTCATCCACCTCTTCTTCATTCTGACGGAGGGTTTCATACACCTCGTGAAGTGGAATCTCATTCAGGTCTTTAATCTGCTTCATCTGCCGAGCAAATCTTTTCCATTCAGGTTGAAGAATACTAAGGAATTTGACGTTCAACTCTATTTGAGATTTGTGAACTTTGTTCTTGCTAAGTTCATTCAGCAACGTCACAAACCTGTCATAGGTTTCTTCTAAGGTTTCTCCCACCCTGCCTCTAAATTCTTCATAGTTATTTAGGCAATTGGAGATTTTCCGCTGATTTCCCACTTTTAAACCCAGCATCATCTTTTCGAGTTGATCCCACATTTCTTTACCTGAAGCCTTGTAGCTGTCAATCTTTACGTATATTTCATTTGGGATCCCTTGTAAGATGTATGACTTGGATAATTTGTCGCATTTGGCTCTTCTGAGGTTATCATCTTGTAGCTCATGAAACTTAAGTTCAACCTGATTTGGCACATTATCAACTACACGAGTCGTCATTGGTGGTCTCATAACCCCTTCTTCAATAGATGTTATGATAAAATCACCCAGCTCGTGTCTGTCAATGAAGTTCAGAAACCTATCCTTCCACTGTTCGTACTCTCCTTTGAAGAGAACTGGTGGCTTGGTCTCAGTTCCTATTGCGAAAACTTCTCTGGATGTCATTCTGAAGAAAAATTCCAAGTGTGGGATTGAAGCTATACGTTTGAGAAGGTTTGCGGGTCTAGTGAGGAAGCGCACACTGAGGTATGCGGGTCTAGTGAGGAGCGCACAGTTGAGATATGCGGGTCTAGTGAGGAGCGCACAATGAGGTATGCGGGTCTAGTGAGGAGCGCACAGTTAGGTATGCGGGTCTAGTGAGGAGCGCACACTGAGGTATGCGGGTCTAGTGAGGAGCGCACAGTTAGGTATGCGGGTCTAGTGAGGAGCGCACACTGAGTTTTGCGGGTCTAGTTTTGCGTGTCTGACTTGGAACCGAGAAGTGAGCTGATATGTGCTTTGTGGGTGCTTTGGGAGCCGAGAAGTATGCTTTGCGGTATGCTTTGCGGGTCCTTTGGGAGGCGCACAGTAGGACTTTGCGGGCTGTTCTTCCTCTGGTATGCGTATGTTCGTTCTGAACTTCTAAAAATCGACTAAAATTTGTTCTTGAAACGATTTAGCAATACCAAACCCTACCAATGTGTCTAGTAACACTTTTAGAAAAGAAAGTAAGCACTCGATCTCTCTAAAACACACTTTTTCGAAATAAAATCGATGGCACAGTGAACTTACCCACTTCGACTTATTCACATAAAATCCACAAATTGGAACTCGATTTAAGCTTAAAAGTGAAATCAAATATCAACAACTCGATCTAGCATGTAGACGATCACAACCTGATCGATTCTAACACCTAAAACACTCAAAATCACAAAATCAATTTTTCTTGAAGAACACAGAGTCGTTTTTCTGAAAACTTGTTTTGATCTTAATCAGGCTCTGATACCAATTGTCGGTCCCCAACAATACTAATATCAAGTTTATAGAAACAACAACACAATATGATTACCAACCTGTATTGATTATAACAAACGAGTTACAAGGTTGATCGATTAAGCTTGGATTGTGTTCTCTACGTTTTTCTCTCAAATACACCTTTAAGTGTGTGTTTGTGTGTGTGAATATAATATCTCTGATCTTTCTGAGATTGAGAGATACACTTAGATAATATCTAGAATAGATATTATCTAAATCTAAAGTGTGTCGAACACACAATCTAACATAATATCTAGATATTAGATCTAGATATTATATCTAATATAAACTAAGTTACTAGAAACTAACTAAATTAACTTTATCTAACTATTACAATATTATAACTTAGATATTTAAATCTAAGTAAACTAAAACAATTATATTGACATTTATTACAAATAGACATAGACTTATATATCGAGAGTCGATGTTCCGGCTTTAGCTTCAGATTGCGATCTTCAGTTTGGATGATCTTGAATCCAATGAGACTGTGTCTTAACAGGTACGAACATATTTCCTAAACTAAGGTACAAATGAAATGTTTCCGGTATTTGTAAAGTTATAAGAACATGTTATTTATTTTACAGTTTATAGTGTACATGCTTTAGAACTTTTATGCATGTTATACTTATTCTATATTTTGAAAAGATGTTATGCATGAAAAAGTCTTAACTACATATGTAAAGTCAAGTAACGGGACATTGGTTGTAACAGGTGGGGAATCATGAAGATTTATAAAACGAAATACATGTATTGTGAGGGTGCCTTTATACTTGGTGGGTTTAGATATTGTCAGTGCATAATGTATTCACTACACGTAGTAAGTTCACATGTATTAGTTTGACAGTGAAGGTTCAAATGGTTCAGATTTTTATGTTGCTTACATGTGCAAGGTTTAATAGTATATGTGTATCGAAGTTCAATATTTCATAATCAGCTATATGTTCAGTTTCTGCATGATTTCCATGTGGATGTTCAACTTGCATGTCTTAACAAGTTTTTATGCATATGTTCGACTTGCATGCCTTAATGGAAGTGTTTTGGCATCTTTTTTTTTTTTTTTAAAAGGTATCCTGGGCCTTTGGCCCAGACTAATCCCTGGCAATTAGGGCATTTGGCCCAGCAGCTAAAGCGTGCAACCTTGAGTTTATCCTCAGTGTTTTGACATCTTGATGACAATGTTAAGAAGATGCACTAATAAATTCTTTAGCACAAAAGCCAAGAACTCCATGAGCGTAAAACAATAAAACAGACTAGTAGTTGTATCTCAGAGTTAACCAAAGTAGAAAGCGACAAAGGGAAAGAAGGGACGTGGTTCCCTATTCGTTCTCATTATTAGTTATGGTGTTTTAAAAACAATGATGTTTTTAGTTTAAACTATTTTAAGTTTGATTTGTTGCAACAAAATTAAGTACGTTGACTCGGTTGTTGATGCATTTTAATTTGATGAAAATCTTTTACTACAATTATAAACACGAATTTATGTTAATATGCTAGCAAGTGGGGCATGATAATAAAAGCTTTTCAGTTTATAAAATTAGGGAGGTTTAAATAAGAAGATTAAATATCGTGAAAATGAAGGTTCATATATGAATTATTGAAAAAATCAATTTAAACGTATGTATATAGCCGATTATGAAATATTGAAATTTGATACACATATACTATTAAACCTTACACATGTAAGCAACATAAAAATATGAACCACCGCAATAGGTTTTAAACTTAATACATTTGAACCTACATTGTCAAAGTAACACATTTCAACCTACATTGTCAAAGTAACACATGTGAACTTACTAAGGTGTCGAAGTCTGAAGTCTTATTTTAGTTATGATTAATAAGAGGTGATGTGTAAAAAGGTCTGAACGATTCAGACTCAAGAGTGACTAAGAGGTTTTTTTTTTTTAAATAAACAACCCCTAAGTGTAGTGAATACAGTATGCATGCATCGACAATATCCAAACCCACCAATATAAATAATCTCATATGTTGGTTTATATATGTATCTTAAAATAGGTTTTTTTAGGTTTTTCTAGTGGATTCACATATGCACCTTCCTTTAACATTCCCATCTAATTTAACACGTTATTTAACCTTCTTATTTGAATCCGCCTATATAAAATTCAAAATTGACCATTAAGTTTACATTGTTTCCACACACACACAATTTTTTTTTTTTGGTTTAAACCATATTTACGAGTTACGCCTTTGGCATCGTTTGACAAAAATAAGCTATAAGCTAGCTTATCTTTTGAGTATCTATTTTGATGGACATAAACTAATTTATTGATAAGTTACTTGGAGTAGCTCATGAAAAGGATTTTGTGATTTTTTCTAATTATATTCTCATTAATATTAATTATTATTTTTAACAATTAATTATAAATAAATATTAATTATTAAAAAATAATTATTACTAATTAATATTAATTAAATTTTAATTATATAGTGATGTTAATTTTTAGTTATTTAGAATTATTGTTAATTATATCATTTATTTATATATTTTTTAAATATTAGTCAATATATTTTAGTATCAATTACTATTATTATTTTTTAATTATTATTCAATTATTTGTTTTCATTCGTATTATGTAATAGTTATTTAAAATCATAAGTTAATGTAGATTTTTCTAAAATTTGTTTTAACAAATTCAAAATTTATAGTATATATATAATAATAAAATTTAAATTATTTTAATTAATATATTATATTATTTAATTTTTCTTCACTATCTTATTTGTATTAATTAATATATTATTACGCTATAAATTTGTTTTAATTATATTATGAAATATTGTAATTAATTGTTTTTTCAAGATGTCCATTTAATCATTTTATATGTTTATCATCTAATTTTTGTCAAACATGACTTATTAATCAACTAGCTTATTAGCTATCATCTAATTTATAAATCATTCGTTAGCTTATGAGCTAGTTTGTCACACATAACACTTATTCACGAAGCTTGTTAAAAAATACACATATGAAGAAGGGTAAGATGACATCATATTTTTTTAAATTTATAATCGAACAAATTATTTATTAAAGTGACATCATGTTATAAGATGACAAAAGATTTTAAAATTTTATTGGAAACTTTAGATAAATTGTTTCAAGTTGTCTCAAACAAGCTTTTCTAAAAATCCAGATAAAATTAACCGTTAAATTTCTGAAACACTTTTATTATAGCAAAGATGTATTCTATTTCACATGTGAAGACATATCTAATAACCAAATGTTATTTGTATTTGTTGTGTTTTGGGTGACTCAGTCAACTATCAAAAAATTTACCAATGTAAAACGTTTACCGGATAAGTGTTTATTGAGTGTCATTTACTTTATCTTGGATGAGAATGACAAGAACTGTGAATCTTATTAGGTAAGTGAGGGAGAAAACTCTTATCCACTTGGCACATACTAGGTAAGAGATGTTTACAAACAACTCATTTTGCTAGCCGATAATGTTAACCCGATAAAGTTAGCGAATTTGTTGAATTTTGTCGGTAAACGCTTACTCGATAAGCTGGTCTCTAAGTAAATAATTTAATTTTAAAGGAAAAGTTTGAAAAAACCCAACAAATTATCTGATTTTAAATGATTAAGTCCTTAAACTATTTTTTTGAATGATAAAACCTTTAAACTTTCTAAAACCGGTTAAATGCATCATTGTAACCTGTAAAAACATGTTAATGTGATAAAAATTTAGGAAAATTCTAAAAAAATCCAACAAACTATCTGATTTTGAATGATTAAGTCTCTAAATTTTTTTAACAAATAAATCTATAAACTTTTTCCTAAATCTTTTTACCAAATAAATTCTTGAATTTTTTTTACAAATAAATCCTAAAGTTTTTTTTTTTAAGAAAAAAATTATGAACTTAATTTTGAACAAATAAATCCAAAACTTTATTTTTTTTGAACAAAAAAATATTAAAATCCTCTCCCGACAACAAAGTAAAATGAACCAATTAAACAGAGAAAAATTATACCATTTCATTACCAATTCCGAAACATTCAAAAGTTATGCCTAAAGCATAAATAGATGCATATAAAAATTATACCCAACCTTTCACAAAATATACTGAAAAAAGAAACGCTCATTCTTTCACAAAATATTCCAAAAACGTCAATCTCTTCACAAATATACCAAAAACAAGCCGATTTGTTTTGGTATGTTGGTGTTTTTGGTAGATTTTGTTAAAAGATTGGAAGGGATAGGTGTTTTGTGGTATATTTTGTGAAAAGTTTGGCATTTTTTTGGTATATTTTGTGAAATGATGAGTATGTTTTTTATATTTATCTATTTATGTTTTAGACATAATTTTTGAATGTTTCGGAATTAGTAATATAAATTGTATAATTTTTCTCTGTTTAATTGAATCATTTTACTTTGTTGTCGGTGAGAGAAATTTATATATTTTTTTGTTCATGATTTTGTTCAAAAAAGAAATTTGATTTATTTGTTCAAAATAAAGTTTATGATTTTGTTTCTTAAAAAAAACTTTGAGATTTGTTTGTTCAAAAAAATTTCAAGAATTTATTTGGTAAAAAAATTAGAGATTTATTTGTTAAAAAATTCAGGGTCTTAATCATTCAATATCAGATAGTTTGTTGGGTTTCTTTAGACTTTTTTCAAATTTTTTCCACATTAACTTGTTTTTACAGGTTACAAGAATGTATTTAACCGGTTTTAGAAAGTTTAAGAACTTAATCATTCAAAATCAGATAGTTTGTTGGGTTTTCTCAAACTTTTCCCTAATTTCAATTATTAATTTTCATCAACTTTTACGGTTCTTGGTTTCTAGAAATTACTATGCTATATATAAATGACATAATGCAATCATTATAACAAATACTTTGGGTATAAAACATAAAATTACACATATACCCTCATATACCAAGTGACAAGAATATAAAAAAAAATATGTACAAACGACACCTGCAACCACACTTGATTCACAAGTTGAAATTCTGAGATGTGATCATCATGGAATAATGGTATATTTCAATGGTGGTGATAATGTTTGATGGGAATTCAAGAATTACCAAAATGGGCAATCAATTGCTCTATACCCATTGAGTGATAAAAATTCTATATGAAATAATTGTATTAGTATTATGTAATATATATATATGTTTTACTTTTCAAATTTATGAAATAACTAATTTAGACTAAAGATGTTATGACACAGTTAAACTATTATATGTATAAGTTTTGTGTCGAAAAGTCTGGGGTAATAATAACGAGATTATGAATAAATGTAGTATCGCCTGATTAATGCTTATTATCGAGATTGGTTTGGTGGGTTTTACTTTCGTTCCAAAGTTCTTGAGGCGATTTGGTTCGTACGGTTTTTGGTATTTGGTATATGGTTGATGCATGTGTGTGAGCCATGGTTTGCTAAATATTGTTAGTAGTAGTATTTTAATTCAAAAGTGAAAAATTAATTACTTCACATTACAGGTTTGGTTCATGTGGTATGTGGATTTTTATGGATTTGGTCCTCAAACTTCATTTATTACATAGAATGTCTTATGTTATCCACTTTATGTTGGATCTGGTCTCTAGTTCAAACTGCAGTTAACTTACTTCGTTAAATTTAAGGGCATTTTAAGTCTTTCTCTATTTTATTTGTTTTGGCCTTTTTTCTAATACACCAATTATATCGTGCCACGTGTCCCAATTATTATTCTTTTGTATATTTTCCTTATATAAAATAAATATTTGTATGAGAAGTTAAACATTTTGTGAGAATGCGAGAAGTGTGATATCATATATGATACACAAACTTAATCATATATGATTAAACACATGTTACATTGGCAATACATAGATGTTTAATCATATATGATTAAACACACCCACAGGTTGTGTAATCATATATGATATCACACTTCTCGCCTTCTCGCAAAATGTTTAACTTCTCGCATGATCTTTCCTCTCTCTCTCTCTCTCTCTCTATATATATATATATATATATATATATATATACATATATGTAGAGGAAAGTTCATTTGAACCTCATTTTTCATTGTGAACAAGAGGACTGATCTCGGTCATCCACCTCTAATGATCCAATAACTCACATTAAATAGAGTTTCCAATTAAAATTATTAATTAAGATGATTAGGAGTAAAAAATGATGTTAATAACAATCTCACACCTACCTTATTTGACTTTTTATTTTCTTTTTTTAATTAAAAATTTTTACCCCCTTAAAGTTTAAAATAAATTATCTTAGAAATAACTAATATTTTAATCAAACAAATTACATCAAAAAAGAGAGGAGAATTTCATGCTCTTCGATATGATGTCCATCTCGATATAGTTTTTTTTCTTCGTTTTAAGTGTTTTTTTACGAGAATGCTATATATGTGTTATATTCATTATAAATATTTAAGTAGGTTCACTTGTGTACAACACTTCGACACCATAAGTCTGTAACTTGACATCACCTTCTTCAACACTTTCTTCAACGTCGTAAGGCATAGTGTTCTTCATTACCGTGACCCAATACCCTTCGAGACCAATTTAGAACCCATCGAGATCGAGCAAGAACCTATCGAGAGAGGTCGAGAATCCATTCATGACTTGTATTTTTATGTGGGTTAAACCATAACCTACCACCTTTATTTTCCATCGAGAACCTATCGATTGATCTATTATATGTTTGTGTGTGTAAAACCATAGGCTACCACTTTCAGTTTTTATTGAGACGGATCGGGAACCCATCGAGACCAAATAAGAACACATCAAGATCGATTGACAACCAATCGGGACCGATCGACACCAATCGGGACTACTCAAAAACCCATCTATTGACTTGGTTTGTGGTTGTGTTAAAATCATAACATAACACCTTCATTTTTCATTAAGACCGATTGAGAAGTTATTGATTAATTTATTGTGTGTTTGTTTGGGTAAAACCATAACCTACCACTTTTAACTTTTATCAAGATGTATCGAGAAATCTATCGAGACGAATTGGGAACTCATTAAGATCATCAAGAACCCAAAAGTTGAAATTGTTGTATATTCATGATGAATAATATGCATATGCATGATGAATAATATGTACATGCATGATGAATGTTATGGGAGAATTAATATTTATGATAAATATCATACTAATAAATACTAGAGAGTTGTTGTATACATGTGATCATTCATAAATATTCATGATGAATAATGTGTATATTGATGATGAATGTTATAGTGAAAATGTATATTCATGACGAATATCATACTAATCTATAAATGTTGAATAGTTGTTATATACACGCGAATATATATAAATATTCATGATGAATGTTATAGTGAAAATGTATATCAATGACGAATATCATACTGATGTATGAATGTTGAAAAGTTGTTGTATACACGTGAACATATATAAATATTCATGATGAATAATATGTATATTCATGAGGAATGTTATAATGAAAATGTATATTAAATGATGAATGTCATAGTGATGTATGAATACTGAAGATTTGTTGAATACACGTGAAAATACATAAGTATTCATGATGAATGTTATACTAAGTTGTATATTCATGATGAATATCATACTAATGTATGAATATTAAAGAATTGTTGTGAACATATGAACGTACATAAATATTCATGATGAATATCACACAGATATACCATTTCATGTAAAAACAGAAAAAAAAAACTATATCGATATAACACATGTAATTTTGCTTGCACCTTATGGGTCGCATATGTACGTTTATGCTCTCGAGCGAACTGTTAAGCCTTACTATGGGAAATTGAGAACTTAAGGTGAAAAGCCATGAATTAAGTTGGGGGGGGAGTGACAGGGACTTGCACGGGCTCCCGCGCGGCTTGGAGACCGCGGTCAAAGCCGCGGGACTCGCTGGAGTCCCCGGTATGAGAACACACGCGACCTACGACATGACCTCAACGCCACGGCCAAAGCCGCGGGGAGGCACCTACAGGTTAAAAATGGGGTTTCTCCCCTTGTCTCCCATTTTTTCTCATCTTGGAGCTCTAGGAAGAGGAATTTGGTAAGTCTTTTGCCCTAATCTCACTCTCTTCATTTATGGAGCTTCATTGTGCATTAATAGAGATCTTAATGCTCCTCTAGGGCTGGTCTTTGTAAAGAGTATCTTTGTAGCAACCTCACAAGCTTCCATTTCTCCACCTACTTTTCTAGGGTTTTGATTTCTCTTAAGAAATCACCAAGGTGAGTGCATTCTTGACCCTTCTACTCGTATACATGTCTAGTAATGTTTTAATCTTTACATATATGTTTTCTTACATCTTGATTTGGGTTGTGTGAAGTTTAACCTAAAGTCCCATTGTGGGAGATGTCCCAAATTGGTGAGTCGGGTTGGAAGGAATACATGATCTTCTATACATCATGAGTTTGTAATTGAGTAGTAGGCTTTATGTTGGTCATGGTAGGACATTTTGAAAATAGGCTAAAGACCCGGTTTGGGTTGATGTCTCATATAGGCTAAAGACCCGGTTTGGGTTGATGTCTCAAATAGGCTAAAGACTCGGTTTAGGTTGATGTCTCAAATAGGCTAAAGACCCGGTTTGGGTTGATGTCACAAATTGGCTAAAGACCCGGTTTTGGTTGATGTCTCGAATAACTAAAGATCCGGTTTGGGTTGATGTTATCAAGCTAAATGGCTTGGATGGATTTATAAGTATGTCGTCGAAAATTGTATTGTACTTCACGTTCAATGATAGGTCGGGCATGCTGGTGGGGAACTATAAATACATGGATGTACATATGTTGTAAATTTCATTGCATTATTTATTTTGTGACCATATGTTCTCACTAGGCTTTATCCTAATACTTGTTTCTTTGGTTGTCATGTATGACAGGACATCCTAGTGGCGGGGACCGTCGGGAATGAGTGGTTGAGAGCGGTCCTTTTGGGAGATCTATAGACCGACTTATACGAAATGATAGATACACATTTTGGGAGAATAGCGACACCCGACTGTAATCTATGTGGCAAATTTAGATTATTAGGTTGTCGATTATATTCTTCATTTTATTGGGCTTGTAGTACCATACTTTATTCCCCGTTTTGGGATGTTACACTTTGGCACGATTGGTCCTTACCGTAAAGTACAAGTTGAATGTCCCCTATTGTTGGATGTTCAGGTTTACTCCATTTATAGACGAAATATTGCCATAATTTAGAATTTTTAAATTCACCCCAATTTTTAGGGTGTTACAATCGAGATGGATGTCAAATCGAAGAGAATGAAATTCTCGTTTTTTCGATGTAATTTGTTTGATTAAAATATTAGTTATTTTTTAGATAATTTAGTTTAAAATTTTAGGGGTAAAAAAATTTTAATTAAAAAAGAAAATAAAAAGTCAAATATGGTAGTCGTGTATTCAAACTTCCATTTTTGCCTCTAATCACTTCTCAATAACCATTTTATGTTTTAACCATTAATTAGTTTCTAAATTTTGATCAATGACCAAGATTGGTCTTCATGTTCAGAATAAAATGTGGTTTTCATTTGAACCTACCCCTGTATATATATAGAAGTTAAATCATGTGAGGACCAAAAAAATGTTGAGAACCGTGAGGACCAAATCTTAATCATCTAATGGTTTTAACCAAAGGCCATTAAAAACGATGGAATTTTTGTAATATTTGTGAAAATTCTACCTAATCTCACAAGTTATATGGAAGTTCCAGGGCATTTTTGTAATATTGGTGAAATATCAAATACACGTCCTAATCCCATGTCTTCTCCAACACCTCCTCACATTGTCTTCTCCAATGTCTCCTACCATCGCCTCCTCAAATTTCTACGACCACAACCACCGTCGCCTTCCCTACCACCATCATCGTTGCCTTCCCTACTGCCACCATCAATATGCAAACCTTCCTCACTCGCAACACCAATTTTCCATCCTCCGCCTTCTACGCCGACCTTCGGTGGAAGCAATGGCGGCGACTCTACAATCCACCCCAACCTCTCAGGACGCTTACTACACCTACCCACCACCGTCCTACAGCAATAAACCCTAACGGGTGAAATCAACACGCGAAATCAATCTTTTTTGTTGTGGAGAAGAAAACAACAAGAATGGAAAACAACAAGAATGGAGAAGAAAATGGAGATTTTAGGGTTCTAATCACTTGTTTGTTGGTAACTTTCATCCCTCTTAGAACCCTATTGTTCATTCCAACGACGTGGGTTTGACTTTCAGCGGTGGTCTCGAGTTTCTCTCGTACCAAGCACACATCCCATCACTCAATCAAGGAATGATGATGATGATGATGATGTTTCCTATTCCATTGTAACATTTTTTTCTAGTTGATTAATATCACAATTCTTGTTTTTTTAGGGTTTTTTCAACAATGGAAGTATTTTCCAAGGTCTAGTGAATCCATGTATTTCATCTAGTGATTATGTGTGTTTAATCTGGTGGAATAGCATATAGATCAAACATTGTCTTTATTAACCTTATAAAAAATAATAACTTTTATTATAATTAAATTGGTGAGTATATTTGGTGAATATTTCTTACCAAAATGACAATTATGCCATTTTCTTGTGGTGGAACATATTCAATTAAAACCATATGATTAAAACCAAATTACGGCTTAGATCGGTTCTTACGGTTTTCAACCTTTTTATGGTTCTCATTTGATTATCGTCCTATATATATAATACATACACATGAATACACGATCAGAGGTCTCATCCCCAATTTGATCGTCGGTTGCTGACCCCTCGGGTAAAAACTTGTTGGTCGGTGATCCCCCTCCCTTCTCCCTCCTCCCTTCGGGCACAATAAGAATATTGAAGACCGAATCCCTTTCTCTAGCTCTTTCCTTCCCGATCTGATGAAACATGGGAATCAATAGATTTGCGTTTTAGTTTTTGGAAGTCCCGACGATGTTTTGTATGTGTGCTCTATGGGTAGTTGCAAAGGGTGTATGTCTGCTCTACGAGTATTTGCGAGTTTTTCCAGAGATGGAGGGTTTACTTATATTGATTGTAACACCCCAATTTCGGTAAGGTAATTAATCCCGTCTACCCCCCCCCCTTACCGTTACATTATCGTTTGTGCATATAACCAAACTTGGACATTTGCCAATTCTCATCCTACTCGCAACCATAGGAAATGTAGACCAAAATTGCCTTATGCATGGTTTAGGTGAGAAAGCTCGGCGATAGTGCAGTGGCACTCTCGCAATGGCACAATCGTAGACAAGGGGGTGTCCACGTTACAAGTTGGGTGAGATTGCCCGCCGGTTATGTCAAGGCATAGTCACGGCGGGCATAGTCACGGCAGGTTGTAAGCCCGCGGTACTTCCTGAGCGAGAATGCCTAGCGATTGTGCCGCTTGTGTCACGACATTCTCGCATGGCACTATCGTCGACGGCCTATAAGGTTTTCTAAAACCCAATCTCATCTCATTTTGAAGGGATCTGATTTTGAAAGGAGTTTCAGCGATTTTCCTCTCCATTTAACGATTTTCTACTTCATCTTTCATCTCACCTTATTGAATGCAAGGATAAAGGCACTAATGTAGTTATTATTCATCTCCTAGGGTTCTAGCACCATCTTGTGAGAAGCACATTTATTGATCAAGACATCAAGCTACCATCTCCACCTTTCTAGGGTTCCATTTATTTCAGCCTAGGTGAGTTTTCACCTACAAAAACCCTAGGTGAGTTTTCTTTATGCAATCATCTTCTTAAATGCGCATATTGTGTTAAACTATGTAGTCTTTAATGTTTTGAGGTTTTTGGTCTAAACTAGCGTTTTATGAACTTTAATTAAATTTGGGTTTTCTTCAATATCCCTTCATTTAATGAGCCTTATATATATATATATATATATATATATATATATATAAAAGACATGGTTTTACATGTGTTTTTGACTTTTGATCCAAGAACTAAGGTTTTTAATCATGGTATTGGAAGAAGAGGGGTGGAATATTTTTGTAGAAGAATAACTTGTGCTTATGTGATTTTACCATGTATATAATGTTGGGAACTCATAAAATGAGAAGGGAGTATAATATGTATTCGACACCTACTTGAGACCTTGGTAATATTCTACACGTGAAATGCGGAGTAAATAACATGATATGACTTGTGATGGTTATTTGAACTTATATATGATCATATTGGTATTTCTTGGTGTCTATCTCTTTGTGCACGAGGATTTAGATTTTTGGGTTATATGTCCATATTTGATAGGTCGTTTTGGGCCACTAGCGAATATTTAATAAAGAATATCGATGTCCTTGAGGTGGAACTCATCAAGATTGGGTAGACAATACAGTTGATAGCGGAAAATCGTATAGGTCCACAAGGTGGCCACTATGTTGCCACAGTGGCGGTGCAAGTGCACACCGGACACTATGATCGCTACAAGTAATAAAGTGGTAGAGTACCGAGATCGTTTCCACAGGGACTAGGCAACTAAGAATCATAGAACTTTTCATGAACTTCTAGTGCTTGCTTGATTTTTGAGAGCAATATCAATATTTCGTGAGTTTTAAGCAACCAAACAACGATTAAACGGAATTAACAGTATTAAAGATAGGATGTGGGTACAAGCATTAACTAAGACTGATGTAGTAACAACTTGGTCAGAAACAAAATGACACACGACAGCCTTAAAAACCTTTTTCTCTCGAAAATAAGTTTCCTCGTAACGTGGCCACGTTGTGCTCACTTTCTCACCACGTTGGCCAACTCAAGACTTGCCGTCTTAACTAAGTAAACCTCTAAGGATTTCAGTTCCACCAGTATAGATGTAGATGCCCAAATCTCTTTGTGACACCCATATCGACCGACATTTGAACCTTAGTTAAAATCATGCAAAAACCCGTATCTCTACGTGGTTATAAAAGACTTTCTCAAATCTTCTTTGCATCACTCAAGCCGTATTTCGGATCTGCCCCTCTCGAGGTCTAAGATCTAATATTAACACTAACAAGTGATCGCCTTGTCCGCGTTGAGTTGAAGTCCCGACTTGAGTGACCAAGTCTAAGAGTTAGAAACGATGGCAACACCCAAGTGTTGCCTACTAGTCTTAGCCTTGGCTCATACCCACACCCAAAGGGGTGTTTAGCTCATAATAAAAGTAAAAGACATGATGGAGGAAGGAGATAACATAACTTAAATTGCTTAAAAGAAACTAAAGAGCTGCTGCCAAAGTGGTGACAAGGTGGCCACTTTGGTGACAGCTATTACAAGAAATTTAAACTTACAACAATTAAATGCAAACAAACTACAAGGAATAAAAACTAAATATTGCTACTCCAGATGGTGTTTAATGCTCCTGCCAATGATGCCCTGAAATGGTTCCTCCAAGCTCCAATTTATAGCCCAAGGAAGAAGAGAATGTTGATGTGACCAAACATAAAAGTAGCTTTTTAGGAAGAGTATAGCACCTTCCTTTGACTTACATCTCTTGTCCTCTTCCTTGTTTATTCTTATGAATGAGCATAAAGGTCTTTCATTTTCTTCAAAAGGCAGACTTCCAGAATTGGTAAAATCTTATCCAAGCAATTTTTGGCCAGCACCCCAACGTGGGTGCAACGTGGCCACGTTCTGCACAAAAATTAGTAAAACCGGATTTTTTTGCATTTTTGGGATTTCATCACAATGTTTGAACAATCAAGACCAAATGAAGGAGATGAGAAGCAAATTGGGTGAAAATGTGGTAAAATAAATATAACAAGAGAGGAATTTACTCTCAAAATTTGAGAGTTATCACACCCCCAAACTTGAGTAATTACTTGTCCTCAAGTAAAAGAAGAAAAGAAAACAAAATGAACAAGGAACTCGAGCGATGACCAAACAGGGCTGACGAACTTGCTTTAGAAAGGAAAACTCATGCCGAAAAAAATTCGTCGCTCCTTGTTTTGAGTGAAGCAAACTCTTCTTGTTTGGAAAAAAATACCGCTTCCTTTCATGCTTCCCATGAATTCGACTTTAATCAGTAGGGCTTGCTTTGGGCTTGTGTATTTGGGTTTTCGATTCGTATTTTTCGTAATGACCCCCAAACTTGACTTTTTGTGCAGCTCCCATTCTCTTTGGTGTTTGACTGTTTATTCTTTGTATTGTCTTCACCTTTTTACTTTTGACTAATCCCATTTGGAGTTTTCGTTTATTGCTGCCAAAGTAGTGACAACGTGGCCACTTTGGCTTTTGGATTATCAAAAATGTTGCTTTTGTTTTTCAACAGTCCCCACCCCCCAAACTTAAACCTTCAATGTCCTCATTGAAAATCGCAAGATATGTGGCCATATGGACGTAGATAGGCTAGGTTTCAAGTGGAAAAGTGTTTGGGCTACAAAAAGCGAGAAGAAGGCCTAAATCGTTTTAAAGTCAGAAAACAAATGGTAACAATCCAGTACGCGGCCTGTAAAACAGATAATCAACAACAAGAAATGCAAGAAACAAGGAACTATCATGAGTGGACCAACCAGAGGTACATGAATGAGCGTAACGTCAGATCAAAAAGATACGAGTCCGAAACATAAAAACACCACAAGTCCCAAAGATAAACTAAAGAAAACGAGTTCAAAAATACGTGATGAAATACCGAAAATGGTCACGGCTTACCCACGTCGGCAGAAGGGCTAGCCGCATCGTCGTCAGCGGTGTACGGGTCAAAGGCGGTTGGAGGGGATGGATTGGCCTGGCCAGAACCCGAAGGAGATGCGTCGGACGAAGTGGCGCTCGACGTGGCCACGTTCTTGCCACGTTGAGGCGGACTGTCGATGATCGAAGTGCCCTTCGGCAAGGTTGGTGGGTTGACTGGAGCGGTGGACGCAGGGGGATCGGACGTCGGATTGGAGGAACTGCTGGCGGCGGCCGACCGGCGAGCCCGTCGACTATTGGGGAAAGGGTTGGTGAGGTGCTTCATTCGTGCCATGATGGGGGAAACCGACGGAGTGAGCGGTGGTGGAAGGTGACAGGGTTGGTTTGGGGGGGGGGGGGGGTCGGAGGAGTTTACGTGGGAGGGACGAGAAAGAGGGAGTTGAGGGGTTGGGAGGGTAATGATGTTTTCTTGGGTTAATAAAATTGAAAAGAAGTTTGCTTTTCCCAACTCCACCTTTTTAGAACAAAACCCTTTTAAACCTCCAGACTTTTGGGCCACACCTGCAAACTTCAATCTGACCTGCACAAGAAAACAAAAAGAAAGGAGAGTGCTAAAAGAAAACAAAGGACAAAAGGGAAACATGGATTAAACTGTGAAGCCGATATATGCATGGAAAAACCAGTGGACAAAAAGAATAATTGAAGTCATGCATAAAAAGAAATTTTAAAACAGATCTGGAAATTAAATTTCACAGATTTTTCCAACAGCTCAGTCCCAACGTGGCCACAAAGTGGCCACTTTGCACAACTCTGAAAATTTTCAAATTTTTTTTTAACAAAAATTGAAAGTTGTAAGACTAAAAAGGACTGAAAAAAAAAACATTTTATTAAAAGACTATTTCTAGCCTTCTCAATATTCAACAAGATGTTTTAGAGGATGACGACACACCATTAGACAAAAAATGTTTCTTTTTCTTGTGTTTATGGTGGCTCAATCTTACATCTTTCAAACATGGTTTCCCTCTTATTGGTGGTTGGATTTTCTTTGGACTCTCAAACCGAAGTTCATTTTCGCCCTCTTCTTCAAACTTCTCACCACACATTTCAATGTCTACACCTAGGTCCTCACTCAACAAATTTATGGCCGAACAATCTTCCACTTCATCATGGAACTTAAGGGACTTAAAAACATTAAATGTCACTTGTTGATCATTTACCCTCATGGTTAACTCACCCTTTTGGACGTCGATCAAAGTTCTACCCGTGGCAAGAAATGGTCGTCCTAAAATGATGGGGACGTTCTTATCGGCTTCATAGTCTAAAACTAAAAAGTCGGCTGGGAAAATGAATTTGTCAACTTGGACCAAAATATCCTCAATCTTACCCTTGGGATGTGCCAAAGATCTATCTGCTAATTGCAAGGTCACGGTGGTGGGTCGAACGTCTCCTATTCCTAACTTCTTGAAGATGGACAACGGCATGAGATTTATGCTTGCTCCTAAGTCACACAAGGCATGACCAACTTCCTTACCTCCTATCGAACAAGGGATGGTGAAACTACCCGGGTCCTTTAGCTTAGGTGGAATTTTGCAAGTGAGGAGGGCACTACTCTCTTTTGTCAAAGCTACCGTTTTCAAATTCACTCAACCTTTTCTTTTTGTTAAGGATGTCTTTCAAAAATTTAACATATATTGGCATTTGCTCGAGAGCTTCTACCAAATGTATGTTAATATGGAGTTGTTTAAAAATGTCCAAAAACTTTTTGAAATGATTATCGATATTTTTATTCTTCATCCTACCGGGAAAAGGGAGGTCTCTTAAGTCTAGATCCGGTTGCCTAGGACTTGCCTTTTTGTGTTGTGAAGTGGGCACTGTCTCACCACTTTGGCAATGTTGTGCTGATGGAAAAACAGTCCGTGAAGGACCTGCAACATTCTGTCCCGAAGGTGGGCACGTTCCAGCCACGTTGGCTGGAAACAAGGACGGGAATTTTTCTTTGTCAAAAGCATGTGTGGTGTCTTCTTGCACAACGGTATCAACTAAGACTTCCTCACTGGGTTTGGATGCTCTTGTTTCACTTCTTAAAGTTACGGCCTTAACGTGTTCCTTACCCTTAGGGGTCTCGGTGTCACTAGGTAAAGTGCCCACTTGTCTTCCTTTCAACTCGGCGGCAAATTGCCCCAATTGAGTCTCAAAACCTCTCAAAGTTGCATTGGTTTGGTTTATAAAACCTTTGAGTAAAGATTCAAGCGAACTATTACTCTCCAATGCATTTTGTTGTCTCGGTACATACGGTTGTGAGGGTTGCCCACTTTGGTACGTATGAGACGGTCCTTGTTGAAATCCCGGGGAATTTGGTGGTCGGTTTGGAACTTGATGAACCCCGGGGGGTTGAAGTCCTTGGTTTCCTGACCATGAGAAGTTCGGGTGATTTCTCCAATTTGGGTTGTAAGTTGGAGAAAATTAGACCTGGCAAAAACTGACACGACCCGCTAACCCGACACGAACTCGACATGAAATAAACGGGTTTGGGTAACACATTTCAACCCGTTTAAGTAAATGGGTTGACACGACTTGACACGAAAATTAAACGGGTAAGGTCAGGGTCAAAATTTTCAACTCGAAAATGACCCGAATAACCCGTTTATTATTATTATTATTATTATATAATTTATATATTTTTTTAAAATAATTATATATTTTATATTAGACTATTTATTTGAAGTTTTGAACTATAAAATCAAGTGTGGGCTTCATTACTTATTTGGGCTCACATTGGGCTGTTTAATATTGATCTTATATGTAATATGTCGTTTTTAGGGCTTAGCCGCATATCTCAGTATCTCACATTCTCACATACGTGTAATTGCAAAGCGATCACTGGAACGGGATAGAACCGAGCGAGGCAGACGCCGACAGCGGGATTTCAAAGAGTCGTTTCGATGTTTAATTCGACGATTGAAATCCCCAACGCTAATATTCAAGTAGTGATGATCGAATTTCTTGGTTCATTTCTCAGATTTCTCCAGGTATGCTCTCTACTCTTCTCTTCTCTTTTCACTTTTTGGTTTCAAATATTCATAGTTATGCAGTCTGATTCTTGTGAGCATAATGTGCAGATTCTTGTGTGTTTAAGCATCTTAGGTGTGAGTCTAGTGTTGCCTAGTGTGTATATTTTCGTAAACTCTTATGCTGCCTGTTTTTCTATCCTTCTTAAAGTTGTTGTGCTAGTGTCGTTTGAGTGTTGTTCGTCACGAACTTATTAATATGTTAAATGATTTGAGTAGTGCACCCAAGGTTTGTATTTTGAGTTATTTCAACAGTCTCAACTCTCAAAGCAATTGCTTAGATCCCATTATTTTATTTCATTTAACTTTTCCATTTCATTATGATTCTACTTGTATATTCCAGGGGTCTGGATCTATTTTTATTTCTGTTTCTTCTTTGTATTATGTCTTGGGAAAAATGAGCAAGGTACTTTGCCATTTAGCTTTTCTGTTTCCATTATAATGGATATTTGGTTGCTTGTGGCGTTAGGGTCTGTTTGTTAGCATAGTAGCTTAATGAGTCGCATCTTATTCGAGGAGCTATATATTACTGTTTGGTATATAGAAAATAACATATTCAGTAAGAATCTGTAAGATTATAGGGGGGGCTTTATGAGTCGCATCTTATTCGAGGGTCTGTTTGTTAGCATAGTAGCTTAATGAGTCGATATATACATACATATATATATACATACATATATATATATATATGTTTGTGCAGATTCTTGTGTGTTTAAGCTAATGTATGCTTCCAAATCTGTATTTGTTAATCACCGGACAACTTGTCTGCTTATATTGTTTGTTTGTATTAACTTATAAGCTAATGTATGCTTTCTAATATGTATGGTACAACTTCTAAGTTGGTTATGGATCCTATTAACTTGTCTGGTGATGAAGTGGAAGAAGAGGTCGGTAGTGAGAGTGCAGATAGGCCAGAAGTTATAGCAGCAACTTCTAAGAAGGGCAAAGAAGCAAGTAAGCTTAAACCCATATACTCTGGTAAGCCTATTAAACGCCAACGTAAGCTTACTTCTATTGTTTGGGATGATTTTGAAATGATTGATGAATTAGATCTTAATGGAAATATACAATGCAAATGCAAGAGATGTGGGGCTAAATATATTGCTGAAAGTAGTCATGGGACGGGGAATATGCATAGGCATCTTAAGTCTTGCAAGGGGAAAAATTATAGAGATATTGGGCAACTTTTATTACAATCTAATTTGAATGGTTCATTGGAAAGTAAATCCCTTAAGTTTAACCAAGATGACTTTCGGGAATTGGTTGCGATTGCTATTGCTAGACACAATCTCCCTCTTCAATTAGTTGAATATGAAGGTATTAGGAGATGTTTTGCTTACTTGAATCCCGAAGTGAAGTTTTTTTCAAGACAAACCACAAAAAATGACATACTCAAAATGTATTCAATGGAGAAATCTAAGCTTTATAATTTGTTGCAATCTGTTCCTGGTAGAATAGCATTAACATCTGATTGTTGGACTTCTTTGACCACCGATGGATATATTTCATTGACGGCTCACTTTGTTGATAAAAATTGGTGTTTGCAAAAAAGAATTTTAGCTTTTACTTGCATGCCTCCTCCCCATACTGGTGTTGCCTTGGCTGAAAAAGTTTGTGGTTTGTTGAAAGAATGGGGAATTGATAAAAAAAATCGTGTCTATAACCTTAGACAATGCATCTAATAATGATTCTATGGTTGATGGACTGAAATTTGATTTGGATTTGATGTCTCACGGTGATTATTTTCATGTTCGTTGTTGTGCCCACATTCTTAACTTGATAGTGCAAGATGGTTTAAAAGAATTAGATGGAGTTGTTTTGAAGGTGAGAGAGTGTGTCAAGTATTGCAAAGGTTCTCAGAGTCGGAAGCAAAGATTTAGGCATTGTGTTCAACATGTTGGTATTGAGTCCACTAGAGGGTTAAAGCAAGATGTGCCCACTCGTTGGAATTCTACATTTCACATGTTAGATAGTGCATTATTTTACAAAAAAACGCTTCTCCATTTAGCAAAGACTGATGCTAATTTTGTTCATTGCCCAACTTCTGACGAGTGGATGAAGATTGAAAAAATTTGTAAGTTTTTGCAAGTTTTCCATGAAGTGACAGTAAAGTTTTCGGGCACTAAATATCCATCCTCAAATCTTTACTTTCCTAATGTTTTCAAAATAAGATTGCTTTTGAAAGATGAGATGGAAAGTAGTGATAGATTTTTGAAGGACATGGCTAATAAGATGAACTTGAAGTTTGACAAATATTGGCGTGAGTTTAGTACCATCATGGGTATTGCCGTTGTTTTTGATCCCCGTTACAAGTTTCAAGTTATTGATTGGGCTTTCAAAAAAATATATGGGCCTTCCAATATTGAGTTGGATTTGTTTAAGGAAAAATTATTTTCCTTGTTTGATGAGTATGCATCTCGTACCACATCCACGGGCAATCAAAGCTCATCTCGTGCTGCCATTGATACTATGCCCGACACTGACACATATATGACGGTAATAAATTTTCCTTAATTACTTTTGTGAATATGATTTTTTGTTTGTACCTTGGCTAAGTTTTGTTTTTTTATCAGGAGTTTGATGAGTTCTCTAGTTGTGAGTTCACCACCGGTGGTAAATCTGAGTTGCAATCTTACTTAGAGGAGCCAAAATTACCTCGCATAGATGATTTTGATGTGTTGGAGTATTGGAAACCTCTTCAAGGACGGTATCCCATTGTGTCTCAAATGGCTAGAGATATTTTGGCCATCCCAATATCTACCGTTGCTTCTGAATCGGTTTTCAGTATTGGAGGACGAGTTATTGATGCCTATAGGAGTTCGTTGAAACCAGAAACTGTTGAATCATTGGTTTGTCTTAGAGATTGGGTTTTAATGAAGGTATACATTTACTTTTTAATTTTATGCATTCATTAATTTACTCAATTTTAACATTGTTTTACTCAATTTTAGCATCAATGCATCCGGATGAAGAGGAGTTATGCAATTGGCTTTTAGGATTAAAGGATGACGATGATCGAGAAGAATCAAAGAATCAAGGTCTTCAAACTCAACAATCCGGATGAAGAGGACTAGAGGAGCTATGTTTTGATTTTTGAATTTGGTTAGAATTTTGAAGTTGGAATTTTTAAAATATTTTTCGGGTTGTAATATTTTTATGCTTTTGGATTTTCAAAGCCTTGGATTTGGATTTTTATAAGTATGAACTTTGAACTTTGAACTATATTTCTAATGCTTTCATTTTTCGATTTTTAAGTTTAATTTTATAAAAATTAGACGGGTTAAACGGGTTAGCGGGTTAGCGGGTCAAACGGGTGATCTGGAGATAAACGGGTTAATCGTGTCGTGTCGGGTTAGGTGGGTTAAATCAGGTCGTGTTCAAGTTGAGCTTTTCTGACCCGTTTATTAACGGATCGTGTTCGGGTTAGGCGTTTTCAACCCGTTTAACCCGTGAACCCGACACGAACCCGACACGACACGACACGTTTGCCAAGTCTAGAGAAAATGGGTTATTCCTAGAATGGTTTCCTACATAATTAACCGAGGCGGGATTACCGGGACAACACTCAAAAGCATGATTGTCACCATAAAACACACAAGATTCATTTATGGCTTGGACTTGGTTTTTTTCTCCATTTAAGTTCATGTTATTTTTTACCAAGTTAGTTAAAGCTACAATTTGTGCGTTTAAGGCGGTGATGGCATCAATTTCGTGAACACCCGATGCATTCTTAGGAGCAAGAACGCATGGGTTTGACCAATTGGTGTTATTGTTGGCCACTTTCTCCAAAATGTCATATCCTTCGTTATAAGTTTTAGAGGTGAAAGTGTCACCGGCCGTAGCATCAAGAATAATTTTAGCGGCATTAGTAAGACCATTATAAAATGTCTCTAGTTGGATGCAATGAGGGATTCCGTGATGAGGACATTTTCTAATTAAGTCTTTGAATCTCTCCCATGCATCCGACACCGCCTCATCCTCCTCTTGTCGAAACATCAAAATTTCGTTTCTAAACTTCACATTTCTAGTTGGAGGAAAATATTTTTTTAGAAATTTTTCGGCCAAACTTGTCTAACTATCGATGGAATGAGGAGGTTGAGAATTTAGCCAAGCTTTTGCTCTATCTCTCAATGTATAAGAGAAGAGCGTAAGCCATAAGGCTTCTGTCGTAACACCTTGAATGCGAAAATGATCCGTCATTTCAAAAAATGATTTTAAATGTGAGTGTGGATCTTCCGACGGTAACCCTCCAAATTGACCCATTGCTTGGATCATTTGAAACATTACCGGTTTTAGTTCAAAAGTTTGTGCTACCATGTTGGGCCTAAGAATACCCGATTTTAATTGATCAAATTCGGGTGTTACATAGTCCCGTATTCCCCGTTCTTTATCGTCGGCAATTCTTATGGTTGTTTCATTAGGTGGTGGTGGATGATCTCCACCATTTCCAGCCATGTTTTGATTTTGCCGACCTCTTCTACCTCTTCTTCGTCTTTTAACGGTTCTTTCAATTTCGGGGTCAAGAGGTACAAATTCACCGTGTTGTAGCCTTGGCATACAACACGGAAAATACTAAAAATAAAAGACACAAGCAACCCAGGCTCGAATGAAAAGTCAATATCTTAGAATTTAAAATCGCGCTAGTCCCCGGCAACGGCGCCAAAAACTTGATAGCGGAAAATCGTATAGGTCCACAAGGTGGCCACTATGTTGCCACAGTGGCGGTGCAAGTGCACACCGGACACAATGATCGCTACAAGTAATAAAGTGGTAGAGTACCGAGATCGTTTCCACAGGGACTAGTCAACTAAGAATCAGAGAACTTTTCATGAACTTCTAGTGTTTGGTTGATTTTTGAGAGCAATATCAATATTTCGTGAGTTTTAAGCAACTAAACAACGATTAAACGGAATTAACAGTATTAAAGATAGGATGTGGGTACAAGCATTAACTAAGATTGATGTAGTAACAACTTGGTCAGAAACAAAATGACACACGACAGCCTTAAAAACCTTTTTCTCTCGAAAATAAGTTTCCTCGTAACGTGGCCACATTGTGCCCACTTTGTCACCACGTTGGCCAACTCAAGACTTGTCGTCTTAACTAAGTAACCTCTAAGGATTTCAGTTCCACCAGTATAGATGTAGATGCCCAGATCTCTTTGTGACACCCATATCGACCGACATTTGAACCTTAGTTAAAATCATGCAAAAACCCGTATCTCTACGTGGTTATAAAAGACTTTCTCAAATCTTCTTTGCATCACTCAAGCCGTATTTCGGATCTGCCCCTCTCGAGGTCTAAGATCTAATATTAACACTAACAAGTGATCGCCTTGTCCGCGTTGAGTTGAAGTCCCGACTTGAGTGACCAAGTCTAAGAGTTAGAAACGATGGCAACACCCAAGTGTTGCCTACTAGTCTTAGCCTTGGCTCATACCCACACCCAAAGGGGTATTTAGCTCATAATAAAAGTAAAAGACATGATGGAGGAAAGAGATAACATAAATTAAATTGCATAAAAGAAACTAAAGAGTTGCTGGCAAAGTGGTGACAAGGTGGCCACTTTGGTGACAGCTATTACAAGAAATTTAAACTTACAACAATTAAATGCAAACAAACTACAAGGAATAAAAACTAAATATTGCTACTCCAGATGGTGTTTAATGCTCCTGCCAATGATGCCCTGAAATGGTTCCTCCAAGCACCAATTTATAGCCCAAGGAAGAAGAGAATGTTGATGTGACCAAACATAAAAGTAGCTTTTTAGGAAGAGTATAGCACCTTCCTTTGACTTACATCTCTTGTTCTCTTCCTTGTTTATTCTTATGGATGAGCAAAAAGGTCTTTCATTTTCTTCAAAAGGCAGACTTCCAGAATTGGTAAAATCTTATCCAAACAATTTTTGGCCAGCACCCCAACGTGGTGACAACGTGGGTGCAACGTGGCCACGTTCTGCACAAAAATTAGTAAAACCGGATTTTTTTGCATTTTTGGGATTTCATCACAATGTTTGAACAATCAAGACCAAATGAAGGAGATGAGAAGCAAATTGGGTGAAAATGTGGTAAAATAAATATAACAAGAGAGGAATTTACTCTCAAAATTTGAGAGTTATCAACAGTCCCATAAGTCATTGAGGTGTAACTCTATGGAGTAGGCAATAAAGACGGATTGGTTTGAGGATGGATGTCTTGATGGCATGTGCACTAAAATCGGGACTTGAGGTGTAACCCAATAAAATCATAGGTGACTCCATTCACATGTTCTTCTCACCTTGATGGAAACAGGTCTCCCCCGTATCTTTCGAGAGATATCTCTTGTGTGTTAATGTTCAGGTGTGAGACATCTTTGCCAAGTTAAGGTTGGTAATTATGAGATCAAGTGGATTCGGTAACATTTAATTTATGAAATTATTATCTCACTTTTAAACTTTTAAACTTTATAAGATCTTACTAGGCTTCTAGTCGTTGTTGTTGTGTACTTTGGCTTACAGGTCCCACTAGCGGTGCATATAGGACGTGTTGATTTGGCTGACTGTGCGATTAGGAGCACTTGAGGAGTCGGGCTTTTAGGGCACTTTTGTGAAGAGAGATTTTGGAGATATATTCACATCCTTGTTAATCTAGTAGTCAAAGTCTAGATTAATTAGGTTGTTACTGTTTTGTCTCGATACATTTACAGTTTGGTTGTACAAACTTTTCGTTTGCAGGTTATAGTTGTGGTATTTAGAAGTTTTATTTCTACCTTTTTTCGGAATTTTCCCCCATTACTGTTGTTAAATCTTAAGGTGCTACATTGTTGTTGAGGGTGGAGGGGTGCTAGTGATTATTGGTGGATGGTGGGGATTGACGTTAGAACGTGATGTTGAGATGCTGGAGATTGAGAGGGATGGGGTTTACTGGAAACGAAGATGGAGGGTGAGGCGATGGTATTGTCCCATGAGAGATGAAGATATATTATGTTTGTTTTTGGCCCTCCAATTTTAAATGTATGCACTTTGCCCCTGGTTTTAAAAGCTTAACTAAAAATTTGTTAAAATAAAGAAAAATGGCAAATGACCATTTAAGGTTAGCAGAGTTGTTAGAAGGTCGTTAAGACGAAGGATCAAAATCATGAAAAAAGTGCATACCACAATGCATTCTATATAATAAATGAAGTATGAGAACTAAATTCATAAAAATCCATATACCACAAGGACCAAATCCATAATTTACTCTTTTTTATTTTAGACTGTTAAAAAATTACAAAACTTTTGAGCATGCCTTCCAATGTATTTATTAACTACTAGAAACGTACTCGCGCCATGCAGCGAGATACATCACGATTTTAGTGTTTCATTTTATTTTTTGTTTTTTTTTGTTGATTTACAGTACGATTTTGGATGGTTTTGAGAAAGTGATAATGTTTTTTTATAAATTTTTTTAATTTAGGCTTAATAATATAATGTTTTTTATATAAAAAAAATTAAGTATTTTGTTAGAATTCAATGATTATCTTATATATTTTAATAACATCTAGAAAAAATAACCAATTACATATTTAATAATATAATTAAAACAAATTTATAGTAATATAATATATTAATTAATAGTGATACATAGAAAGGTCATGTACATACCAAATTAGTGGGTGTTAGAAGTCTGCAGTAGTAATATGTATCTTGTGTTTTGAAACTTATAAATTAAGAAAATTTAAAAATTTTGCATAAAATGATGGTATCTTGTGCCTAATAACTTGTATTTAAGAGTTTTTATCCGTGCTTTATAATATAGTATATATTTTGTCATTTAGTAATCATTTTACTAAATTAGTAGTTTTTTTGTTGTGGTCCTATTAAGTCTTCTGTTTAACTTTTTATGTTTATTACGTAACATTTATTTTTCGTACATCTGATCAGATGTACTTATTAAATTTGTTTTTTATTTTCAAACGTTATGGAGTATTTCGTTATTGTATTTCGGATGAACCAATGGATATTTGCAAAATTGAAGAGAAAATTTGATTTATGATCAAAATAAGTAATACAATATTTTAAATAATTTTCTTTTGCATAATTTAATAAAAGATGTTTGAATATCAAATCATAATTAATATATTTTCTTAATAGAAATAAAAAGAACTTGCGAAACACGATTATTTATTTCAATTAATAATTATCGGAAAGAAATCAAGTTTGGAAATTCAATAAAAATTAAATACAACATTTCTAAAACAAGCTAATATATATATATAGAGAGAGAGAGATGTGGGTTCATACGAGAACGATATTTATTTAATAAAACAAGAAAAATGTCGGTACATACAAAATCACATGTGATTCACGTACAAAATCAAATGTGATCCCGCGACTTCGCACGCGACTTGAAGCTGCAGGAAAAGTCGCTCGTGTCCCATTTTTCCGGGTTAATGCCGAATCACATGTGATTTTGTACATGATTGTTGTTTTCCTTGTTTTCTTAAATAGTTAGCGTACTTGTTTGAACCTCTCTCTCTCTCTCTCTCTCTCTCTCTCTCTCTCTATATATATATATATATATATATATATATATATATATACACTATATTATAAAACACGGATAAAAACTCTTAAATACAAATTATTAGTCACAAGGTACCATCATTTTATGCAAGATTTTAAAAATCTCTTAATTTACAAGTATCAAAGCACAATATACATATTTCTACTGCACGCTTCTAACACCCACCAATTTGGTATGTGCAGAGCCTTCCTTTTATGCAAATCTTTCCATGCATCACTATTAATTAATATATTATATTACTATAGTTTTGTTTTAATTATATTATAAAATATGTAATTGGTTATTTTTTCTAGATGTCATTAAAATATATAAGATAATCATTGAATTCTAACAAAATACTTAATTTTTTATATAAAAAACATTATATTATTAAGCCTAAATTAAACAAATTTATAAAAATATATTATCACTTTCTCAAAATCATCCGAAATCGTACTGTAAATCAACAAAAAAATAAAATAAAACATTAAGATCGTGATGTATCTCTCTGTATTGCGCAACTACGCTTCTAGTATTCAATTAAAATAAATAAATTAATCTCTTAAATTTTACATCATGTTCTAGGATTTTAGGTTTTTGTAACTTTTAAGGTATCATTGATTTTGCCTTAAAAAAAAGAAAAAAAAACTCAACTGAAAACAATATTAAATAATAAAACAATTAACAAAAAACAAATGATTCTCTTAAGTGTCAATGATTTGTCTTGAAGACAGAACGCAATATGAAGAAATAGTACATGCGCAACTCAGATCAACATCAACACACCTATCTTACGTAAATATTAGAAAGGTAAGAAAATATTTACAGCATTGGATCAATCCTAATTGAAGAGCAACAATAATTTTTTATACCTACCTCTCACCTTAACTCTTATGGGTTGTTTGGTTCATAGAATTGAAAGGAATTGGAATGACCAATTCCATTGACCAAATTTCATGTTTACGTTTGGTTCACGGAATGAAAGCGATGGAATCCTTCAAATTCCATTGAATTCCATGATTTAAGGAATTCATCATTCCTGACTTAAGTGAAGAAATTGAATTCCTACTAGCCAAACGCTTGGTCAAATTCCATCAAAGTTCATTCCAATTTATTCAAAGTCAAATTTCTTCGATGGATTCCAATTCTATCAAATTTCATTCTGTGAACCAAACGCCCCCCTAGGGGCTGTTTGGTTCATGGAATTGGAAGCAATTTGAAGGAATTGGAATGACCAATTCCATTGATCAAATTCCAAACCCATGTTTGGTTCACGGAATGAAAGCGATGAAATCCTTCCAGTTCCATTAAATTCCATGATTTAAGGAATTCTTCATTCCTTGGCTTAAGTGAAGGAATTGAATTCCTACCAACCAAACGCATAGTCAAATTTCATTCCAATTCCTTCAATGTCAAATTCCTTCGATGGATTCCGATTTCATCAAATTCCATTCTGTGAACCAAACGCCCCCTTAGGGTCGTTTGGTTTGCGGGATTGGAATGGATTTGGAGGGATTTGGATTTCAAATCCATCACAAAATTTCAATCCTGTGTTTGGTTTGCAGGAAAGGAATATGTGGGCCGGATTTGAAATCCTTTGACCTCTTTAAAATCCTTAACTTGATGGATTTGAAAATCCTTTGTAATGGGATGGGATTTCAAATCTCTCCAAATCCAAATCCCTCCAAATCCAAATCCAAATCCTTACTTGAAATTCAATCCATTCCCGCAAACCAAACGCGCCATTAGGGGGCGTTTGGTTTGATAGATTGGTTTTGAGGGATTTAGATTTCGTGGAATGATTTGAAATTGGAGAAATTTTGATTTGGATGGATTTGAAACCTTTGGTGTGTAAGATTTGGAATGAAATTGAATTCCGTTATTTATAAAAACATTACAATTTTTTTTATAAATAATTATAAAAATAATTGAAATACCTTATTATTAATTGATTATTACGAAACAATTGTTTTTAACTTTTAAACCATTATTACATAGAAACCATACAAAATCCCGTGAAATACCAACCAACCCATGGGATTTCAAAATCCATTTCAACGAACGAAATCCCGGGATCTCAAATCCATAGAATCTTTCAAACCAAACACGAGAGTAGACTGGAATTCAATTCCAAATTCTTCCAAATCCAATTCAATCCTGGGATCTTATTTCACACAATCCTTCGTCTCTTATGTAAGTCCTATAAAAACATTAAAATGTTAGTCTTAAAATTATTTATATTGAATAATCAAGTTTACGACGTGTAAATCTACTTGTATTAAATAAAACTATGTAATATAAAAGATTAGCGTATTTTAGACCAAAAAACCTTATAACATGTAATAAAATCAAAATCAAGACTCGTTATCTTGGTACTAGTTTTATGAAGAAGAAAAAACTGGTTAATTTGTCACATTGGACCATCAAAAGGGGATTTCTTTGTTTATTATGTTCTTGAATTTGGAGAGAAAAGAAAAAAGGAAAAGGAAAATAATTTTTTTTATTTATGTTCTCGAAATTAAAAGAAAAGAAGAAAATAAAATAATTTTTCATATTATTGAATAGGAGAGAAAAGAAAGAAAATATGTCATTTTTACTAATACACTCTTTAAAAATATACTAGTGTTGGGCCCGTCCATTGCACGAGAGAATAAATTTTTTGTTGGAATATTGAAACGAGTTAAAATGAAACATAATTTCTCTGTTAACAGTTAATGAAATACAATATGAAAAACGAATGTATTTTCATAAGTGGTAAACTTGCATATATTCTTAATCGTTTGTTGTTATGAGTTTGTGCAATAATATTGTTAATAGTTTTGTATTATATTATTTAAAACTCAAACAACATATTATTGAAATAATTATAAATATGAACATACGTTTTTACAGATTTTGCAATTTTTCTGAAACCTCATCGACAACACTTGACAATCACTTTGAACGTATAAATCTGTAGATTAATTAACAACATTCAACCCACATCAAATATGACAAAGAAAATAAATGATTTCTATCTTTTGTAACCAGCAACTCAACTGGTATAGTTCAAATTCACTCAGTACTACTTGAAAATTTATCTGACTATTTACTTCAAGACCTCATAGTACTAGTCGATAAAAATAAAGATATGTATATATATTTTATTCCCCTACTTCGAAAAATATGATTCTGGGTTTTGAAAAATATAAACAAATTCTCAGTAAATAAAATAAAATATAAAAAAGTAGTTTTTCAAATAAACAAAAATATAGTGGAATACCTTTTGTTCAGTTGCAGGTTCCGCCATTGACACCCGACCGTTCGTCTTCTTCTTGTACTCGGATGATACATAGAGAAACTATATATATTTATAGTGAATGTAGATAATATTTTAAAATCTTTTATTTTCATTTTCGATTTTACATTTAAATTTAAATATATTAAAAATATGGGAGAATATTTTTATATCTACATCGTTTTTATTTTATTTTTTTTACACTTGGTTAATTTGGAAAGTATTGCGGAATATTTTTATTTTAAAGAATACGATAATTTATTAGTGTATCTCGTTATTTTTTATTTTTAATTCATATTATCCTTCTTTTTTCTTCTTTTAATGCTCGTGAAAAAAATACGTGTAGATTTTATATTAGCAAAAAAAATACGTGTAGATTTTATATTATGCTAATATAAAATACGTGTAGATTTTATAAAATAAAATAGATTTTATATTAGCAAAAAAAATACGGAAGAAAAAAGAGTTTATATTACATCTCATTATGTAAAAAGATTTTATAAAATAAAATATGGAAAAAGATTTTATAAAATAAAATATGGAAAAAGATTTTATAAAATAAAATATGGAAAAATCATTATGAGATGTAATATAAAAAAATATGGAAGAAAAAAGATTTTATATTACATCTCATTAATATAGATTTAAATGTAAAATCTACATTTAAAATAGATTATGCTAATATAAAATCTATTTTATAAAACCCTCCACCAAAAAAACAAATATTTATATTAATAAATGAGTATCCATTCCACAAATAGATGATTATGTGAGATACTGTGCTTGAAAAATTGTACCAAAGCATTAAGAAATTATAAATTAAGTAATTGACTTTAATTAGTTGTACCTTGTGCTTAAAATGTTGTAATTAAGAGTTTTTTATGTCGTTTTTATAATATAGTATAGATATTTTAAAATGAAAGATTAGATAGTTTTTAATTTTAATAAATTTTTAAAGGGTTTTAATTTTTTTCTTTCCTTTCCTTTTCCTCCCACATTTGGGAGGAAACTTATCATTATTTTGCTTTATGTTTCCATTCCTTTCTCTCCTAAAAATGTTTCAAGAACATGCTTTTTTTTTTTGCTTTTTTCCCATTTCTTTTCCTTTCCTTTCCTTCATACAAAAGGTTTTGAGAACAGTGTAAATCACATATTCACATCTTACGACTATTAATGATTTTAGAGGTTGCAATTGTCGATTTAAGGAATTAAAAATATGATTTGCCTGGACATCATTATACGAATTATGTACGCCAAATGACTTATTCACAGATGACATTATTTTTATTGTTTTCTCACAACGATAATCATGGTCAAAAAGTCAATCACTACAACTTAGAAGTATGATTTGAATTACTTAGTTACCGATGATGTCTTTGTCTATGTTGTTTGCCACCAAACCAATGTGATGATATCGCGATGTTGAAGGGTAGTGTTTGGGACCGACCTCATCATCTCTGATATCGACCTCCAAATGCACACGTCGAAAGATGAGACATGTAGCAAGATGACGTCAATATGGAAGATAGTGGTTTGGAACTGTACATGTGTGAAACAGGTGGTCATAAGACATACGAGTAAGCGTAATGTATCAATCCTAAGATAAACGTTCATGATATGATCTTAATTACTTATGTATCGTAAACCCTAATCGGAATCGTAAATATCGATGAAAAAATAAAACTTCACAAAACAAAAATGGATTTATAGGAACAAATGAAAGCTTAGAATGAAGAAGAAAAGGTTTCCTTGTTCTTAGGCTTTTCTCTCTTGTCCATAGAATATAATACTTGTTGGTTTCTTTCTCTTTTTAATCATGAATCCCCCTCATCATCATTACAGTTCTTGAAATTACTCCCCCCCTCCCCTATTCTCTCTCCCTCACCCCCCCCCCCTCTCTCTCTCTCTCTCTCTCTCTCTCTCTCTCTATATATATATATATATATATATATATATGGAAGATGATAATATTCATTTATTATGATCATGACTTTAAATTATGAAACATAATAAAATCAGATATTTATTAGATTTGATGAACGGCTAAAATTGGTTTGCAAAGTTTACACGAATTGTTTGGTTTTCAAATGAAACGCACCCTATATATGAAAACCCTCCATAGTTTACAAACTATGCAAATACATTTCCACCAATCATAGAATTTCTTCCTTTTCTTTTTTTTAATTATTAGTAAGGGTGTTTTTGACATTTTACCATGGAAGAGTTATCTATGAAATGTATTGGTTCATTAGGCTATGTTTGGCAAAAATAAGCTAAGCTAGCTTTTCAAAAAGCTACTTTGAGTAGCGTTTCAATATAAGCTAGCTTATGGTCATCCAAACATATACACTAGCTTATAAGCTAGCTTATTTTTGCCAAACATAGCCTAAGAGGGATCGTTTTTTCAGTATTGCATTTAATGCAATGGTATCTCTTTTATTACATTTAGAGCATCTCCAATAGCTATGCTAAAATTAAAAAAAAATGAGATTTTAGCAAATTTTTTTACTCCAACAACTATGCTATATCATATGCTAAAATAGAGAAAAGAGGAGAGAGAAGGTAAAATTCTCCAAATTTGAAAAAATCTCTAAAACTCCATATTGAAGAGAGAAAAATAATATTTAATTCTTTTTCACCAATAGGAAACATTGAAATTGTGTGTTTAAGAGAGAAAAATAATATTTTATTAATATAATTGATGATAAAATTGCTAAAATAGAATAGCTGTTGGAGTTGATTGTAATTTTTTTTAGAGATTTTAACTTTTTATACTCTATTTTAGAAAAATTATGGCATAGCTGTTGGAGATGCTCTTAAGGCTTAAACATGGTAACTTAATATTCCTAATCAATAAAATATATATTTCGATAAAATAAATCATAACCCTTTATATGGAAATATATTTTTTGTTTTTTTCAATAATAAACGCCTATTTCATTGTTTATTATGGTAAAAAAAATAATTTTTGGATATATACTAAATCTTAACCGTTCTTATATGTAGGATCAATTTTCAAATCCTTTTTTTCAAAATTAAAGGGCGCTTTCATTGTTCATCGATCGAGTAAAATTCATACCGATTGACATTTGACACAAAACAGGTCGTAAACAAAGTGAAAGACCAATGAAAACGGAGATGAAGCTGAGATGAACGAACATGAAATAAACGACGATAAATGGAGATGAAAACGGATATGAAACGGATATGAAACTGAGATGAAATGGAGATGAAACCGAGATGATACGGAAATGAACGGAGATGAAACTGAGATAACACAGAGAACGACGATGAACAGATATGAAACCTTTCATCTGCGTCAGTCGGATGTTTCCCTTCGTGAATCTCATTGCCATCTTCGTCAAGAGGATTGTCCGTTGTGTTTGTGAAGTTCGAAAAACTATGTTTCTTCATCAATCGTTCATTGCGTTTGCGACCTACAACAAGATAATGTGGTAAGCAATCTCAATAATTTTCAGCGCCTAATCGATGGATACTAAACCCTAAATACCTCCTGAAAGTCGAATCATGGTTTCGATGAAGAAGATGATCTGCTGAAATTCACCCCCAAAATATACCAATGTCTATTTGTTAAATTGATTTTGGCGCTGCGAGCAATTTGGGATTCATATGCTTTCCTAAGTTAAAGAGATAATCAAAAGTACCATAATACCCTTTCACCACTTATTTTTTAATTAAAAAATAAAAAAGTATTTCATTCTTCCCATAAATGCCTCAGTTTAATCTCATCCATTCATGATTATGATCTATGGTGACAAAATGGGTTACAAAGTTTGCTACATAATGGTGGTTTCCAAATGAAACCACCTCTGTATGTATATATCTATCTATACTATATTATAAAAACAGTATAAAAAACTCTTAATTACAATATTTTAAGCACAAGTTACAACTAATTAAAGTCAATTACTTAATTTACAACTTCTTAATGCTTTGGTACAACCTTTCCAAGCACAGTATCTCACATAATCATCTATTTATGGAATAAATACTCATTTATTAATATAACTATTTGTTTTTTTGGTGGAGAATTTTATAAAATAGATTTTATATTAG